>CM073771.1:22929743-23529743 GCA_037158775.1 Hetaerina titia
CCTTTTCCCGTTAACGGTTCCTATAGTGTCTTTAGCGGCTTCCAATATCCCTTTCTTGATACATTCCCATTTTTCTTCGATAGCACTCAGTTCTTTACCGTCATCCATCATTTTCTCTACAGCCTCCTGATACTCCTTCTTCGTTAATTCATTTACTGCTTCTAAATTCCATTTTTTAACCCGCCGCCCTTGCCTTATCTTCTTGAAACGAACAGTACATTTCATAACAACTAAATTGTGGTCAGAGTCCGCGTCCGCTCCTGGGAAACTGTGCGAATTTATCACACTGTTCCTAAACCTGTGCCTAACCATAATATAATCTAACTGATACCTTTCTGAGTCACCTGGCATTTTCCATGTATACCTACGCCTTTTGTGGTGTCTTAACCATGTGTTGGTGATGACTAACCCCTGTCTCCTGCAGAATTCAATTGCTTTCTCTCGGCGTTCATTCCTCGTGCCTAACCCATAGTCCCCCACCTCACCACCATCTCTTCCTTCGCCTACCGTCGCATTCCAATCCCCCATCACTATTAAATGTTTCCCTGCAGGAACACTCGCGATGATATCCTCTAACTCATCATACATCCTATCGACTTCTTCCTCCTTGCGGTTGCTCGGTGGCATGTATACCTGAATAATGACCAAGTTTGTCGGCTCTGCTTTAATCTCTACGAGTAAAATTCTAGCTGTCGCTTGCTCTATGTTGACTACGCTTCTTCCTACCACTTTATTTAAAATTACGGCAACCCCTCGTTGGCTCTCGTCCCCGCCGCTGTATATCACTCTATAATTGTCACTCCAGTAATCCCCGCTATCCTTCCATCTCACCTCGCAGAGACCTAAAACATCTATGTTACCTCTTTCCATCTCTCGCTTAATATTTTCTAATTTGCCTCTCCTCAACATTGTCCTGACGTTCCAGGTTCCTATTCTTACTACTTTCGCCTTCTCCTGAGTCCTTCTATTATATTCCCATTCAATCCACTGTGCCTCCAAGTGTGTCCAATCCAATCTATTTCTTCTTTGCCGTAGAGTTCTCCATATGATCACATTCTTCCTCGTTCCTTACTTTGTCTGTCCATTTAATCTTCAGCATTCTCCTCCAGCACCATATTTCAAAGGCCTCTATTCTTCGCTGGTCCACTTTTCCAATGTTCCAAGTCTCGGAAACATAGAGCACCGTGCTCCACACGTACGTTTTGACGAATTGCTTCCATGTTTCCACCCTTAGGTTCTTTAAACATAGTAATTGCCTCTTCTTCATGAAATCGTTCTTAGCTTGGGGTATTCTTCGCTTGATTTCGGTCGAACTTATTCCATCCCATGTTATGCTGCTACCCAGGTAGCTGAAGGACTCCACCTGCTCTAGTTTCGCTCCTCGAATTGTAATATCTGCATTCAGCTTCTATCTTCCACACACAAGGATTTTTTAGTTTTCTTCTTGTTCATTTTCATATTATATTCCCCCAGTACTTGATCCATAGAACTTAAAGTTGCTTAGAGGTGATTAGAAAGATAATTGAGAGAGGGAAATGGAAGATTGTAAAAAAAAAGAATAATTGCAGGAAGAGTTAGGAAGTACAAAGATTAAAGAATGAATTTAGACGGTAACAAATAGAGCAAAAGATGCCTGATGAAATACGCAAAGCAAGGATATGGAAAGTCCAATCGCGGCAGGGGTAAACGTATTCGGGTCACAATTATGCTGATGTGTATTCGACCCCCTGCCACACACTCTAGTGGTGGCTGGCAGGGTATTAAAATATCTAAAAAATATCTGCTGGAAGGACATGGAAATAGTAGAAGGTCAGTCCCATTAATAGTATGCGTTATATTTTCCCGGATAGACGGATGGATGAGCGGCGGCTTCTCTGGCTGAGTTCCAAGGGAGGAAAATCTAAGAAAAGCCTGGAAGCCGGTTGCAGTTGGCTCCCAGTCTTTGCGGAGTGCCGATCGTTCGTTTGCCGAACCTCTATATGGTGACTTCGTAACGCTCCGGCATTAACCGGATATTGGAATTGCACTACGCCATCAAATTTTCCGCGAAACTGGGCAAAATGAGGAGAAAGACTTGGGGTATGCTCAAGGCTGCTTATAGCGATAACGCCATGGGTAGATCGGCTTTTTTTGAGTAGCGCAAGTTGTTTCGGGAGGGTAGAGAAGATATTGAAGACGCCAAACGTGCACGACGCCCTTCAACCTCAAAAAGTGACGCAAATCTTGCAAGAATGAATACTTTGTTAGACAGAGATCGCAGATTATGTGTTCGCATGGTTTCTGATGAGCTTAAAAGTGATGTTCATCGACTTGGGACCAAAAACATGGACATGAGAAAGGTATGTGCAAAGTTGGTGCCGCGAGCGCACTCGGACGAACAAAGGAAACGCGGACCTGCCAAGAGCTCTCGACCACTAGGGTGTGGGTCCAAATTTTTTAGACATTACGGCACCAGACGTCTTCCTCTTTCCTCGCCTCAAATCCGTGCTGAAAGGACGTCACCACGGCTCGGTGGAAGCGTTACAACAGTCCGTGGCGAGGGAGCTTATAAGCATTTCGGGCGCCGCCTTCCAAAAGGCGAACGAGGTGTGTGGACGCACAAGGGTGCTACTTCGAAGGCTTTTGAGTGAATGTATCAATTATGGCAAAAATAAATATTTTCTTCGAGTGTCACTCTCAAGTTGAATTTCCTTTACAGCCAAATTTCACCCAATTACTGATTTTCTCTCAATGTAAAGAGAAAAGGAAAGGCAATAATTAGTGAATAAACTAGCTTTGTCTTTCACCCATTCGCAGTTCTCAATCTGCCGGCGCTCATGTATTGCTAATCCGGTAAGGTTATAGGTAACCAGACCTTTTTAGGTTAATGTAGGGGAAAGGTCATGGAAATGTACGACAATGTAGGAAGTGTTATCCATAAAAAGGGCTCTTTATATGTGTGTGTACGTATACGAACATTCTGACGCGCAAATATATATTTTTCTCGGCCCGGAAAATGCTGACCATTTTTGCTCAAAATAATAGGATATGGCTAGTAAAAACTGGGATTCAGGTAACTCTAGTCTGGAGAGGATGGACGACGACCTCAAGCGAAATAAATAATATAATATTAATATTTAATAGTACATTCCACGGAGACAGTTTGGGCGCACTAGAATGTGCTCGGGCAAAACCCTTGTGCACACATATGTCTAAATCTTAATTCCGGCACAAATCTCCAAAAGGAAGAATAAAATATGGACACCGCTTCTGCTTCCCACGTAAATTCGTGAAAAATACCTAAAAAGTTATGAAACGAAATGAGGCCAAGCCCCCGTAAATTATGTGCCCAGTTAGCATTTTTTTTGGAGAATGTTGGTACTGTTATTGATTTTAGTTAGCTTGAAAATGAGGATTCTTCAGCAAGGTTATGCAATGATTCGTGTATACGCCAATATTTTTTCTTCCACTCTTAAATATTTGGCTCCCAAATACCATTGTAGCCTCCTCAACAATTTTTATACGAAACAGGCTAGCATATAAATCGTCTTGTAAAAACTATTAACATCCAAGAAGAGAAACAAAACTGTAGTTACTGAAAAATACTTGCAGCAAAGACCTAAAAATCCCTCAGCTTGTTTACCTAAGAAAAAGAAATACCGGAGTAATGAATGTTCCCGGGGAAACAGGATGATAATGTTATGCAAAAAGGCCATTACGATGATGAAATCCGCCAGGAAGAATTATCCATGTCTGTGAACGCAGAAGTTTTCTCTCCCAAGGAGATTGAGGTGTGGATAATGGGTTGGCGATTTCGAATCCGTTTTCAAAAATTCATTATTTTTAAAGAACTGGATATAAGCTATCCCTAAATTTGATTGGCTCTTGAATGAAATCGATTCATGGCCAGATCGAGCAGAAGCGCTCAGGAAATAGCAGATTCATATCAGACTGCAATCATCACCATCAATTTCAATTCCAGTCTGTGGCTACGATATGAATCAATTCATCTACGACCGATATTCGGGGACGCGATTTTTTGAGTGAATTCGACCACACGAGGCGATTCGAAGATGTGGCATCGAGTCGCTCCAATTTAACAGAATCTGACCATTTAGAACGGCCGTTTCGGGGATGCGGATTGCATAACCCACCCTCGTGCCGCCGCGACGCCCTAAACGCTCTTAGAACGTATGGGGCGACCCGAACGCGTAGTTCTGCTACCCATTCACTTCTTCCAGATAAAGCCGGGAGTCGTGTTATTACTTCCAGTAGCCCCGTCCACGCCCCAACTTAGATTAACACGTAACGCATTCGAGACCCACATAATGATTCTTTTAAGATACCAATAATTAGTCGGTCTGGAGGAATGCCCCCTTTCATCTCACCCGTGCCCAGACCATGTCTCGTTTTAATCACAGAGCATTAATTCAATCTAAAAAAGAAGTTTCTTGCATCTTCCTTTCTTTAGGAAGGAATTAAATTTCAAAGACGAAGCGGAAAATCTTTTCTTGCGAAAGGGAGGATAAGTCTATTACGTAGGGAGTAAACTCTTATAACGGGATACGTTATTTACCATTTTTTACCATTTCCGTCATCGCTTCACGCTGTTAATGGCAAACGAGAACTGAATGGCTAACGTAATCGAAGTGATTAGTGATTTCCATTAAGTTTTTCAATTCCATCACAGTCGATTTCGATACTAATTTCGATCACATAACTCCCTCCAGCCTCATCTATCATTCTTCGAGGGATCGTTTTTCGCTTTACGCTTCCCGTTATTTTACGATACAGAGATCAGACTTTGCACCCCGTAATACATATTGGAAACGAAAGGCGGCGCACATAACGAATTTGATGGTAAATTCTTGGCAAGTTTACCTTAAAAGTCTGGATGAGTTTGGGCGAAAGAGGCTGTTTTACATGCGCCAGGGAAAATGAGAATAAAGGGGCGTGAGAGCCTTGGCGAGAAGGATGCTGAAGGTTCCAGACGGGGTCGAACAACTTTCGGCGGCACTCGGGGTCGTTGGCACCATAAGCAATGAGGACATCGCACTCAGAAGCATTAGCACCACTGCGTGGTTCAACACGGTGTGTAACTGCTCACTTCCGGGGAAACTAACACGGAAGAATCGAGCCAAAATGGAATCTTTGCTTAATAAATAACATTTTTTTAATCAGATCGTTTAAACGATTAAACAATAATTATCCAACATTATATATCGCTAGCTAGCTTCACCTTGCTCGTTCGAGTTAAATCCATGCGACGAGAGAGTTAGTACACAAATGCATTCCCATAAATACGCAACTAGGTAAATTTAGTGACAATTTACGTGTTTTCTATTTTATTTTGTGTTCTGCTGTGCCGTCAAAATGGTTTACATGGAAAAAAAAAATATATATATATACACACACGTACATATGTGTGTATATATATATACACACATATGTACGTTTGTGTATATATATATATATATATATATATATATCCCTCCCATGGACTACAACCTTGTCGTGGTGGAAGGGCTTGTGTGTTCCGATGACCCCTAGAGCTGTGCTGGCGCGACTAATAATAATTACTCCTGGAAGGGTCACCCATGCCAGATAGGTCGAAGGTTAGGAGCCAGACGAAAGGTAGTCCACGCAGCGTCTGTTCCTCAGTGAGGCGGCTGCAATGGCGTCTGACCCCAGTGGGGCGGCCATTAAGTGATGGTGTCACGTTAAAAACACTATTGAGGAAGGCAACGGGAAACCACCTCAATTATCATTCCCAAGAATATAATGATGGGCACTATAGACAATATGAGTCCTGGCAACTACGGGACTCGGCCCAAGAGGCCGTGTGTCGTGCCCGGCAGCGGGAGAGGCAAGGCTTCCGCGGTCGTCATCCCACGAAACCCTTGCAGGGAAGAAATAACTTCAGCAGGACAGAAGACTCAGAAGAAGGCGAAAGTAGTTAGAATAGGAACCTGGAAAGTCAGGACAATGTTGAGGAGAGGCAAATTAGAAAATATTAAGCGAGAGATGGAAAGAGGTAACGTAGATGTTTTAGGTCTCTGCGAGGTGAGATGGAAGGATAGCGGGGATTACTGGAGTGACAATTATAGAGTAATATACAGCGGCGGGGACGAGAGCCAACGAGGGGTTGCCGTAATTTTAAATAAAGGGGTAGGAAGAAGCGTAGTCAACATAGAGCAAGCGACAGATAGAATTTTACTCGTAGAGATTAAAGCAGAGCCGACGAACTTGGTCATTATTCAGGTATACATGCCACCGAGCAACCACAAGGAGGAAGAAGTCGATAGGATGTATGATGAGTTAGAGGATATCATCGCGAGTGTTCCTGCAGGGAAACATTTGATAGTGATGGGGGATTGGAATGCGACGGTATGCGAAGGAAGAGATGGTGGTGAGGTGGGGGACTATGGGTTAGGCACGAGGAATGAACGCGGGGAGAAAGCAATTGAATTCTGCAGGAGACAGGGGTTAGTCATCACTAACACATGGTTTAGACACCACAAAAGGCGTAGGTATACATGGAAAATGCCAGGTGACTCAGAAAGGTATCAGTTAGATTATATTATGGTTAGGCACAGGTTTAGGAACAGTGTGATAAATTCGCACAGTTTCCCAGGAGCGGACGCGGACTCTGACCACAATTTAGTTGTTATGAAATGTACTGTTCGTTTCAAGAAGATAAGGCAAGGGCGGCGGGTTAAAAAATGGAATTTAGAAGCAGTAAATGAATTAACGAAGAAGGAGTATCAGGAGGCTGTAGAGAAAATGATGGATGACGGTAAAGAACTGAGTGCTATCGAAGAAAAATGGGAATGTATCAAGAAAGGGATATTGGAAGCCGCTAAAGACACTATAGGAACCGTTAACGGGAAAAGGATAAGGAAACCATGGGTAACGGATGAGATGATTGCAAAGATGGTCGAGAGAAGAAGGTGGAAGAATGTAAACACGGAGTTAGACAAAATAAAGTACAAAGAGTTAAACAATAAATTGAGAAGGGCCACAAATAAAGCAAAAGAAGAATGGTGGAAAACGCAATGCGAGGATATGGAAAGTTTACAGAAGAAGGGTGAAATTGGTGCTCTATACAGCAAGGTTAAGTGATCATCGGGAAGTAAGAAGGCAAGATCTGTGCTAACAGTTAAAGATAAATGGGGTAAGATAATAGTTGAACCAGGAAAAATCCAAGAGAGATGGAAGGAATATATAGAAACACTGTATGGTAAAGAACTTAGGCCGACAAGGTTAGACACAGAAAAGGAACATGACGTAGAAGAAGATAGCTTAGGTCCAGGCATACTCGACGATGAAATAGAAAGAAACTAAAGGAGATGAAAGCAAATAAGGCCGTGGGGGTGGACAACATTCCTGTAGAAATGTTGAAATGGCTAGGGAAAGGTGGGAAGAAGGCCATATATATACTGATTCGTAGTATCTATGAGGAAGGAATCTGGCCGGAAGATTTTGTGAGATCGGTGTTAGTTCCTATTCCAAAAAAGGCAAAGGCTTCGTCATGTGAGGATTACAGAACAATAAGTTTGATATCCCACGCAGCTAAAGTTATTCTCAGGATCATCAACAAAAGGATAGAGAGTAAGGCAAATGATTACTTAGGGGATGATAAGTTTGGGTTCAGGAAAGGAAGAGGTACGCGTGATGCCATTGCAGTAATGAGATCACTAGTCGAGAGGAATATAGAATACAATCAGAACGTTTTTGCCTGTTTTATAGATTTCGAAAAAGCGTTTGATAGAGTGAATTGGGAAAAATTAATGCGTGTATTGCAGAAAATAGGAATGGATTGGAGGGACAGGAGACTGATCCGCAACCTGTACATGTCTCAGACTGCTCAGGTGCGAGTGGGGAATGGAGAGTCCGGATGGGCAGTGTTAGGAAGAGGTGTAAGGCAGGGTTGCCCATTGTCACCGGTACTGTTCAACGTATATGTAGAGGAAATGATTAAAGAGGCATTGGAAGAACTGGAGGTAGGAATGAAAGTCGGAGGGGAATTCGTAAAATCGGTTAGGTTTGCTGATGACCAAGCATTAGTTGCTCAGTCAGCCAAGGGGTTGCAAGCATTGTTGAGTGAATTGGAGGTTCAGTGCGATAAATATGGGATGAGAATCAATATTAATAAAACAAAGGTTATGCGATTTTCCAGAAAGAAAAAGGCTAAGCTAAATATTAAAATAGGCGGGGAAAGAATAGAGCAGGTAGAGCAGTTTACATATCTCGGAAGTGTTTTGGACCAATACGGTCAAAGTGGTAGGGACGTAAGGAGAAGAATTGCGCTAGGCAAGGAGGCTTTCTCAAGGAGGAGGGAGTTGATGACGGGGACGTTGAGTAGGGATGTTAAGACAAGACTCGTAAAAACTCTGATATGGAGCGTAGCTATGTACGGCGCGGAAACGTGGTCGCTGAAGCAGGAGGATAGACGTAGATTGGAGGCTTTTGAAATATGGGTGTGGAGAAGAATGGAGAAGGTGAAATGGACCGAAAGGAAAACAAATGAGGAAGTACTAGAAATGGTGCGGGAGGAGAGGGGTTTGTTGAGAGAAATCCTATGGAGGCAGGAAAAATGGATGAAAGGCGTATTGAGCGGTAGTGGAATGTTGAAGAGGGTAATAGAGGGGAGAATGTTGGGCAAGCGTGGTAAGGGTAGGAACAGGATAGGGATGTTGGACGGGATGAAGGGAGGAAAGAAGTACACCGAGATGAAGAGGGACCTGATATAGATTAGTTTGCTAGGTGGGGAGTTACAAAATGTTTATTTAATAGTTGTGTCCATCCAAAAACCTACCTTAACCGGTAGATTACCTAATAAAAAAAAATATATATATATACACACACGTACATATGTGTGTGTGTATGAGACGACATTTGGAATATTCTATTCATCTATGTAGGGGAGCCAGTTCCTTTCCCTGCGCCGGCTATGGTTTCCCAGGAAGATCTGGTACCCGAAAAATCAACTAGCTTGGGTGAAGCTGCAGATGCCCATAGTGCCTTGCCCGGGAATCGAACCCGGGACCCTCCGGTCAGTTGTTCAACGCTCTACCCCCTGGACTATCGCGACCCTGTATATATATTTTATTTTCAAATATATATTTATACATAATATATATAATATAAAAATAATATTTCTAAAAATATATATATATATATATACATTCAAACACGAAATACCGCCATATGGCGAATAAATATTCATTCAAATTGAAATAGAGATAAGGAAAATGGTAAAGGAACACATATAAAGGACGAAAGATATTCGTCCTTTATATGTGTTCCTTTACCATTTTCCTTATCTCTATTTCAATATATATATATTTTTTTTTAGGTAATCTACCGGTTAAGGTAGGTTTTTGGATGGACCCAACTATCAAATAAACATTTTGTGACTCCCCACCTAGCAAACTAATCTATATCAGGTCCCTCTTCATCTCGGTGTACTTCTTTCCTCCCTTCATCTCGTCCAACATCCCTATCCTGTTCCTACCCTTACCTCGCTTGCCCAACATTCTTCCCTCTATTACCCTCTTCAACATTCCACTACCGCTCAATACGCCTTTCATCCATTTTTCCTGCCTCCATAGGATTTCTCTCAACAAACCCCTCTCCTCCCCCACCATTTCTAGTACTTCCTCATTTGTTTTCCTTTCGGTCCATTTCACCTTTTCCATTCTTCTCCACACCCACATTTCAAAAGCCTCCAATCTACGTCTATCCTCCTGCTTCAGCGACCACGTTTCCGCGCCGTACATAGCTACGCTCCATATCAGAGTTTTTACGAGTCTTGTCTTAACATCCCTACTCAACGTCCCCGTCATCAACTCCCTCCTCCTTGAGAAAGCCTCCTTGCCTAGCGCAATTCTTCTCCTTACGTCCCTACCACTTTGACCGTGTTGGTCCAAAACACTTCCGAGATATGTAAACTGTTCTACCTGCTCTATTTTTTCCCCGCCTATTTTAATATTAAGCTTAGCCTTTTTCTTTCTGGAAAATCGCATAACCTTTGTTTTATTAATATTTATTCTCATCCCATATTTATCGCACTGAACCTCCAATTCACTCAACAATGCTTGCAACCCCTTGGCTGACTGAGCAACTAATGCTTGGTCATCAGCAAACCTAACCGATTTTACGAATTCCCCTCCGACTTTCATTCCTACCTCCAGTTCTTCCCATGCCTCTTTAATCATTTCCTCTACATATACGTTGAACAGTACCGGTGACAATGGGCAACCCTGCCTTACACCTCTTCCTAACACTGCCCATCCGGACTCTCCGTTCCCCACTCGCACCTGAGCAGTCTGAGACATGTACAGGTTGCGGATCAGTCTCCTGTCCCTCCAATCCATTCCTATTTTCTGCAATACACGCATTAATTTTTCCCAATTCACTCTATCAAACGCTTTTTCGAAATCTACAAAACAGGCAAAAACGTCCTGATTGTATTCTATATTCCTCTCGACTAGTGATCTCATTACTGCAATGGCATCACGCGTACCTCTTCCTTTCCTGAACCCAAACTGATCATCCCCTAAGTAATCATTTGCCTTACTCTCTATCCTTTTGTTGATGATCCTGAGAATAACTTTAGCTGCGTGGGATATCAAAATTATTGTTCTGTAATCCTCACATGACGAAGCCTTTGCCTTTTTTGGAATAGGAACTAACACCGATCTCACAAAATCTTCCGGCCAGATTCCTTCCTCATAGATACTACGAATCAGTCCATATATGGCCTTCTTCCCACCTTTCCCTAACCATTCAACATTTCTACAGGAATATTGTCCAGCCCCACAGCCTTATTTGCTTTCATCTCCTTTAATGCCCTTTCTATTTCATCGTCGAGTATGCCTGGACCTAAGCTATCTTCTTCTACGTCATGTTCCTTTTCTATGTCTAACCTTGTCGGCCTAAGTTCTTTACCATACAGTGTTTCTATATATTCCTTCCATCTCTCTTGGATTTTTCCTGGTTCAACTATTATCTTACCCCATTTATCTTTAACTGTTAGCACACATCTTGCCTTCTTACCTCCCGATAATAACTTAACCTTGCTGTATAGAGCACCAATTTCACCCTTCTTCTGTAAACTTTCCATATCCTCGCATTGCGTTTTCCACCATTCTTCTTTTGCTTTATTTGTGGCCCTTCTCAAGTTATTGTTTAACTCTTTGTACTTCATTTTGCCTAACTCTGTGTTTACATTTTTCCATCTTCTTCTCTCATCCATCTTTGCAATCATCTCATCCGTTACCCATGGTTTCCTTATCCATTTCACGTCTGTCAAAATGTCTTGTATCTTAATAGGTCGGAAACTTTTTTATGACGACGTTGGGAAAAGATGGAAAGAATAAGTATTCTATCAAGCTCCCGGGTGGGACAGAATAGACTCCCTGATTTGACGCGTAAATTGTAAAATAATCGACCAACTTAATGAAAAAAGATGATTATTTATGAAATATTTTTTTCGTTATGTTTTAAAAATAGTTTCATTCATGTGACGACCTTGGTGTGCAATGCACAAGTTGAGTCGTCCAAAAAAGTTTTCGAAAACTATTCTCATTATATCGAACGTTATTTCACCGATGACCTCTGTAATTTCCTCCTTAAGAGCTTCCAAGGGCCTTGGCCGAACTTCGTAAACCTCAGCTTCGAGATATTCCCAAAGAAAAAAATCACATGGGCTCAAATCCGGGGAGCGAGGGGACCATGGACCATCCCCGCGTAAGGAAATCAGGCGGCCGGGAATTGTTCTTGCAGGATTTGGCATGAACGACGGGCGGTATGACCCGTGGCCCCATCTTGTTGAAAACAAAAGACTTCAGCGTCATATTCCTCACCATACTCTTACATCCTGGGGAGTAAAAAGTTCTCCAGCCACCAAACTGTCACTTTGGGGCTATGAAGAGGTCTTGGGTGAAGCTCGCGAGGGTTTTCAGTCGCCCAGTAACGAAAAATTTGCTTATTTACTGAGTCGAATTGGTGAAAATGCGCTTCATGGCTGAACCACTGCACTCTCTGCGTCTCCACCATACTATTATTGTTCTTAAAGAACGTTTCTACGAAAAAGCCTCGACCTTACCAGACTAAACACTGTATGGTAACGCTGAAAATGGGGTAGTTTACCCCTGCTAACGTCACTACTCCTACTCTGCCAATTTACCTGCGCGCTCTTCAGTGATTTTTTAAAAACTGGATTGGAGTTTGTTTTTCTCCACACTGAATAGATACATACACTCAAACACACATTTCGCTAGTTAGTTTTTTTTGCTTTTATCTTGAAATTTGCTCCTGTGCCAATGACGCCCGATTTAGTTGATGCATGAATAATATTTCTTACCTAACGATGCCTGGATAGAATATTGCTACTGCTTTTTTAATACAAGCGCAAAAGAAAATAAAACACTGGCATCATGAGTTTCATTCCTTACTTGAATTACTAGCTTACAGAAAAAGAATTTCGTTTAACCTTCTTCCATGCCTTTTGCTTGACTGCCGTACAAATAGTACTGGTCTTATTTCAATTTTAATAGGCAATGATATCAGTTTAATGTGAAATGATTGCGACATGAAGGCAATAGGCTATCTGTTTTGATCGATATTACGCCAGTTCTAATCGTATTTCATTTTTCACGCCTACTTCGTCTGGTTCCAGAATTGAATCGATAAAAACGTTGCTGATATTCGCACACGAGAGGAAAAACAGACGCAATATCATCAATGAGGTATCATCCTCACCACAAGAAGACTATTCTTGTAGTGAGTGCTACGAATACGCAGTGCTATTCATGATTGCGAATTTCTTGGAGATGGAACATTAGTATTCTTTTAGGGTACTGCGCCTACTCTATGTAATGTCGTTTTAGCAGGAGATAGGCACTGATTATGAATGGCAATAATCTTATTCAATCTTCCTTCGTACTTTTGACAATTCTAAACAAAACAAATATATTAACCCTATTTAACCTTGAAGTCCCTTCAATTAACTATTAGTATAGCAAATGAATATTAATAAAAGAACACCTCGCACCATGCTCTTACGCATTCATTAAACTACTTACAGAGAATGACTTTATTTCTCATGTGTATCTTTAGATATAAATATTCACCAATAGAATAAACAGATTCTATCATATTAGTGAAGCTGCTTCATGGTGGTGAAGAAGTTCCCTTTTATGACTTTCCCACTCTAACGACGAAACTTAATCATGAAATAAGGCAACAGGTACCTATAAAGGTGCCACTTAGCTTAAGAGAAAAATCCAATAAGCAGCATGTTCAGAAAATTACAAAATATAACAGGGAAGAATAATAAAAAAATCTATGGAATCCAGTAATAAAAATCTAATAAAAGGAAAGCTATAGAACAACTATAAATATCGGGGAGGTTGTTATAAAACCTAAGAAAGGCCAACAGACAGAATAAGTTAAAGGTAATAGGCACGATAAAAATATAATTTACCTCGCACAGTAAGTTCTTAACCCATGCCTGTCCGTTAAGTACCATTTTAATACTAACATTAAGTATCATATGAAACAATCAGCGGATTGACATAAATATCGCAATGACATCTTGTTGAAATAAAAAGGTAATAGGTGAATGATGTTACTTTACCTACACGGCGGAATACCTTTAATAACGTTGGTGAAGCCAATAGTATCATCTGTTTTTGATGGATAATATCAATTGTAATCTTATCATGAGGCTTTTTGTTTCCATAACGATGCTTGGGATTATGAAGGAAAGTATGCCTAGAGATTTTCATTTAGAACTCCATAGCATTCGTTAACACATTGCCGAGTACAATCTACTCCCACTTGCCAAGTGGCAAATAAACATCCTCATGGTACGTCTAAATTGACAGTAAAACATCTCTAACAGAGTCCAAGAGAGTAAGCGTTGAGAAGAAGTTTTCAGTTTAAGGTATATTTGCACATAGAGTTCTATCTCAACAATTTCTTCTTCTATTTTGTTAAAAACCTCGTGGGTAACTCTCACGCAGCCATCAACTATCGTCAATAATTTGAATTAGCAATTCAGTGATGCATATGTTCTAATGAAACACTCAAGCATTGAAACATCTCTGAAAAAATAAACATTAACAAAAGCGTATATGAAAATAAATTCTTTGAGGAATTGATGTTATTCAATAGCGCCACTCAAAAAAGTGATCTCCTTTGTAGTTCAAGAGGATATCCGATTTCGAGTTTCACGATTTTACGCCAAATATTATCCGCTACTTAATTAAAGCAATATATCGGTTCCTCTCTCTGTAAGTTATAAATTGTCAATTACATTCCAAAAATCCTAATTGCTGACGTATACACGCACACATGTACAGACGTCTTCTGGAACATTGTCAAATCGTGATCAAGAGGCATAAATACATAAACTATATTTCCGCTAGAACCCCAAAATGAAGAAAGTAGGAATTATCATACATTTTTATGCATAACAAATAATCTATAGATTAACTGAAACATGCATTCACCGGTGTATCAAATATTTGCTTGATTGCACAAAAAGCATGATTAAGTCGAAGTCTGAAAGCAAAGACGGCCAACTAAGGAAATTGTAGAAACAGAGCTTATTTCAATAGGAATTTGTTTTTCAAATAATTTACTGAATTTGAAAATAGAGGAATATACATCTATGATCAGGATATGTATGCACCAATTTTGATCTTAAAATTCCATACCAAAACTACAACTGCTACCAACTGTAATTGGCGAGCTTATTTAAAAAAAGCAATTTTCTCCAAGCTCTGTTATGAGCGAATAAGTGAATAATATTTATGCTCATTACATTCAGTGAGCTTAATTTTTATTTTGTATATAATTTTTATGTATTAAATGTAGCTTAGCTATATTATTACATAAGAAATAATATATTTTCGATATCTAACTACAACCATACTTTAAGAGTAGTTGTTGAATCTCTACCACAATGAGCCTATTAGTTAAATTATTTCCGGTTCCATGGTAGTGGTTCTATGGACAGTTTCAATTTTTTACCGAACAAAAATGAAAGTAGCTTGAAATAAAGCTTGACCGGGCAACCTACTAGTTCTCTCCTCAATTCAATAAAAACCTGGAGTTATTAAACTCAGAAACTGAAATAGAACGGATTTCCCAAAGGTTATAAGGTCCTCTTTAATCCATTTATCAACGCTGTTCAACATTTTAAAATTTCTGGTTCTAGACTAAAGATTTAAACTGTGAGGAAAGTGCACTTTAAAATTCTCTTCTATTGGTATTCCAATGTAATTCTCTTTAATTTAATGGATAAACTCGGTTTCCTTCAGAGAATCAACGTCATGTCCACACAAAGGGCGGTACGGAGGAGTGTCAAAGATCGAAAGGACAGATCTAGTGACCAATAAAGTTTCACGCAGAGCATGAGAAGGCAAATGCTGAACAGGAACTCTAGTAACATGAAAGTTGGTGGTTTAAGTGGAAAAAGAGATATTTCAATGGGAAAATAAAGTTCCTTCATCATCTTAAACGAATATTTGACCAAATAAAAGTATCTTCAAGGAGAAAATATTCAAAAGAGCTGTCACATTGTGCTAATAAAAGGGGCAATGGGGAAATGAAAAAGCACTGAGAGAGGGTATGCAGAACTACTACATTTCACGGATCGCCAATTCATGCCTATGATAATTCAGAGTGAAATTTGATTTTTTGGATTGACTAGTAACAATAGTGTATTCTTCCTCTTCACGTTGATATCACAAGCCCTTTTAAAGTTGACTAGTGGCAGCCGATCTCCAAGTCATGGTAATGAAGCAGCACTCTGTAGGATCCTATCCTATCCTATCTACCCAATGACCGCCAATTTCACACTGAGCCTCGTTGCGCTCTTCTCTAGGCGCTGATAGGAGATTACAATCACAAGAAGAACTCCTAGTATTTATTATTAGGTAATCTACCGGTTAAGGTAGGTTTTTGGATAGACACAACTATCAAATAAATATTTTCTAACTCCAAACAAAACGCAATCCAGCAACCTACTCTACATCAGGTCCCTCTTCATCTCTGTGTACTTCTTTCCTCCCTTCATCCCGTCCAACATCCCTATCCTGTTCCTGCCCTTTCCTCGCTTGCCTAACATTCTCCCCTCTATTACCGTCTTCAACATCCCACTGCCACTCAATACGCCTTTCATCCATTTTTCCTGCATCCATAGGATTTCTCCCAACACACCCCTCTGCTCGCCCACCATCCCTAGTACTTCCTCATTTGTTTTCCTTTCGGTCCATTACGCCTTCTCCATTTTTCTCCACACCCACATTTCAAAAGTCTCCAATCTACTTCTATCATCCTGTTTCAGTAACCACGTTTCTGCGCCGTAGTATAACTACGCTCCATATCAAAGTTTTAACGAGTCTTTACTTAACATCCTTACTCACCGCTCCTGTCATCAACTCCCTCTTCCTTGTGGAAGCCTCTTTGCCTAGCGCAATTCTTCTCTTACATCCCTAATACTTGGACCATATTGGTCCAAAACACTTTCGAGATACGTAAACTCTTATACCTTTTCTATGATGTATTCCAATGCGTTCCTCAGATGAAAATTTTGTTCCAAGTGTGATTTCTTCAATTTTACTTTCGATTGGCAAGAAGCACTCCTATGTTTTGAAAGAGGGTGTTTTGTAAAACGGAAGCCACCGGAGAAGTTCGCCGAAAAGAGTCAAACTCTACACATTGCCATATGATGGACAGCATAAGCGCGTGGAAGTGTGGGCTATCGCGGTCCCTTTTTATGCACGGGCAGTGTAAACTAAGAGACCGGAAATTGAATGCACTTGGAAGGTTTTATCAAATAATTCATTCATGTGACGCAAAATAAAGATGCTCGGAAGAGCGTCTGAACGGGTCAGCTACGAGTCTTGAAAAGAGGTGACGTGCCATTATGGAATACTCGTATTTCCCAATACGTGAACATTAAAAATTGGCAATGCCTGTGTTTCCCTATTTGAAAAGAATAAAGTACCAAATTGAGCTCGGGGAGGAACCCATTTTTGAAACCAGAGGAAAGCTCACTCCTCATATAAGAACAATAATAATGACAGGTAATGACGTCATATCATAGGGCAGTCAATACTGTGTTTACCCTAAAAGAAATCAGTTTCAGAAATCATTTACCGTTTTTCAGTCAACGGAAAAAAATAATAAAAGAAATTTAAAACACCAATCCACTTATGAGTTTCAATAAAAGAATGATAGCCAATTAACACAATGGTAACTTTGACCTAAATTTCAACTTTCTGGACATATTTTTTAATGGCTATACCTTCTTTTCATGAAAATTTGAGTTTGCCAAGGAAATGTGATAAATATAGCTTTCACACGTTTCATGCCGTTCCCGTCCGAGGCATGCTAATTTAAAATAGCTGGGTTTCAGATTATTTCAGGAAACTGCCTCCATTTAACTGATTTATTCCATATCCTATCTAAGGTACTTCTCCGGCCGCTCACACACTTATACATCGTTTGATTCATCCTTTTCTTATTATAAAAGTTTTATTCTAACATTTGCTGTCTCGGGAATCTTTTCAACCTTATAATCGACGACTTACTCGGTCGATTACTTCATCTCAAACTATTTACTTTTCATACTCCGCGCTTGTTTTGCCATATTTGTGCGGCGACTCGGTTCTCGTCGATTCTTTCAACATGACCAAATATTCATAGCCCAATGGGATAGAAACTGCCAATTACCCGTTCATCGAATTCTCCTTCTTCTGTTCGACACACCATTCCTTTCCTTATCACTCACATATTTATCACGAATATTTTAAATTCGTACCTCATACTAGCCACATTTAGTTGGTACTTCAGCTAATCCTCGATACCCTACTTTTACGGGGTGGTTTGCAATTTCATATACTACAATATTTACAGCCTTAGACAAATTTTCCTGATTTTTATGTACGCCATTTATCATAAGCGTCCTACGTCAGGGAAGTGCAGGGAAAAAGGTCCACCGTAAACTCATTGAATAACGAAAAGGGGGATAAAGTAAGATAAAAGTAAAGTTTAGATAAAGCCAACATATTAAACTCATTCTTCCAGAGTGTTTTCAAAATATGCTCACAGAATATACCCGAGAACCTTCCGAAAACATTTCAGCAAACAATGCAAGCAATCGACTTTTCCACCCGCGGAATAGAATTGCTCCTTAAAAACATAGACCCCAACAAATCTCCGGGACCTGATGAGATACCGGCGCGCGTGTATAAAGAACTGTTAGCTGAAATTACCCCTTATCTTGATATAATATTTAAGAAATCATTAGCAGAAGAAAGCGTGCCAAACGGCTGGAAGGTAGCTTCGGTAACATCCATATTTAAAAACGGAGACAGGGAGGACCCCAGTAATTATAGGCCAATATCGCTCACTTCCATTTCCTGTAAGATTCTTGAACACATCATTGTTAGTTCCATAATGAGGCACCTCGATAGCCAAGATTTATTGATTAATAACCAACACGGCTTCCGTAAGGGTAGATCCTGCGAAACTCAGCTCGCACTTTTTGTTCATGATGCATTGAACTTCGGTGAAAATAATATTCCAGTTGATGCGATATTCCTAGATTTTTAGAAAGCTTTCGATAAAGTCCCTCATTGCAAATTACTGGCGAAATTGGAAACTTAAGGAATACACGAAAGTATTATTAACTGGATTGAACAATTTATATGTGATCGTGTCCAAACAGTCGTCCTGGACGGTCTACCATCCGATACTGTCAAGGTCAGGCCGGGTGTACCACAAGGAAGTGTCATAGGCCCCCTCCTATTTCTTATTTACATAAATGACATCAGCACCGTAGTTAATAGCAAGCTCCGTCTTTTCGCCGATGATGCAGTAATTTATGGGGACAATCGAAGCCACGAAGACAGAGTCGTGTTAGCCAACGACCTAGATTCAATTCAAAATCGGTGCGATACATGGCAATTGGAATTAAATTTAAGAAAATGCGTAGTAATACATTTTTGGGAAAAGAGTAATTCCCTCCCTTATAGTTACAAAGTAAAACAAACCAAAATCGCGAGGGTAGATTCCATTAAATACTTGGGTGTAACAATTACTCACGATCTGTCCAGGGGAAAACACATACGAGAAATATGCGGTCGTGCTAATAAACAATTGGGATTTGTGAAAAGAGTGCTAGGTAAATGCGATGAAAAAGTGAAAGAACGATGTTTCCTTGCCTTGGTCAGGTCTCCCCTAGAGTATGCTGCCAGTATATTATTATTATTAGGTAATCTACCGGTTAAGGTAGGTTTTTGGATGGACACAACTATCAAATAAACATTTTGTGACTCCCCACCTTGCAAACTAATCTATATCAGGTCCCTCTTCATCTCGGTGTACTTCTTTCCTCCCTTCATCCACTCCAACATCCCTATCCTGTTCCTACCCTTACCTCGCTTGCCCAACAGTCTCCCCTCTATTACCCTCTTCAATATTCCACTACCGCTCAATACGCCTTTCATCCATTTTTCCTGCCTCCATAGGATTTCTCTCAACAAACCCCTCTCATCCCCCACCATTTCTAGTACTTCCTCATTTGTTTTCCTTTCGGTCCATTTCACCATCTCCATTCTTCTCCACACCCACATTTCAAAAGCCTCCAATCTACGTCTATCCTCCTGCTTCAGCGACCACGTTTCCGCGCCGTACATAGCTACGCTCCATATCAGAGTTTTTACGAGTCTTGTCTTAACATCCCTACTCAACGTCCCCATCATCAACTCCCTCCTCCTTGAGAAAGCCTCCTTGCCTAGCGCAATTCTTCTCCTTACGTCCCTACTACTTTGACCGTATTGGTCCAAAACACTTCCAAGATATGTAAACTGTTCTACCTGCTCTATTTTTTCCCCGCCTATTTTAATATTTAGCTTAGCCTTTTTCTTTCTGGAAAATCGCATAACCTTTGTTTTATTAATATTGATTCTCATCCCATATTTATCGCACTGAACCTCCAATTCACTCAACAAAGCTTGCAACCCCTTGGCTGACTGAGCAACTAATGCTTGGTCATCAGCAAACCAAACCGATTTTACGAATTCCCCTCCGACTTTCATTCCTACCTCCAGTTCTTCCCATGCCTCTTTAATCATTTCCTCCACATATATGTTGAACAGCACCGGTGACAATGAGCAACCCTGCCTTACCCCTCTTCCTAACACTGACCATCCGGGCTCCCCGTTCCCCACTCGCACCTGAGCAGTCTGAGACATGTACAGGTTGCGGATCAGTCTCCTGTCCCTCCAATCCATTCCTATTTTCTGCAATACACGCATTAATTTTTCCCAATTCACTCTATCAAACGCTTTTTCGAAATCTACAAAACAGGCAAAAACGTCCTGATTGTATTCTATATTCCTCTCGATTAGTGATCTCATTACTGCATTGGCATCACGCGTATCTCTTCCTTTCCTAAACCCAAACTGATCATCCCCTAAGTAATCATTTGCCTTACTCTCTATCCTTTTGTTGATGATCCTGAGAATAACTTTAGCTGCGTGGGATATCAAACTTATTGTTCTGTAATCCTCACATGACGTAGACTTTGCCTTTTTTGGAATAGGAACTAACACCGATCTCACAAAATCTTCCGGCCAGATTCCTTCCTCATAGATACTACGAATCAGTCCATATATGGCCTTCTTCCCACCTTTTCCTAACCATTTCAACATTTCTACAGGAATGTTGTCCACCCCCACGGCCTTATTTGCTTTCATCTCCTTTAGTGCCCTTTCTATTTCATCGTCGAGTATGCCTGGACCTAAGCTATCTTCTTCTCCGTCATGTTCCTTTTCTATGTCTAACCTTGTCGGCCTAAGTTCTTTACCATACAGTGTTTCTATATATTCCTTCCATCTCTCTTGGATTTTTCCTGGTTCAACTATTATCTTACCCCACTTATCTTTCACTGTTAGCACAGATCTTGCCTTCTTACTTCCCGATAATAATTTAACCTTGCTGTATAGAGCACCAATTTCACCCTTCTTCTGTAAATTTTCCATATCCTCGCATTGCGTTTTCCACCATTCTTCTTTGGCTTTATTTGTGGCCCTTCTCAATTTATTGTTTAACTCTTTGTACTTCATTTTACCTAACTCTGTGTTTACATTTTTCCATCTTCTCCTCTCATCCATCTTTGCAATCATTTCATCCGTTACCCATGGTTTTCTTATCCTTTTCCCGTTAACGGTTCCTATAGTGTCTTTAGCGGCTTCCAATATCCCTTTCTTGATACATTCCCATTTTTCTTCGATAGTACTCAGTTCTTTATCGTCATCCATTATTTTCTCTACAGCCTGCTGATACTCCTTCCTCGTTAATCCATTTAATGCTTCTAAATTCCATTTCCTAACCCGCCGCCCTTGCCTTATCTTCTTGAAACGAACGTTACATTTCATAACAACTAAATTGTGGTCAGAGTCCGCGTCCGCTCCTGGGAAACTGTGCGAATTTATCACACTGTTCCTAAACCTGTGCCTAACCATAATATAATCTAACTGATACCTTTCTGAGTCACCTGGCATTTTCCATGTATACCTACGCCTTTTGTGGTGTCTAAACCATGTGTTGGTGATGACTAACCCCTGTCTCCTGCAGAATTCAATTGCTTTCTCCCCGCGTTCATTCCTCGTGCCTAACCCATAGTCCCCCACCTCACTCCCATCTCTTCCTTCGCCTACCGTCGCATTCCAATCCCCGATCACTATCAAATGTTTCCCTGCAGGAACACTCGCGATGATATCCTCTAACACATCGTACATCCTATCGACTTCTTCCTCCTTGTGGTTGCTCGGTGGCATGTATACCTGAACAATGACCAAGTTCGTCGGCTCTGCTTTAATCTCTACGAGTAAAATTCTATCTGTCGCTTGCTCTATGTTGACTACGCTTCTTCCTACCACTTTATTTAAAATTACGGCAATCCCTCGTTGGCTCTCGTCCCCGCCGCTGTATATCACTCTATAATTGTCACTCCAGTAATCCCCGCTATCCTTCCATCTCACCTCGCAGAGACCTAAAACATCTACGTTACCTCTTTCCATCTCTCGCTTAATATTTTCTAATTTGCCTCTCCTCAACATTGTCCTGACGTTCCAGGTTCCTATTCTAACTACTTTCGCCTTCTTCTGAGTCTTCTGTCCTGCTGAAGTTATTTCTTCCCTGCAAGGGTTTCGTGGGATGACGACCGCGGAAGCCTTGCCTCTCCCGCTGCCGGGCACGACACACGGCCTCTTGGGCCGAGTCCCGTAGTTGCCAGGACTCATATTGTCTATAGTGCCCATCATTATATTCTTGGGAATGATAATTGAGGTGGTTTCCCGTTGCCTTCCTCAATAGTGTTTTTAACGTGACACCATCACTTAATGGCCGCCCCACTGGGGTCAGACGCCATTGCAGCCGCCTCACTGAGGAACAGACGCTGCGTGGACTACCTTTCGTCTGGCTCCTAACCTTCGACCTATCTGGCATGGGTGACCCTTCCAGGAGTAATTATTATTACTCCCGCCAGCACAGCTCTAGGGTCATCGGAACACACAAGCCCTTCCACCACGACAAGGTTGTAGTCCATGGGAGGGCTGCCAGTATATGGGATCCTCAAAATATAAATTTGATTTCGGAATTAGATCGAGTTCAGCGGAGGGGGGCTAGATTTGTCAAACATTGTTATGACCAACGCAGCAGCGTATCCACTTTGCTAGACAATTTAGGATGGGATTCTCTCACACAGTGGCGTTTACAATATAGATTAAACTTATTAAAAACATTTAAATATGGGCCCTTTTCCGATGACATCAAGGATATAATACGAACCCCAATGTATTACGGTCGAAGGGATCACGAATATAAGACTAAAAAGATAGACTGCAAGACTGACAGGTTTAAAATGTCATTTTTTCCAAGAACGATAAAGGACCAGAATATTTGTAGTCGAAATTCCCCAGGAGTTAGTTCATTACAATAGTATTAACGTACAGGTTAGGGACTGCGCGAGGATATGTATGAATATATATATATATATGTTTGTGTATGTATATATATGTATGTATGTGTTATGTGTACATGCATGAATGTATGTGTAAATATTTTTTTTTCTTACAGGTTCCCCCCACCTTTCCTCACCTATTTGATAACCCCAATCCCCTCATCCCATACCCTTCCCTCATGGTGCTACACCCCCTGCCACACACCTTTTTTGGTGGCTCGCAGGGTATTTATGTAGATGTAGATGTAAGCAACCTTTAGTCCGAAATCGTAAACCTCTTGATGGTCTCTTAAAGCCTCTTCGTTCAATTGCAAGCCTATCACTTTCCACAAATATTCTGCCATGATACATAAAATGATCCACTCCCTCATTTATATCGCCATGCAAATAATAACCATGCACATTTTTTATCGTTGCAGGGGTAGAAAAAGGGAGGGAGGGAGAGGAGCCAAAGAAGTTTCTTCAATATGTATTACCTTTCCTTGCCCCTAAATTGTTTTCTAAAAATATTGCCTTCGGTCATTTCTTTCTAATTAAAAATGGCTGAGTCAGCAGTATTTCATTAAGCATGCGCCTGAAATTTATGATAGTATCGAAAATCTTAGGTAGTGATTTTTCTCCGCTATCGTCCCTGCATACCTTTCCTCTTCTCTGTCCATGATGAATTGAGACACGAGCCATTAAAAGGAGAACGATAGGCTGCAGATGACATGTGGTTGCGTGGGTGAGATGAGGAGGGAAGCGAATACTTAAACATGGACACAATACTCCGAGAGCGACAAGGGATTGTGGCATGTGGTGATGGGTCACCAACCATGAATAAAGTGATGGAAGCCTGTAAAGGAGATTTTGGAATTGATTTGCGCGTGTGATCGTAACTCTAAAAGTCATCATCTTCGAATGCACGTGGAAAAATCGAATTTTAGAATCTATGAGACCGACAGTAAATATCTCCCTAATCTTTTCATCACTTTTACACCTACCGACAGAGTGTATGGGAATTGGATTATTTTTTCGAGGCCATACGCGAAATCATGCGACGGATGCCTCTGCATGTGACCTCTGACTCTCTTGTGTAATTAAGTTCAGTTTAAAAGCATCTAAGCGTTTTCATCTATAGTTATTAACGGCAATTAATATGTAAATATTTTTGTTCTTTCATGGCAGTTGTTCTCGAACCGAACAGATTTCCTCTGCAATTTTTCTCTGAATCAATTTCCTTTGGAAAGGAATCGCATTTAAGTATCCCATTTGTATCCCCTCCACTCTTTGATTAATTTGGCGTGCTACCAAATTTCAAGGTAAAAAAAAATATTAATCAAGACATAAATATGGAGCGCAGGGTTTCATGTTTCAGAAACAAGGACTTGAGGAAAGAGGCCGCGAGATATAGACAGGGGGTTTTTAAAGGCAAGGGGTAAGAGGAAGGATGAGGAAATTAATTTCCATGCTTACAGCAGAAGAAAAACGAAGACGCCTTAGATGGGACACTGGATAAGAAAAAGTGGGTGGTCGATATTCAAAGAATCCAGAAGTGGATGGCTCAGGTCCTCCAAGGTATCGGACAATCAAGGAATCTGATAGAAGGGAGAGTTGCGTATACGGAGAGAGAAAATAATAATTTAGAATATAATAAAGATATTAGCCTACTACAGGATACACAAATAGAAATAATTTATTTCACGTCTAAGTATACGAGTCAATTTTGTTCATTTATTCCGGCATTAGGTGGTAGCGAACGGAACTTTCATCTGCGCGATTGATTCTCTTCACTGCATTTAATCTACCTCCAGCGCGAGTACATTAGGACGCCCTACGGTCTAAATCTCGGATATCGGAATGGAGAGGATAAATCGGTCCTGAATAAATGGGAAGATTTCGATCTGTTCAAGATTGATGATGATAATGAATAAAGCTTCTATTTTAGTAATCACTCCCGTCAAATATGGGACATGGTGGTCTAGTGGGAAAACCGTTCGGATAAAGACCTGAAAATCCGGGTTTAACTCTTGGCGATGTCTCCCTGCACTCCAAGCATCGCCTATAACGTTTTGTTTTTCGGATGGAAGATATCTCTCGGATACATCTGCTGGCAAAGGGAAAAATCCCCCATTCAGCCTTCCTTGAGGTGTGAATTTCACATGCCACATCGCAGGACTCTCACTTGCCAAACAAAGTTCGTGTTGACAATATTAAATGATATTTCCTTGAGCTGTAAAGAATTAATATTGTTTGTTATTGTAAGTCTTAGAAAAAACCGTAAGAAACTCAATTTATCCTTTCCAAAGTTCGTGTTGATTACCGGGGATATCAACACGGATGGGTTGTGGGACTATGTTCCCATGAACGAAGAGTCGCTCTCCTCCATTGTACATGGGTATTTCATATCCTCTGGTACGATCAGGGAGGCGGCAAAACACTTCGCTTCCGGAAGGCGAGAGGAAAACGCGCCGCGGGCAAACGACGCCTCTTTGAGATGCGACATTCGCTGCGAGAAGGTGGGTTCCCAATGGCCTTCCCTCTAAAGTGCCAGCGGCGCCTCCAGTTCTTCTGAGAAGAGCACTGCCGCATAATTAACTCCTCGACGATCACTTGAGCAACAATGTAGCAACGCGAAAGTAAATCATCATTATTCCAAGGAAAAGGTGCCGCCTCTCGCGGTGGGAAGAGCCATTGGAGGCGAAATACAGGTGAAGTCACCCATCAGAGGCGTCTATGGGTGCAATGACGGGTGCGATAAATTTTAGGGACGAGTGTGACGAGAAAAGGAAATTAAAGAGACGGCTGAAGGGGAAAACCGAATGGGGCTGGCGGAAGGAGATGGAAATGGGAATCGGGAGAGGGTTGCTGATAATTGGAAAGATAAGGTCAAATTTCCGTTGAAAACCAATCGTTTATCCCATACCCAAATGGTAGAGTTGGCCAAATTTAAATGGTATGCTCCCATCAAAGAACGCAGAGCTGCCCCGAAGCAAACGAATTGAGGAAGTTTTTTGGGGTAATTCATATTCACACGCCGTCGGGCTTGGTACATGGGTGAGCTCTACCATCACCTACTAAACCGACCTTCGGGTTGATTACTGTGTTTTTTTTTCTCGAGTGGCATGACGTTCGTCTTGGTCCAATATTTACCGTACACACTCATCTACGCCTCAAAGTAACGGCATGAAGGCGGACAACTTGACAATAATGATGCCTTTGAATTATAAAACGAAAAGTTTTAAAAGATACCGTAGAGTGGGACTTGAAACACAAAAAAGTCCATAACCAGTATACTTGACCGCCTCGATTTCTTTAGGCTGAAAACGGTGAGAGGACTCCGGGATTAGCTTTCTCATCCAAAATAGGATTTCCTCTTCCGAGACGTTTTTAATGTAAATAAAACTTTTTCGGGGTATGATAAGACCCAGCTTCTACTGCTTAAGATACGCAACGATTGCAAAATTTTCACCTTAAAATAACTTCCTGTTGAGTAAAAAGCGTGGCAATCACTCGTGCTTGATAGGCATGACGATGTTATTGGCTAGTGTCACGCTTAACTACCCATTGCGGATTTGGAATTTAAATGTTGTGGGTTTTCCAGAGTTGATCATCTTTTACCGGGCATCTCTATGACTTAAATTGGGATTAAAAATTTATGAAATTATTATTCGTACACACGGAAAAAATCTATTGCCTATCAATACTCAGGAAATAACATTTTTATGCGCAGAGAAGAATATTAACGGAGTTTGGAGTTCCAATGAGGTCTAAAAGAGCCATGGGGTTAGGCAGATATGAGATATCATTTCTTATGCTACGCACTATTTCTATATTCGGAGAGAAATTTCCTAAGAGCTCTGCACGCCTCTCGGGTATCCACCGCGTTTGTTGACTTGGAATGACAACAATTTCGCCAGTATTCCAGCTGGCGTCTTCAGGACGAAACTGGTGTCAGTCTAAGTCAACAAACGCTTCTGTTTAATATTTCTAATTCTATTTAATCCATATTGTATGTGAGTAGAAGGTGCAATAAGTAATTACTTTTAATTAATATATAATGAATAATGTATTTTAATGCTTGGATTCATTTTTGTTTCTGAACTCTTAGGGCATTGTTCTTTCAAAGGTTTCCACCGCGTTTGTATTTCCTGTAGAGACGCTTTTTGACTTGTGGAAAATCTTTGATTCTTTCTTCTTGCGTTACAAATGGGATTCCACAAAGTATCAACCTCAATCATCTCTCAAAAAAAATTCTCCTTTCGTTGGTCTTGTTCCCAAAGTTCCTTTTCCCATTTTTCCTAGTACCATTATCGTGCTATTGAAAATATTCTTATATGCCTTTTCTGCTCATCATTAAGCTGGTCCGAATACTAAAATTCATACGATAGTATTAAAAGAAAATTTAATTTTGGTTTTCAGTGATGCGTTAATTGAAGCGGTACCTTAGATCTCTGAAAGCTACTTCGACTTTTTTTATCCAAGTTTATGCTCATTATTTTCCCCATCCATTCCTCTGAAACCTTTCTTGCTGTTTAGTAAACTTATTTTTTATTTGTTTATGATATTTACGTTTCCAAATAGTTTTTACCTGTATCCTCTCGAATTAATTAACTTTCTTCTATCTTTTTTAGAGTTGGTACTTCATCTGTGATCGAGTGTTTCCCCGTAACAGGTTTTTTCCAGCCTACAGCTTCCTTTTTAAAAATCACTCTTCATATTCAAAAATCACTCTTCATGTTTAATTTTCCTTCGATCATCCTTGTGTCACCAAAATATTCCAATTACTGCATAGTTTCAGCTGAAATGCCATTCTCTGTTAAACTAATTGCAATATTTTTACTTGACTTTGGTACTTCATTGTTCCTGTCAGACATGAGTCTTAGCTGTCCCTTCAGTACTTCGTGTCTTTAATTATTAAATGTAGCCTATGCGGATACCTGTCCAGGATGAGTTTTCCGCCCCTGATTTGATTCCTATATCTCTAAAGACTAAGAAGTTGGCATTCAATTCGAAATTCTATTTTTTTCAACTATCTTAAGGAATTTATCATCTGCGCGGGTTTACACTGTGTGTTTCCCATCCCTAATTTATAGTGTTCGCAGAATTCCAATAGCCTTTACCTCTTTTGTTTCTTTTCCGCAGTCGACATCTTCGTACTGTTTTTCATGTTGACCTTCACAGACGTTATCCTTCGTCTACGAAATTAAATAGATTTTCTTCCCTGTTTGCATGTTTCTATATTTACGATATTATCATATATTATTCATCGTCAATATTTCGGTCTATTGTGGACACATGATTTACTATGGTGTCCAAGGATGTCGTTACTACCCTTACCAGGATGATGTTCGTAACACGAAACAGAAAGCTCCTCTCTCATTGTGGCACTCATTTAGAACATTTTATCCACTTCTACAAAATCGGATTTTTGGTAACTGTGAGAATCATCCTGTTTTATCTTCATCAGATCATCCTTTGTCGAAATAATATCGCGGTCACCCGGTTCACCGTTCATGGAGGATTTCTGTATGTGTAATAATGCGGCGGTTTCCCATTGCCATCCTCATCATAATATAGTATATCCGATAAAGAAATTGTAAAAACATCCGCAGTTACATGAGTGTTGCTGTACCGTAAAAACTCCGATGGTTTCCAACAACATTTATATTAGAAGGAGATTCTGCCCCCTCATTCGGGTGATTGGAGACATATTTACTAGCTGTTCCGAGTCATTAAGTCACGACATCTTCTCGAGCTTGTGTCATTTGATACACCTATTCTACTCAAGGACACACCCATACACTTAATCATTGACGCGACTTACCGCTCACGATTGCGTATCGTCCAGAAAGTTCACGTGTTTTGCGGCAAACCTCTACACATGGAGATTGACCCATCATCAGCCACTTTTGTTTGCCAATTGGCGTCTGCTTAGATAATGATAATTGGTATTCTACCCGTTTCGGTAGATTTTGGATGGACACAGTCTATACAACGGTGCAACGATACATTTACTTGATTCTCCTTACCAAGTACAACTTGAAAATTGACACTACAATAAGCCCTTCTGCAATTTCGTATACTTCATACCTCCCTCCGTCAAAAATTCCTATCCTACTCTTTCGCCTTCCTTGCTTGCTTAACGTTTTCTACTATATCACAGTCTTCAACATCCTATTTTCCAATCAAAATGCCCTTTTATCCAATTGCAGAATTCCGATTACAGAAATATGTGGCCTTCAGTGGTGTAATTAGAGTTAGTGTCTTCCTAGATGAATCACAAGTTTGACGCCAGTCTCAATGCACCCAAAATTGCCTCTTCAAACAAAAATCGACTAAAATGCTGCTTTAGGAAACAGCAGAATTCAGTTGTAAAAATGGGTGGGGAAAAAGGTGATTGGGAAGCGCTAAGATGATTGGTTGTAACGAAGTATACAATGCTTACAATAAAAATAATTTTAGTCTTATAATTTGCGAAAGACTTAGTCGGCACGTCACAAAACACAAAATTAGATGGAAGCAAAAAAAGACCGAATGGCATTTGGTCTGCATTGACCCTGCATGCATAACAAATTTTATTTGCATGTTTCATGAGTCTTCATGACCCATGCGCCCGGGGCGGACCGCCCCTTCCTCTCCTCATTCCCTCTAGCTACCTATCTTGTATTGGATGGAAGACTTTAGCCTTAAATTGGTGCTTTATGCCGGTTTCTACCGTTATCTCAATAAACTGAGTGTTTTTGAAAATTAAAGTTCATCCTTTTCGTTACATTGCTATAAAAGGGATGCGCTATACGCTAAAATGATTTTGCATAAATAAGGGGCAGGTTGGCCATTTCATTGCTTTCTATTTCTCTCCAAGGGTCGATAAGTAAAGAATTTATAGTTTTTTATTTGCAAAATTCATAACACTAGTACAAAATTTAGTAAGGTGCCATTAATTAGATCGATGAAGGCCCAGACGGAAAATTTCTAGAGGCTCAATTCATCCAACTCCAAATAAATTACATTGACTATGGTGAGTAATCCTGTTGTGAATGTACATAAGCATTACTTCTGCTTAAACAGCATGAAAATATTTAAAAAATATTTTCATTGTGTATTTAGTAAAAACGATGACATTTCTAAATAAGTAATTATATCCCCGAACGAAGAACATCTAATGGGCACTTAATTTCTGATTGATTCATGTAACTCGTGCATTTTATCATACATTAGCTTTCAGTGAAATTGCCGAATGAGATCCAAACTCTGTGAGATGAACAAGAAAATTTGCGCTACAGAGACAATAACTTTACAGTTGTGCTTAATATAACTAAAAAATTAACAAAACGGTCATCAGTAATGTACGTAAACTTCTTTCGGAGGCAGAATAAAAAAATAAAACGCGTTTATCTAGATTTTAGATAAATTATCTTGGAGAGAATGATTTACGTGGAGATTCAATGATGATGGATGGTGGATAACGTATAAGTTGGTATTGTAGATTTCAAGCTCCCTGTTTGTTTGTGAGCTTTGAAAAGTACCTAATGTGTAGCTTTTCTAGTAGTAGTAGCTTTTCTGGCTTTCAAATCACGATTTATTTGAGCGAGATTATGTATGAGTACAAATTATTACGAAATTAATCTTGCAATTTTGAGCCTGCAATTCTTGCAGTGGAGATAGGCTTGTCTGTCGTGGACCTTTAATAAACATGCAAAGCAGACATTTTGAAATAATCAGTCTACAGCAAATCAAAACTACTCTTGAGAATATTTACAAAAACAAGCCATCGTTTTTGTGGTTTATATTTTGCGCCAGATGTTTCTATAGGATGGCTTAGGAGCGCTAAAACGGCGAAATCGCTGGGGACTGACAAAGTCACTAATGATCTTTCTTGAAGTCACTTGCTCCCACAATGTTCTGTAATTATTGCTGCAAACGCATCAGAGAAGAAAATACATGAGTTTCAAATAGGGGCACATACAGACTTACTGAATGAAGCCGACCCTGACAGCTGATGAAATAGTGTAACACAAGCAGTTTAGGAAAAAACATATTTAGAGCTGAACATATCAGGCCCTATAGTTCTATGAATTTAGTACTTCGTCTCGGCAAAGGGTTGAATAAACTTCAACGGGTTAAATCCTGAGTCGTGTCAACATTAAAAACATGGGCTTATTCTGGAAGATAAAGCATTCATATATGACAATTTAAGATGGTATACATGTGCAGAGTCAACTAAATGCACGCATTAGTGAACATTACTCAGTGCTGTTAGACTTAAAATACAATTCTCATTTAAGACAAAATTATGTATCACATGAAGAAAAGATGTTTTCAGGTCTCGCTCCTATTCTTCTAGATGTTTTCTTTGATAATTACACTTTGCCTCTCATCAACATTAATTGCTCAGCTCACGTAATCTAAAGCAACAATCGCTTTTGAATAATTAAAAAAATATTCCATTACTTTTACGCATTAATAGTCATATTAAAGTCTTAAGAATGTTGTTTTTAAATGAGCGAATTTGATTTCGCTTAAAAATGTTTCCATTCATTTAATGTATTCATGTGCTTCTGTTTTAGAAGACAAATGATGAAGTTGAGCACACCCCAATTACCATTGAGCATGCCGTGAGGGCTCGTTATACAAAAGTCATCAAGCCTTTGTCCGAAGTGGTTAAAAATTTTGACGAAAGCAACTGAATTTGTAATTGAAAGAGGTATTTACTTCTCCTGAAATTGAGCTGTTAACATACTGGAGAATATATAATCAACCTTAAGACGGCTAAGTAGAGAATTTCTCTGCGTGCCTGCCTGCTAGAGCATCATGGGAAAGGCTATTTGGTAATACAGACTTGGTGTGTGACCAAAAGCAGAGTCGATCAGACTCAGAACGTGTGAGAATGTGGATTCCCTTGCATAAAAATTAAAACATTATTCAATGAGATATCTGTTTCTAATTTATTTTATAACTTCAATTTTCTCTTGATATGCCTTGAGGTCTCGAATCCCGGAGGCAGCATATTTTTTTCAGTGGTTCCGATCCCTTAGGTGCTTGAGGTGCTTTGTGTGAGAACGACGTCCGTGGGATGGGACGTTAAACTGCGGACCTCTTGGCGCCTTTCGACAAGAGGAGGCTAATGTCGACGCCGGGTTTCTCTCTACCCTTCCCATCCATCCCTAATGGGTCAAATGAACTAAGCTGTCAGTCGCCTCCCCTAAAACTACTACTACTCCCTACTGTTAACTCAAAACTCCAAATGGATGTATATTAAGTAAAGTGGAGACACCAGTGCGATTCTAGCGACAAGTTACCATTTTCATGAGTCGGTCGAATCTGCTACACTAAATACATAAGCAGGACAAAAAATAAGCAGTTAAAAATAAATAAGACAGTACAAGTGTCCTAATGGCCAAGACCTCTCATTACTCGGTTTAATCAAATGTCATGTCACCTCTTAGATAAGCCCGGTCGGCAGTCATTCTTACACATGCGCACACTCAGGTCCATTCTAAAATATTACCGACTAGATCTTTGACTCACCTGACCGACTTGTCGATGTGCATCTACCGATTCTGGGCACAGACACTGTAAAGACCATCCCAGGATTCGAAGATGAAGATATTTCATCGATCAGGCAGGGTATCTCTCTTATAATGTAGACTCACACTGAAGAAGGGTGGTGCGGAGCTGCTTTTGAAGGCCTCCTGGAATGAGAAACGATTTAAAATGTACGTTAACTCAAATATCTTGAATAATTTGGAAAAATTGTGAAAGGAAAATTATGGATCAAAATCATAAAAAAACATTAAATTAAATACATATATTGTAAAAACCGATGGATAGATAAATCATCCAGGTTATGGTGTTGTTAAGAAAATTCTGCCCCAGATTGGCCGTTGCGTAATCTTCTGGACCTCCATTTTGGGAGATCGAATTAAGAGTAGCATGTTTTATTTCATCATCCAAAAAGCATATTATTCATCGATAATTAAATTCAAAAGCAAATTTTGATACGTTATCATAATAGTTTACTTTATACTCTCGCAAATATTTCGATAAATAATAACCAATTGATCGTGGATGCTAAATAAAAAATTTTCGAGAGTACCAAAATTAAGTCTAATATTTTTTATAGTTATCCACAAATAAGGTCTATAGAGATTTTATTAATATATTTACGTATATATGAAGATTTCCTGCTTAAACAGGGCTAAAGTATTAGATATTTCCTGATTCTTTAACGTAAAATATATAGTATTTACAGAATCTTACATGCTCATTCTAGGAATTTTTCTCATCTTAGATGGGCAATAAGTCTAAATTGAGTGTTTAATGTATACTTATTTATTTACGGAGAGCAACAGCCATATTTAAAATGCTTAATTTAATTTCTTGCCTCAGAATTTTTAGCATGCTAATCATGCGTGATTTTTGACCATATTGCTTAACATTTTCCCTTTGTGTCCCCGACCCCATTCTTAAAATAAAATGTAACCTTGGTATTGCTTTGGAAACAACTCAACTAACGGAATCCACATCTGTTCCCAAGAGGAAGATTTATATTGAAGATAACCAGATAATTGGTTCCTAGGGTATCACTCTTTGGGGGAAAATGTTCGCAACGTAACCGTTGAAAAGAGTCCTGAAATTAATTCCCTTAAAACGGTGAAGATGGATCATTATTTTCGTCAGCGCTTAGGACGTAGACGACCTTCGGAGTTCTCCATATCGAGGGAACCTTGTCTCAAGCAAAAAATGTCAAAACCGGAGCCTTTCATTCTTAGATGCCCATCTTCAAAGATGCTGAGTCTTAGAAATGGCGGAAGCCCGAGCACCAAAAACAATGGAAGCGATAGGATCGAAAGCACGCACATCCAAACGGTTTGACGCTGAGTTTACGAATTCGATGTTAATTTAAACATGGTTATTAAGAGCTGATAGTTGCTGAACTTCCTTCCAAACTTCCTTCCATGACTCGTAAGGATTTCTTATGGCACTTGATTGTTATCTTTCGAAAACGCCAGCGCTTCCGAGTTACAACAAACAGCCTTACTATGGGTACATCAGTCTAACGTTATGAGAATATTATTTACCCATAAATTGACCTAATTGACCCTTCCCCAAAATTGACTAAGATCCCTCGATGTTCATAATTCTTAATAATTTGAAAACCATAAAAACTATAAAAACAAAGACCGCGTGTCCGTCTGTTAAACCTAAATCTCGTTGGTTCGATTACCTGAAGAAAATCGATGACTTCTCAGAGTACTAGGGACCACTTCGATCACCAGGAGGGTTTGCATGGCAAAAAACACTGCTTGATCCGCATATCGATTCTACGGGCCAGTGTGTTCAATTATTACGACACACTGTATTAGAGTTCTAAAACTCTCTGTATATGTAGATCATTATGACACCTCTAAGTTTTAGATGCTATTCAAATCATGTCTATCAATTCCTTTTGCCAAAGTAAAACCTTTCGTAAAAAGGTCATGTCCCGCCCAGCGTGTCCCTTTTAATTCCCAATGGTTTAACTCCATCGCATACCAATCCCCTATGTAACTCCATCCACACTTGAACGACAGTTATTGGGCTCTTGTTTTCCAAGATCTATGCTCCACGAAATCATGATTACACCGCAGTTGCTATCCATGCATTTTAATATTTCAACGTTTAAAATTCTGTTTTGATAAATAATTAGTTTTCTAAACTCTTTAACGCCAGTTTAATTCACCAGGCACTCTCTAAAACTAGATGCAATGCATATCAAGAAATTTAATTTCATCATGTATCGCCACGTATTTAATGATAAATCGTGTCTACACTCAAAGACACCTTAATCAAAATTGATGTTAACACATGCAGATTGATACGCTACCCAGAGGACTCAGCTTGAATGGCAATTTGGAATGCGGCCATGTGTATGTGGCCACGGGAAACTACTCGGTATGATATTCATTACATACTGTAGGTCCATAAACTAGTCACAACTCCCGATGAATTTAGGCGGCTGATAACCCTTTTGCACACAAAAATCGAATCACAGCTCGCACTTCGCAACTGGAAGGAGCATCGGTATGTGCGGAAATTGTTATCTGCATTCACCGGCAGGCTGACTACTGAATTAAAACAATAACTTAATTGGCTTCGGAAACTATCAATAGATGACACTCCATGCGTGCAACTTTGTTCTGACCTGCCAGAATTTGAATACAAGAAAACGGCCCTTCCTTTTCGAAAATCCCTATTATTTTTCGGCAGGCCCATGGTAGACTATCATGAGATGAAATCAAAACGACCGCCAAGATTTTTCTTTTCGTGTAACTATGGAAATATTGTCGATAAATGATATGAACGCAAATGATTCCGCACATGGATGTCAGTTCGAAAGAAAAGAGCCACATCCCATCTTCGGTCAACCGTAAAAACGGTATGTGGGTCTCCACTAAGTATTGAGGGACCTAACAGACTTGTGTTAGTAGATATAAGTAGACGATGTTGATATCATGGATCTATGGTCAATGCTCATCGATGCTTCGATATGCATTACCATACCGATTTATCCTCTACACCGAGCTATCATATGTAATGAGGGGAGACACTGGAAATGGAATGTCCCGCAGCAGCCCTTGACCAAGATTTTCTGGTTGACCCTTGCCCAACCTCACTCTCTTAGTCATTTGAAATCCGTTTTCGAGATTTTCGTGACACTGCCTTTGCTTAATTAAGGTCTTTCTGGGCAAATGCTTTTCAAATGATGGCATACTTCCATCGTGATACAACTCCTTGCTAAGTCTTCGACTCTTGACCATTCATTTCTACTCATTTCTTTAAAAAAAAACATTGGACACATGTCAGATGTAATCAAACTAATTGGACGACTGTCTAGATCGAAGATAGGGATTTACAAGATACACAGAACTCCGGTCAACAAGCCTCCGTCGCAGTGTATTCAAAGGAGTTGGATACGTATTGAAACCGTTGGAGTTGGGCTTTTTGAGTAGGAGAGGGAAACCTCCTGAGATAGGGGAAGTTATGCGAATAGGAGGGTGGAGCTACAAATAATCGCCCGACCAATTGGAAAAGAGGACAAAGCAGGTTGTTTACGATGCTAAATAATTTCCCGCGCTTCGCTCGGAGGCCAGATGTAATTCGAAACCCAGTTCCCAGCGGAGAGCGTGGGTCCAGACACGCTGCCATTCAGGGATTTTATTAGGAGATGGTTTTGATAGGAAGGCCGTCGTCTTTCATGGGGATTATCTCCGGAGTTTGATACTTTCATACGTCTTATATCGTGTACTTTCTCTCTGTTTCTAATATTTTTCAGTCGAGTATCCCTATTCAGATTCATCGCAAAGAACTTATTCCATTGATCTTCCATAGTCTTCCTTTACCCATAATAAATACTTGGAGGGGTTTAAACAAAACGAATCCCATGTCCATTGTTACATGCTATCGGAAATATGCTTCGAAGAAGCAGTTTAAATAGCCATGTAACACGAAAAGAATACACACCAAACAGGACGAACCCATCGAAAAAAATAAGATGATTTATGAGTACCAAATCAGATCTCGATCACTGTTTCTCGAAAAAAAATTTTTTCGTGTAAAATTAAATTAATGTAAAATAACTTAGATTTCATATGAATTGGGACCGCATTTATCGGGAACTGAAGTAAGAAGTTTACTGAAAATCATAAGGTGTTTACATAAAAGAGGCTACTCTTTACGCATGTCAGATACAAACTTAAAAAATATATGAAGAACTTAGTATCATTGGCAATTTAGTGTAAATCTCAGAGAGTTCCAATGCTAAATCAAGCGTAACAATCCTGAAAAATAATTAAAATAGCTTCATACTGTGATAATGTATGAGTGCCTACAAATTCTAGGAAAATATAGCATGCACATTATGATCCCTAAATTAAATATTTTCGTTGAAGTAGTATTGTATGAAAATAATGTCAGATTTTATTTATAAACATTAATGCAACCAATAATAAAGACCAGGGAAGAAGTAGAGGAAAATAGACAGTTGTTGAGAAGGTCGGATGCCACAGAGTAAGTAGCGCCAAAGGATGAAGAAAGTTTTAATAAGATAACACTTCTTGATTCCCTAAAGCTCCGCAAACAGTGCGTCTGTGAAATGCGAGGTGCTATAAGTTTCTACGGTCATGTCCGTAGTATGGTGACACCCAGTTAATTATACATGTAGCAATGGTAGTGTTAGCGCCTCCAATTGTCTAAGAACGAGTGTGTGGTCTGTCCCTGAGAATACTTAGAGAGGAGTTGATTTACGGTACATGTTTCAATAGTTATTAGTAACCATTTTGCATTGGCCATTTGTGAATGCTGCATATGAATCTTGAATGTATCTCGCGATATGTACATTAGGTCGTACTTTCATCATTAAGTGCTGTCTCATTGCAGAATAGCCTAATTTTGAATTTTGTTTCTGAATAAATAAAACAAAACATATTACATTACGACACCGATAAATTACTTTTTCACATTTGATACTACGTGTACACTCGACAATCTCTCTGCTTCTTACCCCTGTTCGGAAGAAAATGGCGAATCAAGAAAACTTCTTGATTGATCTATCTTAATTATTTCCGTATCAAGCAGTTGTACAGCAGCGTCAGAGAATTAATAAAAATATTTCTTTACTCTAATAAAAACTGCAATTATCTATTTTTCATTAATTTCGAATATTTTATGCACGCAAAAAGAGCAGACATTTCCAATTACCTGGATTTACCTTAGAAAGTAAAAAAGTTGAGGCTGCTGAGATATGTCTTTAATTTGATGCAAATAACGTGTTTTTTCAATATTTCAGGATAGAGGATAATTTTGGCGAGGAAGTGATATGGTCATGTATGTCCTCGATTAGTAAAACTAATATTACTTCAGATAAATTAAGTGACTACCTTTTTTTAAATAATTTGTTCGTTAATTAAAAATTTTGTTTTTACTGGTTCTCCTCCGTGGAAGTTCATTATGTTTGTTTGTAACTTTCTTATTACATTCTTCGCAGATCTTAAAGCTATATTTGCTAAGTACTGATAGTTGAATGACGTCTTTAGTACTTGGATAATTATCAGGTCGTCTGTAAGAAGTGACCTTTTCACAAATGAATATATTTAAATTCTAAAATACTGAATTGCGACTAGTTCCCTTCTTCTCACGGTGTGACAGGGGACACCCTATTTATGTCAAACTTCTTAGTTCAAAATTATTTCTCCTTATGTTTTGAAATTATTTCCCACTACCATTCTTATATTTTTATAAAGTTTGTCATTTATCTCATGAGCTGCTGAGGATATTCTCTTCTACGAAGTGTCTGTCATAATATTTTCCCTTTTATTTGGTGCATTCTTCAAGTAAATAAATACTATTCGTAACCCTTAGATAAATTCATGGTGTTCTTAACTTACTTTTTCGATAATAAATGTATTATATGCAGAAGAGAACTTTCAAATGAAAAATTAATTATTTTCTTCCGTTATTAAGTTCTCAGAAATGGATTGTAAGGGTAAATTGATGATTTGTGAATATATCTTGTAAGATGCATTGGAAAGAAACCTATATGATTATCGATGCCATTACTCTCTCTCTGGAAGATGGATAAAACTACTGGCCTTTCGGTCTCATGAGGTTGGATGAAATTTCCAGCGCACGTTAAAAAAATAAATTAGCCTTAATTCCAGCAGGAGCCATCCATATTTCAACAACTCTCCGTCCACCACCTTCATCTGGACCAGTCTCTTTTCGGTCCATAGCTTCATCGAGTTCTAAAATTAGGCATGATGTCCCTCGTCTGTTGCAGGTTTTCAATGTAGTTCTTCATTGATCCAAATATTTTGATTACTTTTTACTCTATGTGAAAACACCCGTTATGCACCTCGGCACCAACTAAGTCTATCAGTTCGAGTACTAAAACAGGTTTGAGACTTGAGCTACCATTGAAAGCTTATCATTGAAATGGGTTTGTATTTGACATTTTTTCGATTTCACGCAAGATTCCGAAAATATATGAAATATTAAGATGGTTAAACACTAAATGTTACAAACCCTGACTCTAAGCACTCCTGCTGGTGGGTAGACATAGAATCTAATACTTAGAACGGACCCATATCAAAACTATCCGAGGATTCAGCCAGCACCTCTTTTTCTGTGCTTTGGAAAAAACAGGCTATTTCACGTTTAACTACTCTAGCGAGAAATCATTCGAAAACTAGCATATTTTTTTTCCTTTAACGATAGCCAAATGAGTACGCAGGTATACGGAATAAGTAAAATATGGCGAAATATTTCGTGATGAACTAAATTGATGCTGATAATGGGATAAGAGTCACATGTCATAATCACTCACGAAAATAGGATCCTCGATTACACATTAGAACCGCACTTCATCAGTCACCAAATAAGAGCAACAGCTTTTGAGCATCAAAGGGCACTATTCCATCTGCAAAACTCCATTCGGACACACACCCATTAAAATTCACCCTCCCTTACGTATCCGCAGACAGCATGCGGTGGTCTTTGGAAATCGCTCCTTCACCCTGACTCCTCCCATTCTTCACGTCACTCGGGGGCGGGTCTTCGAGACCGCGAGAGACTGAGCTGGAGGGGGAGATGCAAAAAAAAGCCGATGGAATGGGAAGAGGGCTAGTGAGATCTCGCTTTCGCGTCCAAAGACGCAAAACATGGCTTACGGCTCGATCAATTTTAGTCCAATTATGTAAAATTTTCTCTTAGTAACCGATTTAGGTTACAGATAAAGATTTTGATGCTCTGGGCTCGAGAGGAAAATTTGTTAAAGAAAATAAGAGCAACAGCTTTTGAGCATCAAAGGGCACTATTCCATCTGCAAAACTCCATTCGGACACACACCCATTAAAATTCACCCTCCCTTACGTATCCGCAGACAGCATGCGGTGGTCTTTGGAAATCGCTCCTTCACCCTGACTCCTCCCATTCTTCACGTCACTCGGGGGCGGGTCTTCGAGACCGCGAGAGACTGAGCTGAAGGGGGAGATGCAAAAAAAAGCCGATGGAATGGGAAGAGGGCTAGTGAGATCTCGCTTTCGCGTCCGAAGACGCAAAACATGGCTTACGGCTCGATCAATTTTAGTCCAATTATGTAAAATTTTCTCTTAGTAACCGATTTAGGTTACAGATAAAGATTTTGATGCTCTGGGCTCGAGAGGAAAATTTTCATACTGGCTTTTGCGTCATACGAATAGGGTCTCACAATGAGGCAATTCAGCGGAGTTTAAGTAATATGACCTCTCCTGATAATATTACCAAAACAATTTCCACAAAGTTACTGGAGTTCTATTGATCAGATTACTGTAAAACTTTGAATTATTTTCTATGACGGCGTTTTTCTAATTTGGTGTGTTTTAGTTTATATTACGGTGCCGCTAAAGTCTTGTTAGTTAAAGAGTTAACGAGCCTCGAAGTGGCTCGTTAACTCTTCGTTCGAGTGAGCTATTCAGCATCATTTAATAGCGGAAATGGGTGTCCGTGGAGGGGGGGGGGGGAGACCATATATGGCCCGCGTTGACATTTGTATCATTACCTGCTATAGAGGACGTGTTGACGGGGGAACAGCGAAGGAGATCAAATTAATTGCGTCAAATCCAAAAGGCCGAGTCATCGAGCAGTGAGCGTGATGAAAGACGGTTTTGCGGAACGATGAATCTCACTACCTAACAGAGGACCCCTTGGCTTGGCGAGCATTATAAATCGAATGCCTCCGAAACGGTATACATGACTACACGTGGAGCGGAGGGAGAGTGGGGGACGGAGAGGGAAGCAAGGTGGAGTGTGAAGTTGTCCTCGGAGGCGACTGTGCGGCAGAGTAGAAAGATTGAGCGGAAGCAGATTAGATTGAACGGATGGGAGGGAACGGGGGTGTTCGTTTGGAAGTGAGAGACAGAGAGAGGAATCAAACTTTAATTAATCACTCAGACACTGGAATTTCCAAGGAGGATAAAGTAAGCCAACGCGCATATGAACGTGCACGAAGTTAACATCTCAGTAAGGATAGGGAGAGAAGAGAGAGAGAAAGAGGAAATAAGAGAATAAAACATAAAAATACTCAAGTCTGAAGAGAGAGTGCCATGTGACAGGTCGGTTATGTTGAAAAACCCTCTCTTCAGGTAAATATCGACTCTGTGTTCCAGAAGAGAAATAAAATCAGGGAGACATAATAAAAAAATAAAAATATCCTGTCTCTCGCTCCGCGAACTCTTAGTTTATGAGTTGCTAGCAAAATGATTTACTGGCAGTCCTGCAGTGTCGAATCCCTCCTTGGTAAGAACACGTTCCCAGCAGGGAAAGGCATAAACGTTAGTTTAAAATTAATGGAGCGAGACATAATATCGGGAACTTGATATACTGCCATCCCTTTCCACGGATAACGGACAAAAGCAACGGACAGAAGCATGTTAGACATTTTTAGCATGTAAATGTGGGCAAAGAATAAAAGTTCAAAGCTACTTTGAAAAATAATTGCTTTTGTACGATCGTCATAAATATGCATGAATGTACTAAAAATACGGAACCACTTGTGAAGTAATTTCAAAATTACTACGTCAAACCATTTGAATGTTTTAAAGTACTATTATGCTTTCTTCGGGCTATTCGAGGGCGTTAACTTATTCTTTGTTACCATAAGCACTACAAATTTTTTTCTCAATTTGATTGATATTCGGCTATTCTATCACATCTTCTCGTTAATCTCTTATCCGAGGATTCCCGGATTATTATGGGAGAGATTCTCAAATGAAAAAGGTCACTTAGTTTCTCTTGCCAATTTCCTTGTGTGTAATTTGTGCGTCTCAAAGAATTTGAAAATCAAACATTAAAATCGCGCTAAAGTTAACCAGCACCCCAAATAAAATTTACTAATTTTTCGCACGATGGCATAAGATCGTCTGATTCCTCAAAGGGAGAGAGGACAGTTGAACAGACAACCGAAAAGTTGGCTTGAGGATCAAACAGAAAAGTCATTACCTTCTTCAGAAGGTGGAAATAAATCTGCAAATGAACCCATAATTATGTACAATAAAGAATAACCCGGGCCCATCTCTACAGAAGATGACTGACTTGGCGAGGAGAGAAGGATCAAAGTGGCGGAAGTCAATGCGAAAAAGAGATGGAAAAGGAATGAAATTGAACTCAACTAAACTTGAGAAAGCAAGTGAGATAGGTAAAAATAAGTGATGCACCAAGGTAAGCCATTGTTATCTCGGCCAATATTAGCATGAACAATCAGAAATTTAATAATTTTTCAATTGGTCATGTTTTTATTCCCAGATGAGGAGAGATTTATTGATGGCTGACATTTGGGTGCTGTGTAGGGTACGTGGATGGGCAAATACTCAATGTATTCGATATTACCGGTATAATAATATTTGAAGCTGAATAGTGATTCTTAAGATTGATTTATTTCGGAAGAACCGCTACTGAAGGCAAATAGGACTCGTCTAGACCAAGATAGGCTATTTAATAACAACTTAAATATGAAGTCTACATCTATTTGGCTAAGAAAGGTGAACGACAGCGGTAGCCGGGATAATAAAATTAAAATGAAGATACTAAAAACTGAGCCTCACAACCCCTATCCCATATACTGTCTCATCTGAGGGCCTTTCTTGTCGGATTACCCAGCGACAGCTTTTTATAATTATTTTTTATAACTCTAATGCAATAATAATATGCACAGTTTCAGCATATTATATCACTAAAAAACTCCTAATTTAATATAAAAATCCAATTCAATAGTTTAATAAAAATATTGGTCGAAACACTATGAAGAAAGTAAACTTAAAAAATATAGAATTTGGAGATAACAATAACTCTTACAAATAAAGGTTACATATTGATATAATAAATACATGGCTACCTAGTAAAGTGTTATAATACTATGAAACATCAATAGTATTGACTTTTGATACTGATGTAAACCAACCAAGTTATTTCACTATTTACGCAAATTTATGACAACTACTTATATTCAATTATATAAAGACATAATAAAGTACCATTTCTTACATAATTACGCATCGAACATTCGCATCGGTAAAACCATTTCGCTCGTATCACCAGCCAGAGATCACAAGCAGATTCGATGAATCGGCCACAACACCTCCCCCTCAAATTTCTTAAGTATTTCAATGCAACCATTTCAGAGTGTAAAAATCATTCACCTTGACGGGGATCCCAGTCAAGGCGAATGATTTTTATACTTTAAAATTGTTGCATTGAAATACATGTTCACGGATTACTTCGTTAAAAGTTACTGTTCCACCATCTCCCATCAGAAACTGTTTTATGTAATTTTTAAGTATCCAAAAAAGTGTCTTTCAATTTCAAACCACGAGGGTAAAGATTTGAACACATATCAAAAGTCATTTTCTTAATTGCATAATGAGGGACTTGTATTTATTTGCATTGATGCGCCGCCAAATCCTAGGACTCCCCCGATGTCAGTAGCCCTCAGTTGGTCCAATCTACCACCTTGTATGCCGTCCCTAAGTCACGTAAGGCCGTTTTTGGATATTTTTTGACCCCCTCCTCCCACTTTGTATTGGTACGTAAGATAAAAAATACGCATCCTCTTACGTAATCATAGGCACTATCATTAATATCAAACAGACTCCTTTTCTAAAGCAAGAAAAAGAGCTAATTTAGATTTGACGAAAGCGTTTTGGCTACGATTGATAAGTTCGAACGCAGAATGTGAATCTCTACTCAAATTACAGTACCTTCAAGAAAACTCTTCATTACTGTGATAATGGAATAGATATTGTGAAACGAAATAACAGTAATACATTATTTTATTTAGGATGATACATGTTCAAAGAACTCTTTAGTAATAGTTTCATAAGTGACTATATGTAACTTTTTTTATTCGGTGATCAATCATAAGTGAAATTCATTATTTCCTCATAAAAAATGGGTGAATTATGTAACATTAAGTTATGCAATTAAAAATATATTATTACGGAAGAATCCTCATCAGTCTCCTCCCAAACTTCATAAGGAAACGTGCTATAACGGCACCCACCACTCGCATTTCTCACATGATTAAAGCACAGCCCTTCGCCAACTTGATTGCTTCGTAAAAGGGTAACATTCTTCAGGCAACGAAGGCGGTAAATAGACGACGTTAACTCATGGTGTGGTCGCTATAACGCATTCATTTTAACAAATTTCACCCAATTTGGCTCATGTTTTTACAGCCTCTAACTTGATGTATACCGTTAATTTACGTATGCCCTACAATTGATTAAAATATGAACTTGAAGCAAGTATCGTACATATTTCATTCTTTGCCACAAATCTTCCCAAACCTTGGTTGAGCCTTTGGATTCACAAATCATATACAAAGTTAAACTGCGATCTCTTTTGCAACATATGTCCGTAAGGTGCACCAATTGCAACAGTAGAAACGTACCTCCCTAGACGACTAAAATTACGGATTTCTTGTATTTTTCATTTTATGAATGCCGAAAATATATGTTCATCATCACCTTCTAAATGCAGAGCTTTATCGTTGTAACCATTAGTCTCCACAATACCTATATAAGCTGTAAGTATATATATATATATATATATATATATATATATATATATATATATACATATACATAGATTAAAAGAAAAGAAAGAGTTCGATATCCAGAATTATAAAAGGGAAGATTAAGGACTAAGAAAAATTAATGAAATATGATATTAAAATAAAACAGTTTCTGGCGTAACTTGGTGGAAACTCTTCATATTGATGTTTTTCAGATAAACAACTTTGCTTCTCCACATAAAATTTTATTCTCACGACCCAGGTTTACCTGATGATGTTATACTATAACGAAACCTGGGTCGTGAGAATAAAATGTTATGAGGAAAAGCAAATTTGTTTAATTGTAAAATGTCAATATGATGTTAAAAATAAATTAAAAACTTTACATGGATTTATATTTTTAATTAATAGCAATATTTGGCTGTTAATTTTAAATAAAATCCAAGATATTGGCGATTATCTTTGAACCCATTATAGGGCGAATATTATTCTCGAGTTTTTCTTTTTGTCCTGGAATTGTTATTTCCAGCTGGGTGGAATGTACGCAACTCTGAGGCTTTACGTATATCCAGATAGTTTTTAAGCTCCATTTTCATGGTAACTAGCAGTTCCACAACCATCCGATCTAGATTTTACAAGTATTTGCTACTGAGCAGCAGCTCACTGTCAAAATGATAAAATGTTCGGGGCATTTCTAAGTTTCAACCGAGGCCAAAAGTTTAGTAGTACTGTTGTAAAACAAAACACTTCTCTGTAATTCTATCGATTGGGAAAGAGTAAGAAAACAAAATTTTAGCGCAAGGTTGATATTATTTTCAAAAATTTAGAGCAAGTGGATGCATACCTGAGAAGATAGGAATTATTCGTACGTAGCTAAAATTATGTTTGCCAACCTAGGCACGCATTCGAATTTATAGAGTGCAATGAAGAACGGCATTGTTAGTCACACCCTCTTTTCACGAACTGTGCCCACAGCAACATTTAAATAGTCTCCATTCCTGATCCAATCGCTTTGCCATTCACCGTCCCTGGTAAAACTCTTTTTGAGCGTCAGCACCCTCCCAGCAGCATACCGTTGGGCGGCTGCCAGGATTTACTCGTGGATACAAATGTCAAGAATGCACATTGTTGCTTGTGATAGCTTTCGCATTCTCCTTCAAAATGAGAGCTCCTCTCTAACTTATCTAAGTTTTCTCGACTAAAACATATATTTTTTCCAGACGAAAATTCCAGCGGAGATGACGGCTTTGCACAAGCGAATGATTTGCACCGATGCTATTGCGTCACACTCCAGAATTTATATTGTAGATTTGAACCAACAGCCACAATAATCATCCAATAGGGTGGTTTTGAAAGATGAGGGTAAAGCTGACTCTGAACTAAACTAATTTTAAGAAATGCGCAGAATTTGAGATAGGTCAACGAGAATCTTTCCTTGCGCTACTAGCACTTTTCTGCGAAATTCTAGTTACCAGAAAACATTACTGCTTGAATTGTACGAGATGGCATCGTAGATGAATGGCATCGATGGCTCGTAGATGGCATCAATCAGAATATGGAACCGGAACCCTCCGTTAACCTAACTCAGGCTCACCAGGCACGCCAGGCTACAACTGACTGCTCCTCACAAATGTCACGCGTCCAGAGACATCACATCCACCTGGCAACTCGGGCGTTACACGTCTCGCCAACACGCGCGCTCACGGTGGCGCAAATCCCTTTCTCGAGCTGATATTGCCTTTCCGAATTTCGTTCTTTCCCAGGTTGAAGATTTGGGATGAGGAGGGATGGCAGTGACAGCATGACGACGGGATGGCGAGGGATTGCGGAGCTGGTTAGAGAGAGGATATTGGAATTTGATTGGTCGGGTTTTGGGGTTATGAACCGGAGACGCCGAGGATGGGAGGAGGTTGAGGAGACAGGTGTGCGGGGGAGTATGGAGGTGGAGAGAGCGGAGGGAGTGAGTCGAACTGACGCGAAGAGATGGTAGGACGGAGCTCGGAGTGGAGTGGGGCGGTGGAGGAGTATGGGAGGAGGATGAGAGGAGGAGGTGACGCGTCGTTATGTAAGCGGGGTGACGTATCGATCGGACGGAAGAATGGCATTGGGGATCGCGGACGTGTGGAATGAGGAGCAACCGAGATGGAAGGTTAAGAGAGGACGAGTTGGCGGCGGTAATGGGGCGTGAGAGAGAGAGGAATGGTTTGCGGGGAGGAGGGGGGGGTTCTTCTCGGAAAAGGGAGGAGATGAAGACGAGGTAATTGAGAGAGCGATGGAGAGCTTTCTGCCTACAGCTGTGCAATATTGCTCCGTCCATGCGATAGCGCACTGCGATGTCGAGCTGCCGAGAAATGAGATACATCGCAATGTGATTTAAATGATTGTTGCAATTTTGGAACGAACGATTCTCCAATTTCAACATGACCATTGTCCAAATAAAAGAATAGAGATGATATACATGTATACACACACACACACACACACACATATATATATATATATATATATATATATATATATATATATATATATATATATATATATATATATATATATATATATATTTCTATATATATATACATATATATATTATATCAAAATATAACCATTTTTATACATTCAAGCACGAAATCCCGCCATCCGATCTCAATGTAAATTAGGTTTCCTTAAAAGCTTAATTGGTAGAGCATCCGCCCGGCAAGTGGAAGGCCCGGTGTTCAAATCCCGGTTAAGGAAATATTTTTACATTCGTGATTTGCTTAAATCCGCCTTCCCCACCTCTCCTATGTTCGTCCTTTATGTGTGTTCCTACCCCCTTTCCTTATATCTATTTCTTTGTGTGAATAAAAATATATATATTTATATATACATATATATATATATATATACATATTCTGATTCTGATAACGACGACGGTCAATATCTACTGTAAGGGTCCTTCCTTTATGTTTCTGTGTGTGGAATATTTATTATCCGAGTGTTTGTGTGTTTGTGCGTCGCCGTAGAGCGTCAATTTCAAGGCTATACATATTTTATATATATATATATAATATGCAATATATATATGTATTGTATATATTATATATATATATAATATGCAACTGCTATAATTAAAGCGTTTACTGATTCAATTTGTGAATATCCAAAGAATCACCATGTTGTTTTATGTGTTAAAAATGATATAATATTAATTTAAATTGGTCGAGAAAGATATTTAATGAAAAACAGACGCTAAAAAAATAAGTCCTAAACAGTCCATGGTCTTCATTACGTATTATTTCATTACATCACATCTTATTCTTATTTTTAATGGTCTGAATTTCACAACAGCTGAATTAGCTTGCCAGGTTATATGCAGATATTATATAAACACAGTTTTTTAAATATGCATAAGAAGCAATAAACTACTTAATTCATGTAAATTTTCTCCGCAAATGATGGCAATATCGACCTCCAATATTCACCAAATTTTAAAGAGGCGAAATAAATTTTCTCATAAATGCAATCCAATTATTAATATAAAATGAGATTTTGAAATACGACACCAGCCCAATTTTTTCTTATGATTTCCTTAAAGATATAAATATTATTCCATTGTAACACCATCTGCTTTCAGTCTCCTTGACGTAAAAATATTCGTACCTCCCTCAGAAAAGGAAATAGTACATGCGAGTTCCGTACGAGTAGGTTGGACGGCAAGACTCGCAGTGGCCGTTAATTGCGAGGAGCAAGCCGGGCAATCCCGCTACAAACAGTAACCTCTTGACTGTGGAGACGGTCTCACTCTCTGCGATATTAGGAACTCGGGCGCTGTGCGTTTCTCGCTGGAGGCACCTTATTCACTGCCAATTCAGAAACCATTTCCTCTCCCTCAAACTCTTCAGACTTCATGATATCTCACGAACTCAATTACGGATTCATCTCCTCGTAAAAAAGATTTCCTTCAAACACTCGGGAAAGGCAGAGATTGATCGACAACAGGGGGGGTCAATCATGGCTATCCCGTAATCGACGTCACAGTTGCATTCGAAGTGAAATCTGAAGACAGCCTCAATTACCACTGTGCGGTAGCACGAATTTGGGGCTCCTAGTATATTCCTGCCACAGTAATTAACTCCACTGTTGCTTTTGATAGATGAAGGTAGAGTTCACCTTTTACTAGCCACCTAGGTATGCTGCATGAATTTCAGACGTTCAGGATAGAGGATTCACGGTAGGAAGTTATACGCATATCGATCCTGTACTATGTGCCTTTTCCGATACAATTTTATTGCCTATAAAACCATAATGTTTTGAATTTTTAGGGTAAGCGGTCTACAACCATCACCCAGGACCTAAAGCCAGGAGCCGTCGTGGAATGCTGGTGGAATGCAGAACACTAAGTCAAGAGATCTAAACAAGGTTTAGATTTTAGGGGACAAGGTTTTAGGGCGTGATAAAAGGTGAATAACCTAAGGAAGACTCGAAACTAACTTCTTGTCTTGCTTAGGCACAGAACTCTTTCTGCTAATGCCTCTTTGGTACACGTCCCTTTATTATCTTCACTACTGATGGTCACCGAGGGATCACTATACTGTTACCGGAGTCATCATCACTGGTCATCAACCGGAAGAATGGTTTTCACTCCAATTCGACTATCCGCTAGCCCTCAATATATATCTTTTTGTTTGACGTCTGGGATAATTTTTCAATGTGTCTTATCCGGAGGCTTCCTCTGTAATTCTCCCAGTTGGCTTTTCCCGCAATAGTTGTCTTCATCAGACCAACTTGTTTCAATGTGTGGCCAACAACGATTATTCCTCATCCTCTTCCGAAGTTTCATAAGGCTACTTTCTCTTCTACTCTTCTTAGAACTCTTCGCCTTTTATACGATCCGTTCATTTTATCTCCATCAATCAGTATTTTAGTTAATCTTAAAAAATATGCTCCAAAGGATATTATGATTACCAATAGCTTAGGTACATCGTTTTAGTCTTACACTCTACCTATGTCACCTTAATGGAGAATGGTTTTTAAGCAATAATTCGTGAATTCACTACTTTGTTTTATCAGTCTTGAACATACAAACGACTATGCAAAAAACGTCAGTAGAGCTACTACATTACTACATACATCATAGCAATAAATGGACAAATGACAAAATGAACCATATGTGATTAATTCTACAGGCGATTAAAAAAAACTTTTTGACCAAGGAAATTTACAGAAGGTTTGCATAGTTAGCACTTTTAAGCTCCTAAATCCGAATCTAAAAACAGAAAGCTGCCATTATAGAGCCTGCATGTGCTTAATAATAGAAGTAGAGAGATTCAAGAAACCACTACGCCGTTAGCATAGTAAGCAATCATCGCGATAATTACCATAAATCATTGCTATATACCTTTGTTAATTATTAATTTTTATGACGTTCATCGAAAAATTAAAGTACTGTAATTTCGAGAAACCTTGTCATTTAGCATCTCAAGAAACGATTGAGAAGAGTACTTTTTTCAGTTTAAAACCTCTTTTTTATTATATACACACAAATTTCCTCGAAAAAATAAATCAAATGATAACTTAAGGCAATAACTTAATCGATATTCACGAATTTCATTGTTAAAACGTCGATGAAAAACATTTTCACTCAAAACTCTCTCCATTTCAGCGCATTATTTTTATTGTGTTTACATTAAATTTCTAATGCGGCTAACGATTTATTACATGCGGTATCCTCGTAGTCAAAAAATTGTCGGGATAATATTATTATTTCTAACACAAATTGTCCTACGCGTGATAAAATGATGTACTCAAAACATAGATTTTTGTCTAAGGAGCTAATTATAATCCTTCTGCTAATTTGTGCCGAAGCCGAGGCAAAAACTATCAATATTTCAAATTCTTTATTCCTAAAAAGGAATTCCCATAGTTCAATCGCTACTTTTTGCACGGTCTCCTGATGAAGGAAATTTTATCAAATTCGTCCCGCCGATCGTGGAACGTTGCTGTTTTATATAACCTTAAGTCGCTCGAGGCCAAATTATCCCGAAAACGGTGCAGTGTCCCAGAAAGACACAAATAAACCATCACATTCAAGCCAGGAAGAAATCTGATGAGGTCAACACGTACATATCTTTTTCCATTATGTTTAAGCTACTGGGACACCTCAATGTGGGCTCTTATGTAAGCATCCTCATTTAAAAATAAGTAAGTAAAAGTACTCTGTAAGCCCTTTCATCGCGGATGTCCTCAAAAAAATATTTAACTCATTGTTGCCACCTGCCGACATTATATTTTAGCAAGGGTAAAAATTGAAAAATATATGCTTCCATATAATTATACTACGGTTAATCTCTCAACAGTTAAATGGGTCTCAACTAAATTGAGTAAATATAGGAGCTAATCAGTGAAATGACTATCAGCATGGTAAAAGTAGGGATAGAGGGATACATATATTTTATTTCATTTAATCCAAATACTGCAAACGGAAAAGATGCATAGATATCATGATAAAATATTAAATTAAATGGTTGTCTTCTATAACAGAATTGGAGGCTTATACATTTTCCATAGTAACTTAATTTTAGAGAAGTTAGCATGGAAAAAATAATTATAAAAAATAAAACCATCTCGACAGAAATCACATTTTCCTTGGTAGGATTTCCCCATTTTTGGAGAGAGAGAGAGAGGAAAAAACAGGATTTTACATGCTCCAGTGCATAAACTTAATTAGCACGGTCCTGTTTCGATGCCTAGAGAATGAGATTATAATTTGGAATTTTCCTCGAACACAAAAAAAAACATTCCCTTTTTGCACATGGTTATTTAAAATAATTAATTGAATTTCTAAGAGTAAAGTAGCAATACTTGGTAAAGAGCAAGGACTCAGTGAGACTAACCAGTTGCTGGCAAAGGTTTGCGGGAAAATCCCGGGCATAATTGAGACAGATGTGGATATGCGAGGTCCTTACGTAATGTGAATTGGGATCAAAGATTTTTTCGCGGTAATTTGCAGAGAGGGGGAGTCGAAAAACACCGTTACGTAATTTACGTCGTGCCCCTAGATCGGATCCCGAAATAATAAAGACATCTCGGCCCTATTCCCAAATGGTAGTGAACTAGAGCGTGATTTCGTTACATAAGAACACGGACGGCTGCAAAGGGTAAGTCGTTTTCCATCCTTCCTCTGACGAATATAGTCCCATGGATAGTTCAGGTGGCACATCTTAGAAACGAACATTTTCGAACTTTCACTTCTTTAACATTTCGCAGGAAAATCTTACATGCATATTGGAGTACAATACAAATAAGAGTTTTCAGTTTTATGGGCTTATGATGCCCAGGAAGATTGAAAACAGACACAAAATGGATGAAATATTTTCAAAAATCTATAGCTCTTTATGTACCACAATTTATGTTATAATTATAAACACGGTAAATCGTTCACGGGTAATCGAGAAAGTCATTTGGCGATGGAAATGTTGGATCTCTAAAACGTAATAATTACAAAATATTCTAGCAAACCAAAATGAACGGATTAAAATGTAATGAGTGAAAAAAATACTGCAGAACAACATGTAATTAGTGGTAAAGCAAAAGAGGATTGTTTGTACCACACTGGCTTATTTTCTTTTACAAACTATATTCATTATAAAAATTACGCACATTTTTAAGCTACGAGGGTAGTGATAGAGAGTTTAAATATGTTTCATTAAAACGAATAACGTTATCACATCAAAATTCTCCCTTGTGAATTTAGAAATAAATTAAACCATCTGACGAAAATAGCCAGGGGACTCAATGGTATCTGGACTGCAGATTGTATTTGAGATGAAACTGGTAGTACCACAATAAAGTTTGGTGAAACCTACTAAGTGATTCAAATTCCTCAGCACAGAGGTGACAAATGCCGGATAGCAAATGATAATCTACAGGAATTTTAAAGTGTCTCACACTTGTTTATGATGCCACAGATCAAAGTGCGAAAAATTATTCCAAAATATTTATTGCGCACCTTATTTATAACATAACTTATTGCGATAATATTTACTTCATTAACTTTTCACACGAGAAAATAACACAAACAGCCCACAAACGAAGACACATTAGTGGTTCATAGAGACATGAAATTTCATTCTAAACACGAATGTATTATTATTTCCATGGAGAAACCTTGACGTTCACGCAAAATCTGTATCACTGCCCTTATTTCTACTTGCGTGCCCTCGTGCTGCACGTAATCGTATAACTGCATAGACAAAGAATGACATGAGAATAGAAATGACGAATGTGCAAACAAAATAAATTATTTCGGAATAGTTTTTGGCCGAACGCTTATGATAATTTCCGAGCTCCACGCGCCCTACTCAGTTCAGGAGTGCGGTCGGTAGCTCTGCGGTGCGACTGACTGGGCATTGACGGAGGTCCCCCTCCCTCGTGGACTCGGAGGCGTGCGGCTGGGATCGTCCACGATGCGAAGCGTCTCGTCGGTCCAATACGACTTCATCAGCGTGGCCACCTATTCTGGATGCACATACGCCATTTCTATTCTCAAACTGTTGCTCATTTTTTTGTACGACTACGTGCAGCAAGAGGACACCAAAGTAGGTGATGAGGGCAATAATAAAGATGTTGCATGATGACCGATTTCTCCCGATGGAAATTATGACCATGCATTAACCTAGAACCGACAGAATATTTAGAGGCTTTTGTGTCCACCATGACATTTTCATGAACACAAGTGGAGATCTTCAGAACACAAGTCTGCCTTCATAGAAAGACACGGTTTGCTTACTTTTTTCAGGGTGTTTGCGCAGTTATTCGAATGAAGAGGAAGTTAAGAAAAATTTGAATATTTAGCGCCCGTATACAGCTTTCAGATTTCTTCACCTTGATCTACAGCAATTTAAAGTCAATTTAAAGGCAATTTAAATACAACTTGGAAGACCATTTGGAGTCTGAAAGTTAAACTTTTGAGTTTCACCACAGCTGGATGAAGAAGGGTTGCCAATATACTGTTTGTTTCTATATATCATCCTTCCAATATTCACTTTCCAATCGTTAAAAATTACGCACGTTTTAATGAAGGTAATCATCCAGTGATATAATTCGTCGAATTTGATATAACATGTTATGTAAATACGGCGATGAGGCATGGAGCCAAGCTCGTTCTTAAGTTCATCATGCTACAGTATTATTTGTGTAAAGCCATTTATAGATGCAATAATGTAAGAAAATGATTTGACTTTTGAAGATAATTCATTATTCATTTAATTAGATGTATTAAAATATTATAACCAACCAAATTTGAAAATAAAAAGAGTCGAAAAATTTATTAGGGGATTATGGAGTGCGTCATCCGCAAAGTGATATATTTATATATAAAGCATGAACCATATTTTGTGTATCGTAGTTGTATTATTAGAAAGTATTATAATTAGCGAACCTAGAATGAAATCGCGAAATAATTCACTCCTAACTATTAAATATGCACATTGGCAAAAAATATATCGGCTCGTTATTACCATTAATGAATGCGTAACAGTGTTCATTCATCAACAGATTAACTCAATTATACTAATACTTTTGAGCATTCAATTAAAGTTGTATAATTCTTCACATTACATTCAATATCAATTATACATAGTGCATAAATAGTAAACATGTACCGTGTTATTTGAGACAGATAGAAAAAATGTATCTGTACATTCTGAAGTCCAGCTAATAACACCTCTGGCTGAATTATGGCAATCACTATCCTTAAATACCTATCATCGCAATACTGTAGAAAACCCGTTCACCACCGGCGCGGCACATACAGAAAGCGTTCCGAAAGTAATGCAATTGAATTTCCCACGCTGCTCCTAATGGTCAGAGTGGAATCGAGCCACCTGGGAGTAGGTGGGCAGACGCTAAACTTTGTGCCGAAACCGGTCTTAGTGCTCTCCAATCCGTCCTACTCACAAATTTTGAAGTGGTTAAAGGCCTTAAAGGAGGGTCGGTAAGAGGTTCACAACGAACAAGCCCGAAAAGGCATGAGTAAATCCAAAGTGAAAACAATGTTCATTATTTTTCGACAGTAAAGGATTGGTCCATAAGGAGTGTGCTCCGCAAGGAGAGACAGTCAACGCTCCCTACTTCGTGGATGTGCTGGAAACTTTCCAGAAAAGGGTCATCAGGATGAGAGAAGACATCTCCGCTACCTGGTAACTCCATCACGATAACGTGCCTAGCCACAACGCGCTGCGAGTCCACGAGTTCCTGGTCAAACACCAGGTGCCAACGCTGCCCCCCCTATAGTCCTGTATATATAATATATATATATAGTATATATATATATATATACACATATATAATATATATAGTTCTGTTCCTAATTCCTCTTCAGAAAGGTGGTTAGACAACCGAAAATTCGAGAACCAGTGAGTCTCTCTTTTGTGTGTTTTGGTTTCTGTGTTTCTTATGACTATTAGTGAATTTAAATTATATATATATATATATATATATATATACATATATATGTACATGATTCGTCCGGAAAATAATTGTACTGATTTTTTCCCGCCGCTCCAGGTGCGCCCAGCACCACTCTGACGGGCTGCGATTGGAGGGGGGTATGTTGGCAAGCGACGCTGAAAAAGGCAGTTGGCTCTGAGCTGTGGTATAGTGAGGAGCTCCGTTAACGCGAATCTCCCCGCTCGACCCACGTCACGGAACGCGATGCCGAAGTTTTTGGAGCAGCGTTATTCCATCAAATTTGCGGTAAAGCTTGGGAAATCGTCTACCGAAAATGTCGGTATGATTAACCAGGATTACGGGGAGTCAGCCATGTCCAGAAACATGATCCTTCGGTGGCACAAGATGTTCGTGGAATGCAGAGAAGAGGTCGACGACGAACCACGGCCTGGACGCCCATCAACGACATTCACCGACGAAAATGTGCGAAAAGTTCGCGATGTACTGAACTCTGATCGTCGTCTTAGTGTTCGGATGATAGCAGAGCAGTGTAATGTTCCAAAAACAACAGTGCACGAGATTATTAGAGACCAATTACAGATGCGAAAAATTTGTGCAAAGTTGGTGCCGAAAGTGCTCAGTGATGATCAAAGACTCAATCGTTTGGAAATCGCGACACAACTTGCGGATCACTACAAAAATGATCCACATTTTTTAGAGAACGTTTCTGTTCCCGAAGATAAAGAGGAGTTTGAAAGGAACGCGATACGGGACTTTGGATGCCGTCAAAGAGGCCGTGACGACGTGTCTTCGAGAGGTTCCCGATGATGCCTTCGCGGGAGCGTTCCAGGAATGGGAACGCCGCTGGAGCAAGTGTATCGACTCACAAGGGTCCTATTTTGAGGAATATTAGCTTAAGATATGTAAAAGTGTAATATTTTTTTTCCTGAGCTCAGTACACTTATTTTCCGGACGAACCCTGTATATATTATATATATATATATATATATATATATATATATATATATATATATATATATATATATATATTACGAGATGTGTGCAAAAAATAACGAGAATTTTAATTTTTCGGACAAAATATTTATTTATTTTTTTACATCGACGTTGTCACCTTCAAAGTAGTCCCCAGTGGAGACACTTGTCTAGCGCTTCTTCCAATCCCCAAAACACTTCTCAAACTCGATCTTTCTTTCAGCAATGCGCTTTTAATGTCATCTACGGCTGTAAAACGACGGCCCTTCAAGGTTCTCTTATTTTTTGGAAATAGGAAAAAGTCACACGGAGCCATATCTGGCGAATATGAAGGCTGGGGCATCTTTACAGTATTGTTTTTGGCCAAAAATTCACGAGCAAGCAATGAAGTGTGAACTGGTGCATTATCGTGGTGCAAAAGCCATGAATTGGTTTACCACAGATCCGGGTTTTTTTCCGGATTGCTTCACGTAAACGGCGTTGAACTTGTAGGCAGTACTTCTTTTTGACCGTTTGACCTGGCGACAGGAATTCATGATGCACTATGCCATTAAAATCGAAGAACACAGTAAGCATAACCTTCACGTCCGACCGCACTTGTCGAGCCTTTTTCGGTCTTGGCGAGCCAGAATGCCTCCACTGGGATGATTGAGTCTTAGTTTCAACATCATATCCATAAACCCATGTTTCGTCACCTGTTATAATACGTTTCAGTAATTCTGCATCGTCGTTTACTTCATTTAGTGACACCTGAGCAACTTCCATTCGCCGCTGTTTTTGTTCAAAATTCAACAATTTTGGAACGAATTTTGCTGCCACGCGTTTCATACCCAAAACATTAGAAAATATGTAATGACATGATCCAATCGATATGCCAACATCATCAGCGACCTCTCTAATTGTGATTCGGCGATCGTTCATAACCATTTCTTTCACTTTTTCCACGTTTTCATCGATTGTTGATGTGTAGGGGCGTCCAGGGCATTCGTCATCTTCAAGGTCTTCACGGCCTTCTTGGAAACGCTTATACAACTCGTAAACTCTTGATTTACACATAGCAGACTCACCATAGGCCTTCGTGAACATTTCATACACTTTTTTATACTTTATTTAATTTTTTACGCAAAATTTGATACAAATTCTTTGATCCATTTCTTTTAATAAACGAAAATCGCCGAGCTCATAAAACACGTCTCTCCTTAGTGGCTGTAACAGACAAAGTCCACAATGAAAACAGCTGAAAGTTTTATCATACTTCAGGGGCATGAATGCCATCATAATAACAAAAAGTTTGACAATCGGACTCTCCTAACCCGCAAAATGAAAAAATTCTTGTTATGTTTTGAACACACCTCGTATAGTAAAACTAAAGTTTCCTTCGGAAACTATCAATCCGGCCATTGATGCGAACATCGGAATGAAAGATTTGACAACGTGTGTAGTCCCGAGAAGAATCCATTCGATAAATTATTAGTTTAATGAGCATAATTCAAAGTGAGATAAAATTCTATAAAATTACTTGTCGCAGCTTTTCCGGGTCCTACGTCCGCGTTAGTTGTCTTTCGGATGAAGACAGTTTCGCTGGCCATCCTGCCTGCGTCTTCAGGTCGAAGGTATTTTTGGAAGCTTCCTTGTCCGCCTTGTATAGGACTGTTAGTCAAGTATCGCGCTCTGATTGGATAGTCATTTTCCACGCAATTTTTAATGGATATCCATCTTCCCTGTTGATATTTCGTGGTCTTTTTCCATCCAAGACTATGGAGATCGTCAGAGGACTCACCATATCGGGCGTGCCTGGAGAGTTTCCGTCATTGGTGGAGCATTGTCCAGGGAATATTTTCTTCCTGTGGAACAGCGATTACTACGAACAGAATGAAGGAGCAGCAATGGGATCCCCACTTTCGCCAGTCGTAGCCAACTTGTGCGTGGAGCGATTTGAGATGCACAAATAACAAATGCTTTGGTTTCGATATGTAGATGACACCTTCGCCAGATGACAATAAAAAAAATATATATATATATATAAATATATTATATATATACATATATATATAAATAGGAACAGGATAGGGATGTTGGACGGGATGAAGGGAGGAAAGAAGTACACAGAGATGAAGAGGGAGCTGATGTAGAGTAGGTTGCTGGATTGGGTTTTGTTTGGAGCTACAAAATATTTATTTGATAGTTGTGTCCATCCAAAAACCTACCTTAACCGGTAGATTACCTAATAATAATATATAGATATTTTTTTAACTATAAACACAGTAATCAACCCTAAGGTCGGTTAAGCAGGTGATGGTAGAGTTCACCCAGCACTAAGCCCGATGCGAATATTGACACATCAGGGTAGGGGGGCAAGTTCCTTCCACGGGGCCGTAAAATATATATAATATAAAAATGACACCACCTCAATTATTATTCCCAAGTTAATAATGATGGGATATAGATTAGTTTGCTAGGTGGGGAGTCACAAAATGTTTATTTGATAGTTGGGTCCATCCAAAAACCTACCTTAACCGGTAGATTACCTAAAAAAAAATAATGATGGACAATATAGAGAGTACGAGTCCTGACAACTACGGGATCCGGCCCAACCGGTCGTGTGTCGTGCCCGACAGCGGAAGAAGGAAATTTTCCGCGGTCGTCATCTCACGAAACCCTTGCAAAAGAAATCCGACAGCAGCAGGACAGAAGACGCAGAAGAAGGAGACCAATTTAAGAAAATGAACTTGGAATGTTAAGACAATGTTGAGGACAGAAGAGTTAGAGGATATTAAGCGAGCGATGGAAAGAGGAAATATAGATATCTTAGGTTTGTGAGATGGAAGGATAGAAGGGATGATCAATCATAAGGAGGAAGAAATCGATAGGATATACATTCAGTTACTCGTAAAGAACATAATCGCGCGTGTTCCTGCAGGGAAGTATTTGATAGTGATAGGGGATTAGAATGCAACAATAGGCGAAGAAAGAGATGGTGATGAAGTGTGGGGGACGGGGGTTTAGTTACAAGGAATGACCGCGGGGAGAAAGCACTTCAGTTCTGTAGGATACAGGGGTTAGTCATCACCAACGCTTGGTTTAGACACCACAAAAGTCACAGGTATACATGGAAAATGCCAGGTGACTCAGAAAGGTATCAGCTAGATTATATTATGGTTAGGCACAGGTTTAGGAACAGTGTGATAAATTCGCACAGCCTCCCGGGAGCGGATGCCGACTCTGACCACAAATTAGTTGTTATGAAGTGCAGCAGTCGTTCCATAAAATATAAGGAAGGGGCGGCGGGTTAGGAAATGGAATGAAGACTGTAGAGAAAATCCTGGATGACAGTAAAGAGCTGATTACTATCGAAGAAAAATTGGTATGTATCAAGGAAGGGATATCGAAAGCCGCAAAAGAAACTGTAGGAATTGTTAATGGAAAAAGGGCAAGGACACCATATATCACGGATCAGATGATTACAAAGACAGATGAGAAAAGGAAATGGAAGAATGTAAACACAGAGTTAGGCAAAAGGAAGTACAAAGAGTTAAATAACAAAATGAGACGGGCAACAAACAAAGCAAAAGAAGCATGGTGTAAGACGCAGTGCGAGGATATGGATGGAGAAGGTGAAATAGACGGAAAGGAAAACAAATGAGATAGTGCTAGGTATGAAGGGTGAGAAAAGGATTGTTGACAGAAGTCATTAGGAGAAAAGAAAGATGGATGAAGGGCGTATTGATCGGCAGTGGCATGTTAAAGACTGTAGTAGCGGGGAGAATGTTAGGCAAACGAGGAAAGGGTAGGAACAGGAGAGGGATGTTGTACTTGATGAAGGAAGGAAAGAAGTACATAGAGATGAATAGGGACCTGATGTAGATTAGGTTTCTGGACTGTGTTTTGTTAGGAGTCACAAAATATTTATTTGGTAGTTGTGTCCATCCAAAACCTACCTTAACCGGCAGAGTTTTCTTTTAATATAATTACACACTCATATAATTTGTGTGTTTGAGCTGTTATCTTGCCATTGTTTTTCTATTGGGTTGCTTCTAATGTTCGTATTGTGCTACATTCTTCTTCACGTTCCTTAAGGTTACGTTGTTTTTACGCAATATATATATTCTTCCATAAAAACCGTCATTTTGTTTTAATAACCTATCCTAGATGAACTTCTTTTAGAAAAATTTATGTCATTGCCGGCAGCTACAAGTGTACTGGGAAGAGTTACCACCATATCATAGCTTGTAATTACATTCTAAGATTTGCCGAATTTCCGATATGAGGTCCATCATCAACTAGATTTAAATTTTTGAAATAAAGTAATCGTTTTGCGTTAATGCTCAGTGGACATGGCGGTATTCTTTATGACTTATGGCATTAAACTTCAGACCCATACATCCAGTTGCGATAACTTTCACCCCTCTTGATTTCGTTGATTGCTTGGGGCCTTGTTACGCTGAAGGATTTTTCTTAGTTTCTCAAGGTTATAATTCATGGCTTTGAAATCGAGGGCATACAAGACGGAAATTTGTATGACCACTCAAAGTTTTTGGACCTCCCATCATGATGAAGTCACTCGGACGAAATATGAATGCACTTTGTAGACTCAGTTAATTAATCTCTCTGATTATTTGGCTGAGTTTTTCTTGTTTAAAATGCATGGCAATCTAATTTTCCCATTCCGTGTGCTATTGGTGCGTGCCGCGCATATTTAGAGGGATGAATTTTAATCCAGCATCATATTCTCCTTGGGTGTTTAGGATGAGCTTAGGCGAGTCTTCTAATTTGTTTGTGGACGAGATTTGTTAGTAGCGATTCTTCTCAGAAGGAGTCGTATGGGGATCGTGATGTTGCGGAGGCTAACGTACAGGCTTCTCAACGAGAAGGCCCGGGTCCAAATCCTGGAGACAACAAATATTTCTCATTGGTATCCCGATGCCTACTTTAGGTGCTTTGTGGAGAGCACTTTAGGTGAGTATGATGTCCATCGGATGGGACGTTTAACTGCCTTTCGACAAGAGTAGGCTAATGCTGACGCGGTGTTTCCCTCCACCCTTCCTTTCCCATCCAACCCTAATGACGCAAATGACCTTAGCTGTCGGTCACCTTCCCAACAAAACTACAAACTAGGAGTCGTTTCATGTTAGGGTCCATCATTGAATTTTAGGTGCATTAATTGATTCCTCATAATAAATATTTCATATTTCCATAAATAATTTTGATTTGCTTAAGTTACTAAAAAGATGACAGGATTGTGTACAAATAGGATTGATTTTATTGAAGAATCAACATGTTTCTCCATCCCTTTGATTCGCTATGATATAGTTTAAGCATCTCTATTATGTTTTCATGATGTTTACGAACCACCCGTTTTACAATTATAAGTATTTACCAAAATCATTATTTGTCCAAGTTCTTCCACGAAAGCCCAAATTCGTTACCTTTCAGTGCCCACTTATTTTGGTAAGGGTCGTGGGTCCGTCCAATTTGTGCATCACATGTATTTTCGTGAAATAGAGGTGCATGTTTTGCTAGGTAATACGTGTATGATGGGAGGTTGATGTACTCATTCAAGGATTTGTATTTATTTTTTCACAGTTCGATTTAGCGGTATTCAGTCAAGAAACCTTCGTATATCTAAACCTATTGTACCTAAGTATCAAAATGTTCCTCAAATAGAAAGAAGTGAATTTGTCGATTGATTGGAATTAAGGTTCGCTGGATTTGCACACCGGTATTTTTTTTACATTAAATCCCCAGTTCGACCACGGAATATCCTTTGAGTGTCTAGCTATTTTTGTGTAGTAATTTAATATTTTAGATTAGCTTCGATTGGAGCCTTTTTAAGTATGGGTTTGGGGAAGAAAGGAGGTTAATTGGGTAGAAGGGAAATCAAAGGATTGTGAGGAAAGAAAATCATAGGTGGGGGAGGAGAGGGGAATGTCAATCGAGAAATCAAAAGGAAACAGGAAAAATGGACGCAGAGCATATTCACTGGCAATGGCATGTTGAAGAATGTACTAGAGGGGAAAATGTTAGGCAAACGAGGAAAGGCACTTCCTTCCTCCCTTCATCCCGCCCAACATCCCTATCCTGTTCCTGCCCTTTCCTCGCTTGCCTAATATTCTCCCCTATTACATTCTCTATTACAACCTCCTACAGCCTACAACTTCCTAAAAAATCTCAAACATTAATATGATTTTCATCCATTTTCCTTTCCTCCTAGTAATTTCTGTCAACAATCCTCTCTCCTCACCCACCATGCCTAGTACTTTCTCATTTGTTTTCCTTTACGTCCATTACCCCTTCTCCATTTTTCTCCACACCCGCATTTCAAAAGTCTCCAATCTACTTCTATCATCCTGCTTCAGTAACCTCGTTTCCGCGCCGTACATAACTACGGTCAACATCTAAGTTACTATATAACCAGTCTTTACTTAACATCCTGACTCAACGCCCCCGTCATCAACTCCCTCCTCCTTGTGAAAGCCTCGTTGCCTAGCGCAATTCTTCTTCTTACGTCCCTACTACTTTGACCGTGTTGTTCCGAAACTCTTCCGAGATGCGTAAACTGTTCTACCTGTCCTATTTTTCCCATCTTATTTTAATGTTTACCTTAGCCTTTTTCTTTCTGGAAAATTGCATAACCTTTGTTTTATTAATTGATTCTCATCCCATATCTATCGCACTGAACCTCCAATTCACTCAGCAATACTTTCAACCCCTTGGCCGACTCACAATCAAAAGCCTGGTCATCAGCAAACCTAACTGCTTTTACAAACTCCCCTCCAACTTTCACTCCCACCTCCAGCATTTCCCAAGCCTCCTTAATCATTTCCTCCACATATACATTGAACAGCACCGGTAAGAATGGGCAACCCTGGCTTACAGGGTTCGTCCGGAAGATAAGTGTACTGAGCTCAGGAAAAAAAATTTATTACACTTTTACATATCTTAAGCTAATGTTCCTCAAAATAGGACCCTTGTGAGTCGATACACTTGTTCCAGTGGCGTTCCGATTCCTGGAACGCTCCCGCGAAGGCATCATCGGGAACCTCTCGAAGACACGTCGTCACGGCCTGTTTGACGGCGTCCAAAGTCCCGTATCGCGTTCCTTTCAAACTCCTCTTTATCTTCGGGAACAGAAACGTTCTATAAAAAATGTGGATCATTTTTGCAGTGATCCGCAAGTTGTGTCGCGATTTCCAAACGATTGAATCTTTGATCATCACTGAGCACTTTCGGCACCAACTTTGCACAAATTTTTCGCATCTGTAATTGGTCCCTAATAATCTCGTGCACTGTTGTTTTTGGCACATTACATTGCTCTGCTATCATCCGAACACTAAGACGACGATCAGAGTTCAGTACATCGCGAACTTTTCGCACATTTTCGTCGGTGAGTGTCGTTGATGGGCGTCCAGGCCGTGGCTCGTCGTCGACCTCTTCTCTGCATTCCACGAACATCTTGTGCCACCGAAAGATCATGTTTCTGGACATGGCTGACTCCCCGTAAGCCTGGTTAATCATACCGACAGTTTCGGAAGACGATTTCCCAAGCTTTACCGCAAATTTGATGGAATAACGCTGCTCCAAAAACTTCGGCATCGCGTTCCGTGACGTGGGTCGAGCGGGGAGGTTCGCGTTAACAGAGCTCCTCACTACACCACAGCTCAAAGCCGACTGCCTTTTTCAGCGTCGCTTGCCAACATACCCCCCTCCAATCGCAGCCCGTCAGAGCGGTGCTGGGCGCGCCTGGAGTGGCGGGAAAAAATCAGTACACTTATTTTCCGAACGAACCCTGTACACCTCTTCCTAACACTGCCCATCCGGACTCTCCGTTCTCCACTCGTACCTGAGCAGTCTGAGACATGGACAGGTTGCGGATTAGTCTCCTGTCCCTCCAATCCATTTCTTTTTTCTGCAAGACACGCATTAATTTTTCCCAATTCACTCTATCAAACGTTTTTTCGAAATCTACGAAACAGGCAAAAACGTCCTGATTGTGTTCTATATTCCTCGCGATTAGTGATCTCATTACTGCAATGGCATCACGCGTTTCTCTCCCCTTCCTAAGCCCAAACTGGCCATCCCCTATGTAATAAGTAATAATTTGCCTTACTCTCTATCCTTTTGCCGATGATCCTAAGGACAACTTTGGCAGCATAAGATATCAAACTTATTGTTCTGTAGTCCTCACATGACATAGCCTTTACCTTTTTCGGAATTGGAACTAATACTGATCTCACACCGTCCTTACCGACCGACCGCATGTCTTATATACATATATACGTATATATATATATTATTATTATTAGGTAATCTACGGTTTAAAGTAGGTCTTTGGATGGACACAACTATCAAATAAACATTTTGTGACTCCCCACCTAGCAAACTAATCTATATCAGATCCCTCTTCATCTCGGTGTACTTCTTTCCCCCCTTCATCCCGTCCAACATCCCTATCCTGTTCCTACCCTTACCTCGCTTGCCCACCATTCTCCCCTCTATTACCTTCTTCAACACTCCACTACCGCTCAATACGCCTTTCATCCATTTTTCCTGCCTCCATACGATTTCTCTCAACAAACCCCTCTCCTCACCCACCATCTCTAGTACTTTCTCATTTGTTTTCTTTTCGGTCCATTTCACCTTCTCCATTCTTCTCCACACCCACATTTCAAAAGCCTCCAATCTACGTCTATCCTCCTGCTTCAGCGACCACGTTTCCGCGCCGTACATAGCTACGCTCCATATCAGAGTTTTTACGAGTCTTGTCTTAACATCCCTACTCAACGTCCCCGTCATCAACTCCCTCCTCCTTGAGAAAGCCTCCTTGCCTAGCGCAATTCTTCTCCTTACGTCCCTACCACTTTGACCGTATTGGTCCAAAATACACACACACGGGACGAAGGGAGGAAGGAAGTACATAGAAACGAAGAGGGACCTGATGTAGAGTAGGTTGCTGGATTGTGTTTTTTTTGGAGTCACAAATATTTATTTGATAATTGTGTCCATCCAAAAAACTACTTTAACCGGTAGATTGCCTTATAATATATAAATATATTTATACACACACACACATATATATATATATATATATATATATATATATATATATATATACATAGAATTCCTTCTCTCACTTGAGAAAGGTGGAATCGCCACTGAAAATTCGCAATACGTGTGAGTTTATTTTTCCTGTGTTTCTGTGTTTTTGTTCTCTAGTGCTATCATGGTGTACATCATTATTCACATCATGAGATTTCCACTCAAGTTTCAATCAACTTAACTGAACTTCTTTAATCAACTTTTTCAGTGACATAAAGACCTGTTTACATTTTCGCTGGAGCGAGGCGAAAGTTACTGCTTGATACTCGTCGTCTGTGCCATATGAACTGCCTATACTCGTATCTCCCCAATTTACAAGACGGAGCGAGAGAGCGGAGGCGACCGCTGCCTAGTGGACGGCCGCCTAACTCGTTGTCTTGGAGGACAACATCAACATAAAGTGAGTGGCTCTCCCTTCGAACTGTACCTTCGTTATTAAGAACGCGGCTATTTGCGAAACGCAAAGGACTGAAAATTCTGACATGGGCTAAGAGAGAAGGCTCTTTTGAGAATAGAAATAAGGCGGATCGTATAAATTTTTGTGCGCCAAAATAAAATCCTTAATCTTTACTTCGTGGGTCACATTTCTCAAAGCTACACATCACTGTGCAAATCCTTATGGTTTGCTCTAATAGATGCTTCCCAATGACAATCGATACACTTGTACACTTATTATGTCTTCTTCCAAGTGTATTTATTGGGTTTGCAAGGTCAATTGAAGTTCGGAGAAACGAGTCCCTGAGTATAATGTTCCGCGATAACACCACACCCATGCAATAAATTTGACTCGGAAAAGTTGCGTAACACTCAAATATGTAACAGGTCTACCGTAAACACCTGGAACCAAGATTCACATTGTTTCCTTAATATGTGATTCATTTACTAGATTCATACCGTTGCTAGATAAGTCTGTGAGAAGGGATGATGAACTCTATGAAGGAAACGAGTTTGTCAAGATAATACTAGAAGAGGAAAATAATAAATTATGCGCTCTACTATTTCTGTTAACAGCTCACACGTTTTGATTACCATAATTCTGGCCATGCTGGTCACTTTTGAGAGATAAAAGGGAAAGCAACAGGCCTTGGTAGCCAACACGACCGGTGAAGGGTGAATTTTATTTGGAAAAAATATAAGGAGGAACCTTCGCCGTCACAACTTCCATGCAATGCGACACCAAGTCTTTTTTTTTGTGCCTCCCGGTTAAGGTACGCAGTCTCCTTAGTCGGCCTCTTTTATTCTCGCAGTCCCGACTCCACACATGCATCGTTTAGATATTTTAGTACCCTACGAGCCACCACTAAGGTGTGTAACGGGGGAGAATACACGCCAGACTAATTTTGACCCGAATATGACCCTACCGCAAAATGGATAATATTATCCTGATCCCTTATCGTTCGTGGAAAAAATGACATCTTAAATCAATCTGTTCTACACTCAATCTCTATAATTTTATTGACATGATCTCTCCTACCGTAATACATTTTCAACAACACTGCTAAAAAGACATACTTCCAATTAATGCAAGAGCTTCAATCTGTAGTTTAACCTTCGCCCCGCGAGTGATTACCAGCCTAGCTCCTCTAATATTTTGAATACGCTACTATTGTATTTTTAGTGCCCTGTAACCCACCCGAAGGGTCACAGGCAAGGGGTGAATACACACCAGACTAATTTTGACCAGTGGAGGTCAGGTATTTGAAGTCCACCAACTCGCTTAGCAAGCATGGGTATTTCTCGGTGACTGGTTCGCCGAGTCCTTCACCCATCCGCATGCTGAACCAATGTGTTACCAAATATCCAGAGAAGTAATTTCTAGTAAATGGGTGCTTTACCGGTTTCACAGTCACCTCGAAAGACATGCATGCGTTTTATTTTCTCTAGAAACTAAAACAAATAACAAAGTTTTTTTTAACGTCTGATTCCCATACCTGATATTCAGGTCTGCCGTTCAATTGTCCTTGCAAAAAAAGCTTTCACGCCTTGCATAAGCACTATGGTGCTGTCATATTTGATGGTGAGACTTACGTAAAACGACCTGTTAGCATTATCCAAACATGAAGTTATCAGCGAGGCTTTTAAGGAATTAACCTCATAAACTGTATTTGGAATTCCTCTGACTGACATATTCATTTAATTTGTCGCGGTAACACACAATTTCAAAAGGAACAATAGATACAATAAGTTTGAAAGCTCTTGACTTGGCGCATGCGTCAGTGAACTAGGAATGAGTTACGGTTCATTAATATGTACGAAGCCTCACAATGCTCCTTAGTCCACAAGTCCTTGGAGGAGTGTTTCTTCATTTATTGGTTATTTCAACCCGGCGGTCGTTATACTATAAGTACCGAGTGCCTTAGCGTTTGTATACAATAAACTCTCAGCCTTTCTGTTCTTTTCATTCGCTTAGCAGAAGTACTCACAGTTTTCTAAGACCACAGCAATTAATTACGGACACAAATCTTCATCGTTTTATGTTTAAAGGTTGACGGATATGGGTGCATTTCATTTATATGGAGAGTTTCTCGAACAGAGATTTGAGGATCGAAGAAGCGCTAGAAAATAATACTTTTCATGATTACTGAAAAAATGTGTAGATGTTGGCCAAATCATCCGAAAAACGGCGATTTAATTTTCATGTAAAATTCACTCCATCCCACTAAATATTTAGATGGTTTCAACTCGCATTAACTCATTTGGCGTCGAACCCGGACCATTTTCTAGCAAATTTCAAATTATTAGTTGCTTTAGAAATGTATGGAACTATTCTTTTGATGTTACCACAGCGTAACTACTATATATTTAAATAATTGCTTTAATCATTTATATTATTTGTCATGAGAGTCAGTAGCAAAATCCAATTACGAAACAATCCAATTTTTCGCTTGACGCCATTCCATTGTTAGTGTATCACTGTCGGCAGCTCTACATTACCGCTCACTTTCATTTGGATTCCTCTATTGACATTTTCTACCCCAGATATTTCTTTACTTTTCCTGATTATTTACCATCGTGTAATCCTCTGTACAGCTGCTATTTTTCCATTAATTCAGCTCCTCAAAAATGTTTATTTAATATGATATTCATGATTCTCCCATTCTACTTTTCTATATCATCTGCTTTTTTTCACACATCAATCTTTGGCTTGTAAAAATATCTTTGGATAATTCATTAATTCAAAGGTAAAATATTTTGAGCCATTAGTATTTTATTACAGTTTGGTTGGATTGGGACTGAATGTAATAAAATGTGTATCTGTGCAGTGCCAGAAAATGCTAAGGTTTTCCTGTATCACATAATATGATCATAGAATTTCTGGTATTCATGCCGTACGTAGTCTAAATTTGAAATCAAAATGTAGTACGTGGTCTAGCGAAAATTCTTTTCACTTGAGAACCGTTCGTCACTATGTGGGTCGCGAAAATACCATTCAATTCATAACAATGCATTTTTAAAGATGCTTGCCGGTGGGAGAATAATACATTCAACAGCAAACGCTTCATAAGTTTGGTCCATTTTATCTGCATAAGTAACTAAGCAATTTTTAAAATATTAATATAATGCAAGTCCCAGCAATGTTGCCATATGAAAGTTCATCCGATTAATATATTGTTTAAAAGATTGTTTCGTATGGGAGATGTCCAAATAAGATATTTTAATCCATCTCGTATTATTCTTAACGACAACAAGGCATTAGCCAATTATGAAATAAACGTATTAAAAAATCTTCCGAGCAACAGTGCAATCAGTAGACAAAATCATGGCAACGCAGTTTGTATATGTAAAAACTTATCGAGATAAAGATGCCCATTTGTTCTTTGGATGACTGTCGCTTTGTGATATCTTAGTAGTTTGAATGTGATTCACTACGTTTACCAAACGATCTTAGATCGGTCTGAAGTCCTTCTGATCTGTGAGTGAGGTAGCAAGCTAACTGGCCCGATGAGTTCATCAAAAGGAATTTAACATATGGATCTATACCTATCGACCTCAAATCTTGGTACGCCCGCCGCCTTAGTCAATGGAATTTATGTTTTTCATAGAGTTTCTATTGGCAATAATATCATCTTTGATATAATTAGTAGTATAAGTTTCAACAATGTTCCTTCAATATTCAACGCTTTACTTGTGACTACGCACACGCTACGTGCATTATTAAGATGGTATTTATTTTCGTTCACTAACAAAGAAGACCCGAAGCCCGCAACCTCACCCTACAATTAGCTTTATATCTATGTCGCTCAGACGTCTCCGTATCGCCTGTATCCTTCAAGCTGGAGTACCCTTTGATCGGGTCCTACGCTTGGTATACGCTTCGCAAGATGGTGGACCCTTTCTAAGGGCTCTTTAGGGGTGCATAGATGTCGTTTGGGACGTGGCTTACGAGTTTTAGCGACCGGAGGAATGGACATGGACATCGCATAATGAATATTAGTGCCATTCCGGTATAGTATACCAAACATAAACATTACAATAGTCGCAAAATAAATTTCTAATGAATTTCGCCAAGGTTGATTTGGTTGATGATCTTAATTTCAGGCAAAAATAACTTTTGTCTTTTGGGAATCGACGCCCAATACGTATCAATGTCACGGGACTTTGTCGACGCTTTCTCTCTCTCTGTGAGAATTGGATGCACCCTTACCTTTTGTACCTCTATGCCTGTCTGCAAATGCAAAAATGTCTGCACTTTTGCATTGTTTATTAAAACAAACATGGATAAAATCGACACTATCTGTACTAATTAGCATGCTGACGAAGGCATTCTAAGACATGGTTCGAAACAAAGAAACGGCTGTCCACACGAAACTCGGTGGGTCAGAGAAGAAATATGGCAACACTACAGAGAAGAATGCTTTCTTCTTTGAAATTGGCAGGCGAAACACCTGATGTCAGATTTTTTCTCGGCACTTACCTACCCTAGCTACTTATTTCCTTGTTTTTGTCTGTATTTGTGTGATTGACGGGTCTCTGGCATAGGAGGAATTCTTATAAACCCTGAACGAGTGAGTGTGTGCGATTCACAAAGGTCTAATACACCCAAGTGATTGAGTGATTGCGCGTTTAGGTAAGACCTTTCTGTTTCGTTTTGTTACTCCTGTGTGTTTGACGGGGCAATGGCATAAGAAAAATCCTTATAAACCTCGTAAAGGTGAGTACGTGTGATTCGCAAATGTCCCTGTTTCCGAAAATACCCGAGTGATTGAGCAAATGAACGAAAATGTGCGTACATCCGTTTTATAATTTGTATTCATCAGTGTGACTTACGGGTCACTGGCATAGGAGGAATCCTTGTACACGAGTGAGTCAGTGCGATTCACGAAGGTTTAACACACCCGAGTGATTGAGTGATTGCGAACGTGAACCTGAACGCCAATTTCTCTTTGATTCTTATTCCAATTGTTTTTCATTCCTTCGTGAGTACAATATGTCCCTGGCATAGGGGATATCCTGGCAAACCCTGAGTGTGTGTCTGAATGCGATTCACGAGAGTGAATGTCATTCCTTAGAGACCCTAGACACCCTAGTGATCGAGTGGTTGTAAGTTTGTTTTATTATTTATTAATTTTGCTTTTTTGGTGTGTGATTGAGATATACGAGGGTCACTGTTTCCCATACACAACCAAGTGACCTAGTGTGTGTCCCATAACTTTCCCCTTACTTGTAACTTTGTTTTTACCTTCCACTTTACAAACCGAGTGCCAATAAAATTTACGGTCTCGGTTATTTCGTTTTTCATTGCTTCACGACCGTAGGTACGTTCCTTTTATATTTACATAACAACATCAGTTTACATCGACTCAATTCAAATATTTGATCAATTTCATACTCTGACCACTCCATTTTATTTTGCACAAAAATTCATGAGTTTTGAGTATTTGACTCCAAACGTCTTTGCTGAAACTAAGACGTGCATAAAGGGCTAAAACTGATCAAAGTCGCGTTTCTTTGTGATTGTGGAGAATGAGAGTTTATAATACGGAATGTAATGAGGATAAAATAGTTCACACATTTTGGATTATTGTTTTTATATTTCCATTCCATACGTATCGCTATTGGTCATCTTCTATTCACAAAAACGGTAGTATGGTGATAAAAGTAGTTACTCTAATACACGCTGATATATACAAACTTTAACTTAGTACGGTAAGTTTCACAGCGGTGGCCAATAGCATTCACCTCAAAAGCCAGTTATCGAATCTAGGAAACTTATTATTCACTATTAATTTTATTTAAAATTTAATAAAGCAGAGAAATGCAAGAAAATTCAGTTAGAAAAAGGGGAGGAATCATTTCTGACTCTTATGCCCGTTTGCCATGCTAACCAGTGCCCGGACTAAAGCATTGCACCACAATTCACATAGTTCGGCGCATTAACCACAACATTTATTTTCCAGAAACCCTAATTTTTTAAAGTTTGCTGTGGCCTTACTAAAATGTGGAAAAACTAAAATTATAAGGAGAACATACGAATATGCATTATCTAATTCACTAACCGCCACCTGTTAGCAGATATCTGCATTCTTCATCAATAAAATCATCATCTGAAGAAAGATAAAATTTCTTCCAGCCGTGATAATGATGAAAATTGAGCACACTTCTTTACAGATGGAAAAAAATCTTTTGAAAGTACTGTTTTTTCGAAATTAAAAGAAATTATGAACACCACACACACAGAAATTTATTTCATAGGTATGCCTTCATATCACAAACGATTTCGTATAGGCTTGCGTAGCTCGAATGGAATGTGAAGCTCACTCCTTCTCGACCAGAACAAGTTTGAAGAAAATGTCCGAAAGAATGGTACTATTGATGCTTTCTCCCTTTTCCTAAAGTCATATATCGGTGCCGGGTTTCTCTTCGCCTCCTCCTCCCATTCCCCCCCCCACTCCCTCATCTTTCCTCCTCCACAAACCGCTCTCCTGTCCCATGACCAACCACTCCTTCCATCCGTCTTCATAAGCGCCGATGACCTTAGCCTGAGTGACGCGCCTACGAACAATGACATACCGAAACGTTATATAATTCGTGAGCTTTATATAACCCGGGGAAAGTAGGCAAAAGAGAGAGAGAGAGAAAGACGGAATATGTGGAACTGAAATCAAGCTCTCTTTCACTGGCCGCCGGAGGAAGACTTCATATTTTCGAGCCGTGATAACGTTACCACTACATATCCGACAGCAAGGGCCGCCTAGTTCATATATATCACCAGGGAGCAATGACAAATGCAGTGGAGTCAAGCAATTTCGCTTCAAGCCAAGGAAATGTCAATTTATCGGCAACTGCAAGTTTCAGGAATCCCTCCGCCTACCAAATCGAGGATTAAGAACCCCATCCCAAGGGCGACCTACTTAATACTCAAAAAACCCCATTGTCCTGAGCATCCAGAATTGATTGATATTTGAAACAGAATCATATGGAATACCTAATATTTAAGATGGATCAAAAGAGTTCAGACGGAACCATGAGAATAATGTCTTTAAACCAGAGGAACTTGAGAATTCGAATTCGATTCAACATCTGATACTTTTGCGACAATTTATAATTCACGCGACGTCTAATGACCATATACAACCAGGTGGTAACATTACGGTTGCATTCGGTTTGGAGCAAGTACCCTAGTCAAGAAACTAATTTTGCAATTCATATTAAACTAACTTTGTTCGTGACAAAAGAGTTTCCTCACGAAGCCGAAAGGGAAGTGTGTGATTGTGAAGTAGTTACGTTACTAAAAGCAAAAGCATTTAATTTGTTGAAGAGAATGTCAATTCACTTAAAATTGATTAGGATTTATTGGAATTACCCCAGAATGCCCTGTATCTTCTCAATTACTTCTCCTGAACATCACAAGCTCATTCGTCGTGACGGTCGGACATCTTGGAATCTGGCGCTGTGGAGTGTACTAAGCCCGCTTGCCCCGAACATGGTCGTTTAATACCCCATGTACCAGAAACCAGCTCCTGTGATGCCCATAAAAACGTGACGGCTTTCGTGTCGGTTATATAATGCGAAGTCGTGAACATCCCTGAATAGTAACGAGTGGCATTGATTTTTCTTGTTTTCCGATGGAAACACGACTGTTACATGATTTCTTCACTAAATCTTTATCCATCGAACCGTTAGAATCACTTATATGTGCTACTTTGAACTTCAGAAACAATAGAAGCTGAGAAAACACCTCACCATGTAAGAAGATTTCAACTTTCTTAAATTTTATCTAATAAAAAAATACTTCAGTGTCACCAAAAGATGTTATACCCATTTTCAATTTCTAGCATAATAGAATACACCTTTACAATGTCCAATACGAAATCTCTCATGGAAATGGGAAATTGAACACCCAGATAGATAGTTTTAAATGGTTCCACATCGTGGCAGCGCGCATAGCACTAAGAGGCAAAGAAAATTTTTCAGTCGCCAAAACTTGCATTCATAAGTCACTTCGATTTTAAAATATTCCAACGTTTCTACCTGTCAGAAAATCATTTCTTTAGATAATTTAGAATCATGCCATTGTATTACCAACAATATGAATTATTATGGGTAAATATATACAAGAATACATCCCCGTAAAGCCCCTTATGCAATGAACTTTACTTTTCAAATAGCTCTGAACAAATGGATCAAATGGAACACTTACACCATCTTCTTGAAATCTAACTTCACTTACTTTATTGGTGACCCGTGATTCAAGCATGCTTTTCTTTATAAGGGTAATTGTTAAAGTATAATGGAGTTTTTGGCATTATTCTTCGTTGTCATATGATTCCATGTGCTAAGCTTGTGCAATTGTGAATCGGTTAATTCATCCTTAACCTTTATGTTGCATTTTAAGCTAATGACGCCATATAATTCACGAAAGGGAGTGTGTGGTCACGGATAACTGGTGATGTTACAATGAATCATGCCTTATGAACTAATTTTGTAATTAAAAACTTGATCATTTTATACGGTCACACGTGACATTTATGTTGTATTTCTTGTCTAGCGTTATAAAACCAAAAACTCATATAAGTTTACTTCCTTTTCGCTTTAATGGACTTCATCCTTTTTATTTACGAAGCAGCATATAATTCATAATGTCTTAGCTAGGCGGAAGAAGAGACTACCTAAATTTCGCCCCAATGATGACTTTTTATTGTTATTATAGTGAGTTTATTCCTGCTCCATATTTAATTTTTCTTTTTCCTGATGTTAAAGTTTCTTACAGCCTTTTCCGTCTTTTATATATTCCCGTCGTTGTTACCGTGCAACTTTCGGATTTCAACAAGCTTTTGCTTTTCCCTCATCGTCGTCTTAAAGGAAGCACATTTGAGATCTCATGTGGATGTGCCATTAAACTCCAGTATACGCCGTTGGATTACGTAATGCCGACAATATTAGGAAGCCCTTTCACAGTGTATTCACGCTTTAATTTTGGTTTAATATTCCTAATGCTTGTGTTGAACCCAACATGAAGGAGTAATTATATCGTTATGTTTCAATTAAATCAGTAACTTGAAGTTTTTATTATGCTTAAATTTCTTAATTTCGGTCTAATTTCGTAAGTACCCGACGTAGGACGTCGGTGGTGGAATTTAAGTTCAAAACTTCACAATAAGTTATTTTCCTAACTTAATTACACTAATAGAAATCACCTATATTTGTCGCTGATTGTTAAGGCTTATCTAAAATGCTCCTTGCCCTAAGCACATCAAATTGTTACACTAAACATAATTTTGCAAAAATTTGTTTAACACAAAAATATTTTTTTGGGATGGGTATAACATAAACTATTTGTGTATGTTTGTATGTATATATATATTTATTTATTTATTTATATTTATATAAAATATATATTATATTTTTATAATATATATAATATAATATTTTTATATAATATAATATATACATTACTGCACACATAGAAATAGATATAAGGAAAGGTTCCTATCCCCTTTCTTTATATCTATTTCTATGTGTGAAGTAATATTTGTTCGCCGCATGGCGGGATTTCGTGTTTGAATATGTATATTTATATATATCATTGATCAGACTCAGACGTGAAGAAGACCTCGGAGTAGGCCGAAAGCTTAAACAATCTACAATCTGAGTGTTCTTTTACGTGTTATCTACTTTATTCTATGTTCTATTGTGCCGCCCAAATGTTATATATATTTATATAAACACACGGATACAAAATATTTAACACACAGAAACACAAAGGAAGGACACTCACAGTATGCATTGACGTTTCGACGGCTCGGCCGTCGTCATCAGAATCCTCATCATATAAATAAACATGATTTCGTCGAAGTAGCACGGAAGTGTTGAATAAAAAATTTGATAGCAACAGACAATATAACAACACATAAAAGGAACACTCATACGTTATTTCTTGATAATTTTGACGGAATTGAGCTCCGTCTTCATCAGAAGATTCGGTGGAACTCACTGCTGGTCTGGGGAGGTTGAGGTATGAGAGAGAAAGAAGGGGATGAGGGAAGGGAAGAACGGGTGGTGGGGGAGGGGTGAAAGAAAGGTTTGTGGAAGGGAAAAGGGAGAAAGGAGGCCAGACGGGAACGGAGAGAGGATAGGAGTGAGAGGGAGGATGTGGAAACCTTTCACAAACGGAAAATAAAACGATTCGTTTAACCACAGATGCAACAACAACCACAACCCAGGTGTCAACTTACAAAGACGTCATCAGGACTTAGTAAGTCAAAACCCAGGCCAAGAATAACAAAACACATGCGGATGAACAAAATATCTTCCGTATGAAACAATTCCACACCTATCCACTTACACCCTCTATATTTAGTGAACGACATTGAGACTCGGATGTTGATAGGCTTTGCAAAGCCATATAAATGCCATTTCCATGGTTTTTCATTTTATAGGGTTATCGAATGGGGGAAGGGATGCCAGAACGGAAACACTATAGAACTGGTTGAAGGGGGTGTTGTGGTGGGAGGCATGTTTTGGGATGGGGAGACCCGCAGACGGGGAGGACGGATTGCACGAGGCGCGATGATTGTTTATCCTGAGGTTCAGGGATTTGGATCACTGGCCTATGTAAAAGGCCGGGCAGAGTTTACATACCAGAAGATAGATGACATTCTTGGATGAGTAGGATTGGGGAAAGGGCGGGAAAGAGTTAAAATGTGGGATGGAGAGGGGTGGAGTGGTGAAAATAGGACAAGTTTTGCATCTCCCTCAAAATCAAGGAGTGGGTGTGACTCTGAGGGTGAGAGGGGATTTGGAAAGGGGATTGGTGGATTTAAGGAGATCTGATAGGTTGGTGGGCGGTTTGAAAGTGAAAAAGGGGTGTTTGGGAAGAAGGTTGGACGAAACGTTGTGGTTTTTGAGGACGGGGTACAGGTCTTTGAGGATGAATTTGAGGGACTGAATGCCAGGGAAGTAGGTGGTACACATTGAGAGATAGTGGGAGTCTGTGGCTGACGGAGTCTTGGGGGTGTAGGAATGTTTGAGGATTTTTTGTTTTGGAGAGAAACTGGGTATCCTCGTTGGAGGAGGGAGTGGTGAATGTTGTTGAGGTATTTGTTGAGGGATTCGGGGTGGTTGCAAATGCGGTGCCCGCGGATAGAGAGGGAGTAAGTGAGGGAGCGTTTGGTATGGTAGGTATGGCAGCTATTAAAAGGAAGGTATTGTTGTTTATTAGTTGGTTTAGTATGAACCGAGGTCAGAAATTTGTTATTAGTTACGGAAATATTAACATCGAGGAAACTGATCTGCGAGGATGAGATGGTGGAGGTGAAAGAAAGAGATGAGGAAACATTGAGTTGGGAGATGAGGGAATTGAGGGAGTCTATACTGTGTGGCCAGAGTAGAAAAATTGCATCAATGTAACGGAGCCATAGGAGGAGTTTCAGAGGCTAACTGGAAAGGAACTTCTCTTCCAGAACACCAAGGTGAAGGTTAGCGTATGAGGGGCAAAATATACTTCCCATGGCACAGCCCCTTAACATGGAGGTAAAAGTTGTTAAAACAAAAAGAGTTACGGGTGAGGATGAAATTAGACAGGTAAATGAAAAATTCGGTGCTGGGGATTTGAGAGCAAGGGCGGTAGGAGGGGAAGTAGCGAAGGCCATGCTTCCCATCGCCACTCCCTCTCCAAACCTCCTAGTCCTCAAATTCCTAGCACATCCCCTGCTGCTGCCGGTATTCCCCTGCAAGGGTTTTGTGGGATGACGACCGCGGAAGCCTTGCCTCCCCCGCTGCCGGGCACGACACACGGTCGCTCGGGCCGAGTCCTGCAATTGCCAGGACTCATTTTCTCTCTTGTATCCATCATGGTGCTTGGAAATAATAATTGAGGTTACCCGTTGCCTTCCTAAATAGTGTTTTTAACGAGACACCATCACTCAATAGCCGCCCCACTGGGTTCAGACGCCTTTGCAGCAGCCTCACTTGAGGAACAGACGCTGCGTGGACTACCTTTCGCCTGGCTCCTAACCTTCGACCTATCTGGTATGGGTGACCCAAACAGGAGCAATTATTATTACTCCCGCCAGCACAGCTCTAGGGGTCATCGGAACGCACAAGCCCTTCCACCACGTCAAGATTGTAGTCCATGGTAGGGATATATTATTAGGTAATCTACCGGTTAAGGTAGGTTTTTGGATGGACACTACCATTAAACAATTATTTTGCAACCCCAAACAAAACATTATCAAGCAACCTAAACTACATCAGGTCCCTCTTCATCTCTGTGTACTTCTTTCCTCCCTTCATCCCGAACGAATATATAGAAACACTGTACGGTAAAGAACTTAGGCCGACAAGGTTAGACATAGAAAAGGAACATGACGTAGAAGAAGATAGCTTAGGTCCAGGCATACTCGACGATGAAATAGAAAGGGCATTAAAGGAGATGAAAGCAAATAAGGCTGTGGGGGTGGACAATATTCCTGTAGAAATGTTGAAATGGCTAGGAAAAGGTGGGAAGAAGGCCATATATGGACTGATTCGTAGTATCTATGAGGAAGGAATCTGGCCGGAAGATTTTGTGAGATCGGTGTTAGTTCCTATTCCAAAAAAGGCAAAGGCTTCGTCATGTGAGGATTACAGAACAATAAGTTTGATATCCCACGCCGCTAAAGTTATTCTCAGGATCATCAACAAAAGGATAGAGAGCAAGGCAAATGATTACTTAGGGGATAATCAGTTTGGGTTCAATAAAGGAAGAGGTACGCGTGATGCCATTGCAGTAATGAGATCACTAGTCGAGAGGAATATAGAATACAATCAGGACGTTTTTGCCTGTTTTGCAGATTTCGAAAAAGCGTTTGATAGAGTGAATTGGGAAAAATTAATGCGTGTATTGCAGAAAATTGGAATGGATTGGAGGGACAGGAGACTGATCCGCAACCTGTACATGTCTCAGACTGCTCAGGTTCGAGTGGGGAACGGAGAGTCCGGATGGGCAGTGTTAGGAAGAGGTGTAAGGCAGGGTTGTCCATTGTCACCGGTACTGTTCAACATATATATAGAGGAAATGATTAAAGAGGCATGGGAAGAACTGGAGGTAGGAATGAAAGTCGGAGGGGAATTCGTAAAATCGGTTAGGTTTGCTGATGACCAAGCATTAGTTGCTCGGTCCGCCAAGGGGTTTCAAGCATTGTTGAGTGAATTGGAGGTTCAGTGCGATAAATATGGGATGAGAATCAATATTAATAAAACAAAGGTTATGCGATTTTCCAGAAAGAAAAAGGCTAAGATAAATATTAAAATAGGCGGGGAAAAAATAGAGCCGGTAGAACAGTTTGCATATCTCGGAAATGCTTTGGACCAATACGGTCAAAGTGGTAGGAACGTAAGGAGAAGAATTGCGCTAGGCAAGAAGGCTTTCTAAAGAAGGAGAGAGTTGATGACGGGGATGTTGAGTAGCGAGGTTAAGACAAGACTCGTGAAAACTCTGATATGGAGCGTAGCTATGTACGGCGCGGAAACGTGGTCGCTGAAGCAGAAGGATAGACGTAGATTGGAGGCTTTTGAAATGTCGGTGTTGAGAAGAATGGAGAAGATGAAATGGACCGAAAGGAAAACAAATGAGGAAGTACTGAGGATGATGGGTGAGGAGAGGGGTTTTTTGAGAGAAATCGTATGGAGTCAGGAAAAATGGATGAAAGGCGTATTGAGCGGTAGTGGAATGTTGAAGAGGGTAATAGAGGGGAGAATGTTGGGCAAGCGAGGTAAGGGTAGGAACAGGATAGGGATGTTGGACGGGATGAAGGGAGGAAAGAAGTACACAGAGATGAAGAGGGACCTGATGTAGACGAGGTTGCTGGATTGGGTTTTGTTTGGAGTTACAAAATGTTTATTTGATAGTTGTGCCCATCCAAAAACCTATCTTTACTGGTAGATTACCTAATAATAAATATATATATATATATATATACCATATATATCCTGGGTTATTACCGAAAGTAACGCAATTGAATTTCCCACGCCGCTCCTATTGGTCGTAGTGGGATAGAACCATTTGGAGTAGGTGGGGGGACGCTCAACTTTGTGGCGAAACCAGTTTCAGTGCTCTCCAATCTGTGGAGGCAGCAGGACGTCATTTATTGTAAACCTTTGCTCGCCGACCGTGTCACAAAAAAATGGAATCGACGATCGAGCAACGTTACGTGATTACTAATTGTTGTGCTAAACTGAAAAATCTCTTGAGGAGACTAACGAAACGATTCATGAGGCTTACGGGGACTCTGATCAGTCCTACTTTCAAGTTTTGAGGTGATTTAAGGCCTTTCAGGAGGACCGTGAAGAGGTTCACCACGAACAACGCTCTGGGCGGCTGTCAACCAGCAAAACCGGCAAAAATGTGGCTCGTGTTCGACAACTGAATGACAATCTACAAAGTGAAACAAACCAAAATCGTGAGGGTAGATTCCTCTAAAGTGAGGATAGATTCCTCTAGGTACTGGGGTGTAACAATTACCCACGATCTGTCCTGGTGAAAACATATACGAGATATATGCGGTCGTGCGAATAAAAAAATGGGATTTGTGAAAAGTGTGCTAAGTAAATGCGACGAAAAAGTGAAGGAACGATGTTTCCTTGCTTTGGTCATACCCCACCTAGAGTATATGGGTTCCTCAAAATATAAATATGATTTCGGGATTAGATCGAGTTCAGCGGAGAGGGGCTAGATTTGTCAAAAATTGTTATGACCAACGCAGCAGCGTATCTATTTTGCTAAGCAATTTAGGTTTGGATTCTCTTACGCAGCGGCGTTTACAATATAGATTGAACTTATTAAAAACATTTAAAGATGGGCCCTTTTCCGATTACATCAAGAATTTAATACGAACCTCAACGTATTACGGTCGGAGAGGTCACGAATATAAGATTAGAGAGATAGACTACATTTTGCTACAGGTTCCCCTCACCTTCCCCCACCTATTTGAAAAACCCCAACCCCCTCATCCCTTACCCTTTCCTACTGGTGCTACACCCACTGCCACACACGTTTTTTGGTGGTCACAGGGTATTTATGTAGTTGTAGATTTTTTTTACTCTGACCGTCGATTCAGCATCAAGATGGTTGCCATTGAACGGAACCAGTCGCCTACTGTTGTGTTTCGCATTGCTACTGAAGTTTTAGCGATGAGGAAAGTGTCCGCCAAGCTCGTCCATAAGGTGTTGTCAGGCGAGCAAAAGACCAACCGAGCGAAAATTTAAAGTGAATTTTGCAACGTATGGAAAAGGAGTATGATTATTTGGATAACGCCATCACTGGTGATGAAACCTAGTATTTTGAATACGACCCAGAAACAAAATGCCCAAGCTCTGAATGACACACTGACCAGCCCCCAAGCCCAAAACGGAAAACATGAGCAAATCAAAAGTGAAAACAATGCTCATTATTTTTCGACAGTAAAGGATTGGTCCATAAGGAGTGCGTTCCTCAAGGAGAGACAGTCAACGCTGCCTACTTCGTGGATGTGCTGGAAACACTCCGTAAAAGGGTCATCAGGACGAGGGAAGACATCTCCGCTACCTGTCAACTCCATCACGATAACCTGCCCAGCCACAACGCGCTACGGGCCCACGAGTTCCTGGCCAAACACTAGGTACCAACGCTGCCCCCTCTATGTTCCTGATGTCGCTTCAGCAGAATACTTTTGGTTCCCTCGGATTAAGGCAGGCCTGAAAGAAACCCGTTTTTCGTCCATAGCCATAGATCCAATTAGTCATGACGAAAACCTTACGACAGGTCCCCGAAGACGCCTTCCAGGGCTCGTCCTCCATGTTACTAAATGGTACATCGCAGAGTCGCTGGAAAAAATAGGTAGAGGCCCAAGGACAGTACTTTGAAGGATCTAAATGTTTGTGCAAATCTGTTCAATAAATTACTTTCAAAAAATTGCATGACTTTTGGAATGCACCCTCTGTGTGTGTGTGTGTGTGTGTGTATATGTTTTTATAAAAAACATACATATGTATACATACATATATATACATACATATAGATACACAGATATTCGAGTTTGGTAATGCCTGTTCTTTATACGAAGTCTGTTCAAAAAGTATCACGAATTTTAACTTCCCACGGGTTACGTATATTTTATTTTCAATTTTTTTTGTGGTATTATATTGGTACTTATGTCCCTCACTTGTGCCGAAAATTTCAACCATTTTGAATGTTGAGTTAATTTTTGACAGCTGTTTTGGTTGGACGTGTTTTGGCTGGTCTTCGATTTTTGCCTGTTCCAAAAAATGGATCAAAGTATCTGTATCTAATTTTGTGTGAAAAGCGAAATGAAGTGCGCGGGCGCATTCCAAATGTTGACTGTGGCATATGGAGAAGATACCATGGACCGAAGCAACGTTTATTGGGGGTACAAAATGTTCTCATATGGCCGAGAAAATGTGAACGACGAAGAGCGTGCCGGACGCCCGAACACATCAACAACAGATGAAAACATTAATGAAGTGAAGAAAATAGTATTGATCAATCGTCGAATCAAATTTAGAGAAGTTGCTGAGCACCTAAATATATGGATTGATTCGTACCATTCGATTTTTACCAATGATTTGAGCATGAAACGGGTCGCCGCGAAATTCGTACCAAAATTAATCAATTCCGACCAAAAACGGGAACGCATTAACATTGCTAATGAGGTGTTGGACTCTGTCCGCGACCATCTAAATTTGCTCCAGAGGGTCATAACTGGTGACGAATTATGAGTTTATGGTTATGACGTGGAAACTAAAGCTCACCAAAAAAAAGCGCGCCAAGTTCGGTCGAATGTGAAAGTTTTGCTTATACTTTTCTTCGATTGCAGGGGCGTAGTGCATGATGAGTTCTTGCCACAGGGTAGAAATTTAAATAATGAATATTACCTGCAATTTATGCGCAATATGCATGAAGTAATTCGCCACAAACGCCCAGATTTGTGGAAGGACAAAAATTGGACTTTGCACCATGACAACGTCCCTGCACACACATCGTTACTTGTGCGCGAATATTTGGCCCAAAACAACACACTAATGATGCCGCAGCCACCGTATGCCCCAGATCTGGACCCTAGTGACTTTTTCTTGCTCCCGAAACTGAAGAGACCCATGAAAGGACGACGCTACGCTACGATTGACGAGATAAAGACTGCATCGAAGGAGGAGCTGAGCAAGATCACACGAAATTATTTTTTGAAGTGCTTCAAGGATTGGAAAAAACGTTAGCACAAGTGTATAAGATCTAATGGAATTACTTTTAATAGATATTCATTAATAAATAAATAATTTTTGAAAAAACACTAAAGTCGCGATATCTCTTAAACAGACCTCGTGCACTCTAATCGCTAACAATTGAGTTAATATCTTCTTCACCATTAAAAGATTTTACTACGTTTGCTATAGCAGACATAAAATTTTTTTAATGGAAATGAGAATACAAATAACGAGGGCTTTAGTCTCCGAAGAGCGGCTTAGTTGATTTTGAGGAATAAAATAAATATTTTAAAGCAAAACTTATCTTTGATGGCAAACATTTAAATTTGAAACTTATCAAATTTTTACATTAAACATGGCAAAAAATGTGTTTAAAATAAAAATATTTGTGGGGATGGGTATAATGTTAACCTACAAAATACTACGGCACTAAATGAGACAATTAAAATTGGTACTGAATTACTAAAAAAGTTACCTAATTAGAGTTTTTTGGATATTAAATTTTATTATCTAGAAGGCATATAGATATTTAATATTCTGAATTTCACTATACAAAATCAAATATCATCAATTTGCCCAAAACTATAGCAATACTTTTAATCACGGTATCAACAAGCATAATTTTTTCATACTATAAACCTGCTATACTCTTCACTACCAAATACGGTAGGATGTTTAATTTTATTCTTATTGACTAATAATTACGATTGAGGAACCCCTCTCACTTGAGGCATTATTCTGTCATAAAAGAGCAGTTATTAACTGTATAAGTATTCTTCATTGAACCTTCTGAAGACAAAAATTTATTTTCCCATTTAATAACCACTTCATAAATCCGTCACGTAAAATTAAATAACAGAAGCCGAACCACGCTTTCTTCAAGCTTAGTGGATCGTAAACTGAAATTATCACATCATATCATGAAGAAGTCGAAGCGACTTTTTTTACTGTTGATTTCCAAGTATTAAGTGCATGGCCAGGTTAGAAAATAGAAGGCACAAAACAGTTATTTTGTTATCAAGTTTCCAGAACACCTAATCTATTCTATCGCATATAACCCCACTTGCCAGAGGAATTGCGTTTGCACGCATATACTGTGACTAAAAAAAATAAAATGGGTAAGAGGAGACAAAATCAGGCACAGTGTTGTTAAGAAAAAGTAGGAGGCACAATAGGGAAGAATTTTGTAGACCATATACTATAAGCTAACATTTTCACTTTTTTCCGGTGTGAAATTTGAAAAAGGAGGACACTTTTGCTAAATAGCCTTAGAAAATAATCTTTCAATCCTTCTCCGCAATCCTCCTACTCACCCCCCTCTCCTATCCGGCAAACGCACCATTTTCAATGGTCCCATCCCCGCCCGTCCCCCTCACCCACACCAAGTAAAGATATAGACTTACCAAAAGAATCGTATTTTGACCTGAAGATGACTCAAGGAGTTGATACCCATGTCGTGTCGCAATAAAAAATGTTTGTGAAAATTACAAGTGTTATGCCTATTCCTCTTTTAGTATGGAAAGTTCCCATATAGTGAAACCTGTTGCAGTATGATTTGTCAAAATGTATACGGCTCTTGGAGCTATTAATATCAAATAAAATTGTCAATAAAGATTAAAATCATGATATTCCACAAATTGGAGATACGATACAGAATGTCCTGGAAAGCCATCAAATCCCGTTTAGGCATTACCAGCCTAAAATCTCTTTCCAAGCATTTTCATCTGTTTCTTCATGCCTAACCTTTAATGTCATTCGGAAACCTTTTGAGCCTATTTCCACGTTTTTCTCAAATTCACTATTCTATCACAGACTTTCGTGTGCCGCATCCTCTCGATCTGCTCCGTCCAGTTATTCTCTTTTTATAAACATTCCCTCCCTCCATTCCCTCGCCAATGTTATACTTCACATTCTGTCTTCACCCTATCCAAATTACAAGGCTGTGCAGAAAGTCACATAAGTTTCGGTCTAGCGTGGCGGTGGGTAGGGCTAGAGCCACCATCGTGGTGTCTAAACGTCCCTACACTCAGTACGCATCCTACCGTGGTAAAGTGAAGACTGTGGTTCTTCTACTTTGATCAATGAAAACTGTTAAAATATGAGCTGCAATAAAAAATCCCGCAAGTTGTGAGGTGCGATTTGTGGTTAGGTTTTTTCCTGGCAAAAAACCACAAGCCAAATTAAAATTCATAAACAACTTCGTAAAGTGTACGAAGACGGAATAATGAGTGAAGGCGGAGTGAGGCAGTCAGTGTTTCATTCAGTTTAAAATGTCCACGACGAGGATCGCAAAGGTCGGCCCAGCCTTGTGACAGATGAATTGACGGATTGCCAGGTCTTGGACACCATGGACATTTGTCCGTTCACTCTTGAATTAACAAAACCTCCGACGCACAAAACTATCACTCATCACTTAGTCGGTGCACAGCACAATTTCCCGATGAATGTCAGCAGCTTTGAAGTTTCCTGCTGATAAAAACATCACTACACGGATTTGACATTTGGCGGGATTTCCATTTGAACTGTTCATTTGACTCGCCACTATAAACAAAAGACAAATTGCGCGGCCTTCCAAACACTGCAGCTCGAGGCGTACTGCCATAGTGCACACACTAGGGTAGTACGCCTCGATACAGCAAACATTCGTCTTCCCCACTACTTCGCTCGCTAAACGCACAGGTAAACTACTTTTTGGATAGCCCTCGTATTTTAGTAATTTTTATTTATTATATTTACCGTTACCGAGTTAGGCAAAATGAAGTACAAAGAGTTAAACAATTAATTGAGAAGGGCCACAAATAAAGTAAAGGAAGAAAGGTGGAAAACGCAATGTGAGGATATGGAAATTTACAGAAGAAAGGTGATATTGGTGCTCTATACAGCAAGGTTAAGTTATTATGGGGAAGTAAGAAGGCAAGATCTGTGCTAACAGTTAAAGATAAGTGGGGTAAGATAATAGTTGAACCAGGAAAAATCCAAAAGAGATGGAAGGAATATATAGAAACACTGGATGGTAAAGAACTTAGGCCGACAAGGTTAGACATAGAAAAGGAACATGACGTAGAAGAAGATAGCTTAGGTCCAGGCATACTCGACGATGAAATAGAAAGAGCATTCAAGGAGATGAAAGCAAATAAGGCCGTGGGGGTAGACAACATTCCTGTGGAATTGTTGAAATGTTTAGGAAAATGTGGGAAGAAGACTCTATATGGAGTGAATCGTAGTATCTATGAGGAGGGAATCTGGCCGGAAGATTTTGTGAGATCGGTGTTAGTTCCTATTCCAAAAAAGGCAAAGGCTAGGTCTTGTGAGGATTACAGAACAATAAGTTTGATATCCCACGCCGCTAAAGTTATTCTCAGGATCATCAACCAAAGGATAGAAAGTAAGGCAAATGATTACTTAGAGGATGATCAATTTGGGTATAGGTAGGGAAGAGGTACGCGTGATGCCATTGCAGTAATGAGATCACTAGTCGAGAGGAATATAGAATACAATCAGGACGTTTTTGCCTGTTTTGTAGATTTCGAAAAAGCGTTTGATAGAGTGAATTGGGAAAAATTAATGTGTATATTGCAGAAAATTGGAATGGATTGGAGGGACAGGAGACTGATCCGCAACCTGTAAATATCTCAGACTGCTCAGGTGCGAGTGGGGAACGGAGAGTCCGGATGGGCAGTGTTAGGAAGAGATGTAAGGCAGGGTTGTCCATTGTCACCGGTGCTGCTCAACGTATATGTGGAGGAAATGATTAAAGAGGCATGGGAAGAACTGGAGGTAGGAATGAAAGTCGGAGGGGAATTCGTAAAATCGGTTAGGTTTGCTGATGACCAAGCATTAGTTGCTCAGTCAGCAAAGGGGTTTCAAGCATTGTTGAGTGAATTGGAGGTTCAGTGCGATAAATATGGGATGATAATCAAGATTAATAAAACCAAGGTTATGCGATTTTCCAGAAAGAAAAAGGCTAAGCTAAATATTAAAATAGGCGGGGAAAAAATAGAGCAGGTAGAACAGCTTACATATCTCGGAAGTGTTTTGGGCCAATACGGTCAAAGTGGTAGGGACGTAAGGAGAAGAATTGCGCTAGGCAAGGAGGCTTTCTCAAGGAGGATGGAGTTGATGACGGGGACGTTGAGTAGGGATGTTAAGACAAGACTCGTAAAAACTCTGATATGGAGCGTAGCTATGTACGGCGCGGAAACATGGTCACTGAAGTAGGAGGATAGACGTAGATTGGAGGCTTTTGAAATGTGGGTGTGGAGAAGAATGGAGAAGGTGAAATGGACCGAAAGGAAAACAAATGAGGAAGTACTAGAGATGGTGGGTGAGGAGAGGGGTTTGTTGAGAGAAATCCTTTGGAGGCAGGAAAAATGGTGAAAGGCGTATTGAGCGGTAGTGGATCTTGAAGAAGGTAATAGAGGGGAGAATGTTGGGCAAGCGAGGAAAGGGCAGGAACAGAATAGGGATGTTGGACGGGATGAAGGGAGGAAAGATGTACACAGAGATGAAGAGGGACCTGATGTAGACGAGGTTGCTGGATTGGGTTTTGTTTGGAGTTACAAAATGTTTATTTGATAGTTGTGTCCATCCAAGAACCAACCTTAACCGGTAGATTACCTAATAATAATAATATTTACCGTTATCATTCTCATAGACTTTTCTTCGCTACCAACAGTGTTTATTATTAGTAAAGAATACCCTGCTAATATTTTTTTCCTGTATGCTACCCTCATTTTCATGTTCTTTCCTTTCATTTTTTTATAAATATTATAATTTCGTGTAGAGTTAAGCCAGGTACTAGCATTATTTAACATAACGTTCTCGTGGCTTCATCCACATTTAATCCCTACCAACTTTTCCTTGAACGAGCTTGAAAATTTCTCTTCTGCCGTCATAAGACACTACTTTTTTCTTCAGGATACTCATGCATGGATGTATTGCACCATGTGTGTATTTTATTTGATACTCCAGCAGGTGAAATATAATACCAATTTCATGAGATCATTTCACTAAAGGGCCCCATTGAGTAAAACAATTATGGACAGTATTTGGAAAATGTTAAAGTATTTCCCCCAAGAAGGAATTCGTGATAAAAATCTTGTGTGAATTAGGACCGGCTTCATAGTTTCAGGTTAAATCGAATCTTTAATCGTTAGTTAAGATAGAAATTTCCTTAACGAGGAGAATACCCACACATCCGATTTTATGAGCAGTCGTGACTGCTCATTGTTGAGTGTGAACATTTTAACCATATGACACCATTTTTAAATTACTGAGCAATTTAAGGTTCGGCTTTGAACTTCCTAATTGAAACCCCATCAGCTCCCTCCGTAAGTTCATTTGGCAACGAATTCTACATTTCAAATTGTTTCTCGAGACTTACAGTTATCATCATTAACATTATTTCAATCCCAGGATTGGTTTACTGCAGCCCTCCATGCTACTCTATTCAATGTCAAGTCCTTCAATCCCTGATACCTTCTCTGTTTTACGTCCTTTTAAATTTGTCCTATGTATATGTCCCTGGGCCTTCCTCGTGGAATCTTCCCTTATATTTTTCCTTCTATTATATTTCTAAGTACTGCATTGTGCCTCAATTTGTGCCCAATACATCTATTTCTTCTTTGCCGTAGAGTTCTCCATATGGTTCTATCCTCTTCTGCTCTTCCTCGCTCCTTACATTGTCTGTCAATTTACTCTCCATCATTCTCCTCCAGCACCATGCTCCAAGGCTTCTATTCTTTGCTGGCCCACTTTTCCTATGTTCCAAGTCTCTAAACCATAAAGGGCCATGCTCCACACGAAAGTCTTGACGATTTGCTTCCTTGTTTCCAGCCTAAGGACCATTAAACATAATAATTGGCTCTTCTTCATTAATGCGTTAGTTTGGGCTATTCTTCGCTTGATTTCGGTCGAACTTCTATCCCATATTATGCTGCTACCCAGGTAGATAAAAGACTCCACTTTTTCTAGTTTCACCCCTCAAATTGGGATACCTGCATTCAGCTTCTCTCTTCCACACAAAAGGATTTTAGTTTTCTTCTTGTTGATGCTCATACAGATATTATATTTCCCCAGTCATTAGCACTTGAATAACGTTGAATATTGCTGGCGAGATGTTGCATCTTTGTCTTACTTCTTTTTTTATTTTCGTTTCTATTTTTCTTCCGTTTTCCGTTTGTATTGCTATAACCTGATTCTTGTAGAAGTAATGGATAACACAGGCCAACAGTGGTTTTGGTGCCGGAGCTTTTAATGCTGATTTAAAGAACAATTGGGGTGCTGAATCCAATTATGACACTAGTTTTTCCTATCAGCTATAGTTTTCAAGATATAGATATGTTGTTACTTACGTAAAAAAATCTTCTACATGATGATATGGGAATATTATATTAATAATAAAACCCACTAAATATAAAGACTTGATTTATTTCTAGGGCTGTTAAATCACCCACAAACAAAACAGAATTTTACACTACAATTGAACACAAATACTAAAATTTTTTACTGTAATAAAACAAATTGAAAAGAAAAAAATACGTAAAAACATCACTCAACACATCGGAAGCTTCTTTTGCGCGATTTTCTTGAGTGCACTTTGTTCAAACAGTCTCGTTTTAAGCACCAGCAGTAATCTGCCATCATATGGTTATCCCATCTTCCTTGGTAGCGAGCTTCCATTGTTTTTATATCCTGGTGAAATCTTTCACCTTGTTCTTCACTTGTGTCTCCTAAATTTCCAAGAAAATTGTCTAAGTGGCTGTGCAGGTTTTGTGCTCATATTACATCCAAGTGATTTGAAGTTACTGAGCATAATGTTTACCAGCTCAATATAATTTTCACTTTTGTGATTTCCTAGAAAATTTTTTATGACCTCAACAAATGACATCCAACTAATTTTTTCAATCTCATTCATTGACTCGACAAAAGCAAGATCCTATGTAAGTTGTCTGATTTGTGGCCCCTCAAAAATACCAGCTTTAAGTTTTTCAATACTTATATGGGGCATCTTTAGTCTTAAGTAGCCGAAGCATGGTCCATCCTTGTCAAGAGCCTTTACAAATTGCTTCATTAGGCCTAGTTTAATATGTAGAGGCGGTAAGATGATTTTCTCTCTTTCAACTAAAGATTCAGCAATGATGTTTTCTTTCCCAACAACCAAGTTTTCTCTCTTAGGCCACTCCTTCTTAATCCAGTGGTTTTGTCTGTCCCTGCTATCCCAGAGGCACAAGAAACAAGGATATTTTGTGTAGCCACTTTGCTGCCCAAGAAGAAAGTTCACCATTTTTAAATCTATACAAATCACCCAGCGATGTTCCTGGTATTTTATCTTCTGTAAGACCAATGCTATTGTATCGTATTCTTCTTTCATTTTAGTTGAATGAGCGATTGATATTGCGCCAAATCTGTTACCATTGTGAAGAAGTACACATTTTAAACTACGCTTGGAGCTATCAATAAACAAACACCAATCACTAGCATCATATTGTGATAGTAGTCCCATTTTTTCCAAAAGACCCTTAACGTCTAAACAAAATGTAAGATTGTCTTCTTGAGTAAAGAAGGGTAGCATATCCTTTTCCCTTGTGCGATAAAAACTTTTTTTTGTACCGGGTTGCAGTAAATTATTTTCATGCAGTCTTGATGCTAGTAGTTCGGATGCTTCCTTCGATAAGTTGTTATCTAGCAAGATCGCGTAGTTCATCTTGATTAAATAGTTGAGGAATTGTTGATACCCCCTCGTAGTCACTGCCACTATCGTCAATAGAATGAGAAATTTTTTCAAATAACTCAAATTCTTCCTTAGATATATCTGGTAACGTCTGAAATATTGGGATTGGTATTTCTTCTGAATGGGGTACCGGGCGTCTAGCTGAAGGCAAATCTGGATATGTCCACTTGTGGCGATTTTTTCGATTAATTCCCGAAACATTTACTATGCAAAAATTACAGTCGTCAATATGGTTCACAGGTTTTCTCCACACCATTGGCACACCAAATTTTAGACTTTTCCTTTGTCCTGTTGTCCATTGCCGCAGATGTTCAGTACATGTTTTACACACAAAATGCGGTGCCCATGTTTTATCTTGGTCACCAAGCTTAACACCAAAATATCCCAAGTATGCACGTTTCACAAAGTCTGTAATATTTTTCCTATTTTCTTTTACCATATATTCCCATGTATACTTATAGATTTATTTAACTTTGAAAATTATTTTCCGGAATATATCAAATATTAAAACAACTAATCGTAAGATGTGCCATATCTAAAAAAGTAGAGCTGTTAAATAAAAACGGATTTCATATTTGGATTCAGCTCTACAAATATAGTTAAAATCAACACAAAGATTCCCGGCACCAAAAAAAATTTTTTTTGTAGGCCTGTGTAATTCTTCTGTCATTGTTTCCATTGCCAAGAGTTTCTAGTACCTTGAATACCTTTTTCCATTCGACGTTGTCGAAAGCCTTCTCCAAGTCCACGAATGCCACATACGACATATAATGGCTTAATTACGTGTATAATTTTTTCAGCCAGAACTCTCAAGCAGAGAATCGTCTCTCTTCCTCCTCGGTTTTTCCTGAATCTGAATTGGTTTCCTAAGAGATTTCCTTCTATCCTTCCTTCTATTCTTCGGCTGATTATCCGAGTTAGGATTTAGATGCTTGAGTCACCAGGCACAATGTTTTGTGATCTTCGAATTTATCTGTTTTCGGTTTCTTTGGTATTGCAATCATTATACTTTTCTCGAAGTCTTCTAGTGTCTTTCCGCTGTCGTAACTATCTTTGATTATTCCATAGAGGGCATTCTTCACTTTTACTCCGAGTGCCTTATTTATTTATCCGTTCATTTTGCCAACTCATGGGTCCTTGTGGTCTCTCAGGACTGCCACAGTTCTGTTGAATTCTCTTCTTAAAATTTGCGGACCCCGATCGTCTTTACCTATCATCCTTTCATCTTTAGCCCTCTTCTAGTGGTTTGGAAGCTTGATAGAGTACTTCAATGTATTGTTTGCATCTATTCCCAATGCCGTCATCATCAATTAGAATTTTTCCAATAGCGGATGCTTTGCGATTTTGTTTTTCTTTCCCCAAATTGTCTCTTCACTAGTTTATAAGCCATATCGCCTTTTCCATTTTTCATGTTGTCATTGATTTTCTTACAGCAGCTGTTTATCCATTCTTCCTTTGCCTTCTTGCACTCTCGTATGACCTGGATCCAAAATGTTTATGGAGGTCGTCTTCACTTTCATTTCTTGGATTCTTGTATTTTTTATGAGACCCCTTATTTTAGTTGTTATCCATGGCTTCTTAGATTTTTCTGCCTTACTCACAAGTACCTTATCTGCAGCTTTGGTAATTGTATTCTTCATTTATTTCCATTAACCCTTAGTGCTGGTATTTTTATTATTTCCTTCTATTTACCTTTCGATGGTTGGTGAAATTTTCTCATGCGCTATTTTTTTCCAGTATCTTTGTGTTCCATCTAGGTTATTGCGCCTCTTTCTTCATCTTCTAGTATCACAGTCTGTTGTCCATGATCACCAGGTTGTGATCGCTATTTATATCTGCGCAGGGGTAGCTCTTACACTTCTTAACTTGGTTCTTGTATTTCTTCCTGACCAGGATGTAGTCAATTTGATATCGTCCTTTGTTTCCAGGAATCTTCCATGTGTATCTTCTTCTAGGATGTTGATCGAAGATAGTATTTACCACTTCCATGTTTTTCTCGTTGCAGAATTCTATCAGTCTCTCTCCCGTGGCGTTTCGTTTTCCCAAATCCAAGTATCCCACGCTACTTCCCTCTCGCCCCTCACCGATCACAACGTTCCAATCTTCCGCCACCATGAGGTTTTACTTTCCTTGTACTGCTCCTAGAACCTCTTCCAGTAGTTCGTATATTTCCTCTAATTCCTCATCTGAATGACTGAACGTCTGCAGATACACCTGTACTGCCACTGTATCCGTAGGTTCTACCTATAACTTTATCATCAGTATCCTTTCATTAAATTACCAGCACGATATTATTTTCCAAGCCCATTTCTTCGTGAGTATGATGCCTACTCCTGCAAGGTCCTCCGGTCGTCTCCCGAGTATATCACCCTGTAGCAGCCGCTCCAGAAGTCATTCGCCCCCGCCCACTTAATTTCGCTCACTCCCAGGATGTCTATCCCCAGCCGATCCATCTCCATCTCTGCATTTTCTATTTTCACGCAGACCCCTAAGGACGTAAAGTTCCATACACCTATTCTGCCTTTATCCACTTTGACTGATGTTCCTCTCCCAGTAGTCCCCACCCGGAGATCCGATTGGGGGCCGATTTTACCTCCGGAATATTTTACTGGGAAGAAAGACATCATGTCACATTTTGAATGCAAGGCTGCATATTCTAGGGAGAATAATACGGTGGTTTCCGGATTGCCCTCCACATCGCAGTACTGCGGACGATACCATGCACATCACTCTCGCCCGCAGCAGCGGCAGCTGATGCCGGGCCGACCCACTCTTTCTTATAACATATTTTAAATTGAAGCGGTTGCTTTATGATGGACAAATAAAAATTTTAAACATATTTGTACACTTGTTTGCAAGCTATCAAAACGCAATATTCTTTCACCTTCACTAGTTCCTACTGCCTGATTGTCAAGGAAATATGTCAATTCAGATTTGGCTATATTGTACACACCTCGAAAACCGGCAACGTAGTACTGAAGGATGACGTTTTTCATTTGATAAAACACCACGAAAGTACGCCATATACGTAAAACGAATTTATATGAGCGAACTGAGAGTGACAAGCCATTGTCAGAAAATCTAGAATTAGAGCCACTCGATGCAAGACTTAAATTTCCCCATCCTCGATCAAAGGCATTCCCTCCTGGAATGACGGAAATCGTACGAAATTAATCTAACACCGAGGATATAAATCCGATTTCATTGAAATCTTACACTGATCGACGGAATCGCAGGAGTTTAGGGAAATAGATTGTAGGGTTAACCAAAAAAGAAATCGCATTTTCCACGCATAATCCGTCATAAAAATAAAAGACCCGAAATAGTTCGAAATTCGAAAAACTAATCAAATACTCAACTGATGTTAACTGTGAATGTTACATTCAAAAGAGCAAAAGTCAAATATTCCTTAATAGTTGGTGTCCTTCAACTCCCATATAATTTCACGTCGAAAGTAGTAATACAGAGAGTCCCTTCATTATCCCATCTTAATTTCTTATTTTCCTTATGCCATCCAAAATTCTCTCTCGCCCACGTGGAGGGTCCCCGTGCTCCATTATATCACAACCTCCAACATCCCTCTACCTCTCAACATCTCTTCCATTCATTTTTTCCGCCTTCGCCAACTTTCTCTCTTCTCCAGTTTCACCCATGACTTATTTTCCTGCTTCTCAATGCCAATATTTTTTCCTAATCTCCTCTGTACCCACATCTCAAGGGCATTTGCATTCGTATACTATATTAGCGTAATAAATAATTGAAAATCGAATAAATCAGTGTGATAAATAGTTAGAAATTGGATCCTTGCAATTTCGGTCTTGATTACGAACCCATTTCATTCTCCCGGAGTTCGTGTGTGATATAATTTGAATGCAGTAATCTTATGCCCGGATAAGGTGCCAAAGTCTTGATGCCACGGGGAGATCCTGGCATCGAGATTAGATCGAGTGAAAACGCCTAACCTGGGCTCTACACGTTTCCTTCATACCGTAAATCCTACCTTTTTTCCATACACGTCTAGAAGTGCAAATGCCACTTGAATCAGTACGCCACCCACAATGCCTCGTATGGCGCAATTTTGATTAGCGAAACTTCCACTCGAACGCAAAATGGTCGGCTAAAACTATTTTTTTTCGCCGATAATATCGGTACTTAGAATTTCCTTTGTGCCAAACATATAAAGTGAACGTAGATCCTCACTGCTGTTGACATTCGATCTTTTTTCGTTTGCATCTGCGTCAGGTCTGTGAGATCCAAGAGTATTTATTTATACATTTAACGCTAAGTTATTTCACCACCCACAATAATTAGTCATAACTTCCTGAGACAGGACTGTAGGAGGCTAGAGTAGTCGGGCAAGAAACGGACGAAAAAAAATAAATTATGTATTTAAAAAAAAAGTAAATTAAGTGGAGTTCATAGAACAGAAAATTCTTATATAATTGTGAGGAACAGTATAAATCTCGAGGATAAAATGAAAGCGATAGGATTGGTTTGAAAATGGACAGCGTCCGTGTAACTGTGGATATACACTTTAGTTCACAGCGTCAGTAGTTGACATCATTTTGATACAAAAAATCATAAAATGTTCAGTTGTATCTGCCATGAATATTTCTGCAAAAAGGACTCCCGAATTCACGAAGCGTAGTAATGAAAAAATATAAAACTTATTGTTTTATGGATTGATTCCAAGTGTTCGAGTCATATCTATCTCTCGCAGACAATAAATTCTTTAAAAGTTTTAATTTTATTGGAGTATCTGAGAAGACGAGAGTGCTTAATGCCTTCAACATTCAATTCCAGTTTCCGGAGTTTTAAAAGGCAGACAACTGTTACCTATAGTGCCACTTTAACGGACCAGTATACTTGCAAATCAATTCCAGGAACTCCTGATGAATAATTACATATAGAACGGATACGTGAGAGGGAATTTTAATTTTACGCGAGAAGATATTTACCCCAGAACAAGGTTATTTACGAATGGATTGCATTCGAAGATAAATAATGACAAAATAAAATTACATAAATACAATTTAAAAGCTTTTAAATGGAATAACTAAGCTTCTTTTCCTTCAATTGATGCACTTTTTTGATACATGTAAATCCCTATCTCCCGTATGTTAAAGTTTTATTCGATTACGCACATTTGTATATCAAAGACTCTTTGGAACGCATCCTTACGCTAAACAAACAGTATGACTATAATTCCCTTATTTAAACTCGACCATGACGAAGTATAGGCTAAAAACTATTGTTTTAGAATTACTACCTCCAACGAAAATACAACCGAAAAATTTAACGTTAAGAATCAATGTGATTTTTCACGTTATGATTCCAAAAATACACATAATAATTGACTCTAAATGCTACGTGTTCTATTCCACAAAAGAGAAAAAGTTGTTGTTGTTTAGTTGCAAATGTTGAGCGAGTAACACCACAGGAGTTTAACTTTCCACATGGAATAGTTCCTGCAGAGTGACTTTAATAAATGTATTCAAGTTATTAGCTACTAATAAAGGAAACATTCACTCACACTGAACCAAAAACACTGATAAATAAGAATCCTTTTGCAAAGGCCCTCCATAACCATCAATTGCTTTTACTTTTAGTGAATATGAAATACTTAAACGAAACGGAAGAAGAAGCCAGTCCGATTAAATTAAAAAGTGTTTGAAAAACGTGTTGACTTTCAGATAATTTTCATTTTTATGGTATATATTTCTTTTTATTTAATTTATTGATTCTTATTAATTAATTTATATTTTAATATTAAAATTAATTTAGCCTTGACAGTATTGTTTTCCAATGTAAAAGATTATTTTAACTTGGCATTAGGAAGAGGATATAGTGAATTACCAATTGATCAATAAACATTTCCTTTCAATCGACCCTACAGATGATAATAGGTATACTTATAGTTAAATTTATGATAATTACTGGTTTAAAAATTCTTTCTCGGCAAAATTCAAATGCAAAAGATCAAAATAACAATAAAATAGGTCAGGAAAAAGTTACTATAATTATAAGTCCATTGATGAGAAAAGAGTTGCGTAGAAAATTAATTGGTCAGTTTTTGATTAGGTTACTCTGCTTATGAGTATATACTAGGGTGTAGTAGTGTAGTAGTAGTTATTAGGGGAGGCGACTGACAAATGAGGTCATTAGCGCTTTAGGGATGAATGGAAATGAAGGAAGGGTTGTGAGGGACCCGACACCGGGTCTCTCTCCACCCCCGTTCTACTCGTAACGAAAGGCGCCAAAGGGTCCATAGCTTAACGTCCCAACCATTAACGATCCGTTGATGATCTGAATCATGATATCTTCTTATTAGATGAATTAGATATTATGGTACAGATAAAGTAAATGAATGACTGTGAAATGTCTTCATTGATTGTGTAGGGGTCATGCAGTCTTCCTTTTGCTCTCGTAGTGAAATTGCCTGAAAGTGCAGAGATGTACTCGTGCATCTCCAAAAGTGGTTCTCCACGATCTACTCCAAGTGCATAGTTGTTCAGCATGCACACAAATCCCCTCATACCATTATCGGACGCTGACCATGATGGCAGAATATTCTTTCTTCCTCGAATACCGTTACTGTGGGTTTAACCCATCTCATTTAGACACGCGAAAGACCGAATAATCCACAACAAAATTATAATATTATTTCAGGTCTGTATGTTTCATAAAAATAATTTTTGGCTTAGTCTTAATCATTCCTATATTTATTTATTTTGATTACAAAACAAACAAATATTTATAAAAATCTTTATTCTCTCTTCATTCACCTCTCAAAAATCTCTACTCTTCATACACAATATGCAGCAGGAGTTTTAGTGAGTGAAAGGGTGGAGCGGACTACTGACTTGAGGGCCCGGGTCCAAATCAGAGTGATTTTCGGTACTCTCAGCTTCACCCAAGATGTGTGATTATTTATATGTCACATATTTCTGGGTGACCACAGGCGGTTCAGAGTGAGGAGCAGCACCCCGACTTTTATGTCTAAATTTCACTCGCCGCAAAGCTTGTTAACACGAGACAAGCTCTTTACCCACAACTGTACAGCCACCTTTTATTGCTGCGGTTTTCATATGAAATTAGATGAATCTGTCGAATTCCATGCTACTTCGAAAGGCTAAGAATCACTTTATATTTCCAATTAGACTTCGAAGTGTCAGTAAACTATGCTAAAACGTGCTATGCTTGTCTACCCCCTCCGCTGGAAACATTCAAAGCCCTATTTCCTAGAAGAACCAGTGATCCAAGAAGCAGGTCCAAAGTGGCGTGTGTTAACTGAAATTTCAATGTCTCTTCGGTAAGAGCTGGAGAAATGATTTTTTGAAATTCTCTACATTTTCTCATTCCGCGTTCCCTCCGCGTAGCCCGTCAATTACATTGAAGGCTCTTGTGTCGCGCTATTGATGAGTGCGTGGTGTGCGCTCACTAAGGGTCATTTCGAATTGCGGAAGTCGTGGCCACCCTGCAGCCAGGTCACACTCCCAACCTCGCTAGAGATTTCAGCTTCTTAACTTTCCCAGAGCGGCATTCGGGATGCAATAGGTTTGATGATGACGATGGATTCAATAACAAAATCGTCAATTGGCGGGAGAGATAGTGGAAGACTTGCAAGAAACGAAAATGCAAATCCTGGTGGATGGATGTCTTGAATATGCGATAATGGAGAAGAATGCTGCATAATAAGGCAAAGGATGCCCTTAGTTTTAAGGTAAAAATAAACCATGACATTTAATGTGTATTAAAATTACTTATGGTATTTATATCATTATTCTCCGAGAGACCCTCATGCATAATTATAATGAGTCACCCGCTGGAGAAACCACTAGGGGGTAGAGCGTTGGGCGGTTGAAGCGAGAGTGGAGAAGGAGGAGCCTACTGTATGCAGATGACACTTATCATCTAATTATATGTGATAATAATAATTTCCACTCTCTCCAGTAGGAAATGGACTTAACGATTTATTGGCGTGCTGTCAATAATGTTAAAATCAACTATAATAAGGGTAATTTTATTCAATTCCACACCTTCAATAAAAAAGACTATTTATTCCTCTGTTAAGAATTCACAAGAAGAAACTAGCGGGCTTCACTGTACCCAAGTTCCGGGAGTTAATTTTGATGAATGTCTGAATTGGTAATCCCATATTAACTCTTCATTCTCTTCTGGGTGTTGCGGGAAGTAATTTTCGGCATTACTGACCAAAATTTTGCCATATCCGTATGATACGCTTACATTTTTCCTAGCTTTATAACACAGTGCTGAGGTGTGGGGTCGTTTCCTCCGTGTTTTGCGACTTTTTAAAATTCAAAAACGGGAGATGAGAATTATTACCGCTGCAAGTAAAAAGATGGATTGGAAATCACTTTCTGGTAAGCTTAAAATAATAAAATTAGCTTGCATTTACATATGTTACACCATTGTGAGTGTAAAGCAAAACGATAACTGTGCGGCTATACATATGCATGTTCGTGAATAACAAAATTCTCAGGAAATTTAACAAAAAACTGCTCTTCATAAATTATTAATAATTTTCTTCATAAATTATTAATAGTTTATGAAAATACAAGGTATACAGTCTCAAATTTGTTGACTAGTTGCCTTAAAAATATATTTAAATCTATCCTTCATTTATAGTTCGGAGATGATATCACATTAATGATAACTGTTTAAACGCTAATAATAATTTTTTAATATTCAAAATGTTGAAAGTGCTATTTTTCCTTTTACTATACTTAGTTTATTAAGATCGAAAAGTTGTACAAATTTTTAATTATAATTTCATAGGGGTAGCTTAGTGGGGTGAGCGTTAGGCTACAGACTAGAAGAACTGGGTTCAAGTCCAGACGGTGCCTCTGTACACCCTCGGCGTTACCGAAACTTTCGGGTACCAGATCTTTCCAATAAAACTACAGCTGACAAGGATACAAATAAAAGAAGGTGGTTAGTATCGGATCGCATTCCCAGCATGGGTAAATTTCACACTCTGCAGTGCTAGTAAAAGATGAGCTATGCCCTCACCTGCCAAACCAACCTTCATTTTAATTAGTATGTTCCTTTCCACGGATATGAAACACGTCAAACAATTAGCCGTTTTTAACCTAAAGAATTTTCAACTTGGGGAAAAACATATCATGGGAACAAAAACGTCCATCATCTATTCATAAACAGCTCCAGTCCTAATCGTGCCGATCACTGCAAGTGATGCATAACTCTTATAACGCTCGGAATGTTCATTTTCTAATTTTTTATGAAACCTGACGTTCATCCGAGACAAGGAATATCTTCTCCGACAGAAATAATGAGACCGGCAGAGATTCTTGAGACGAAAATATTTACGATCGTTATATAAGCAGAAGATTCAGATATCTAGCAGAGGGAATCAGCGAGAATTTTCCACAAGGGTATTCGAGCTACTCAACATTTTAATGAGAACCATAAAAAAATATACTTACTCATCCCCTCAGGGTATCATTCAATCTTTGAATAATTATTCAAGAATATGATGATAATCATTAGTCTATGAAAATGTGAAGACCTAAAATTCCCGAGGCATTAAGAATGAATGAGGGCGACGTAAGCGTAAATTTGAGATAAAATCTAAACTTCGAGACAAATTGAGGGGTTATTTTAAGGTTCGATAGATCATTTGAGAAGTTGAGTAGTAACCGATTGTTCACGCGAATTGATGAAGATGCTAGAACAGAGCTGCTAATGGAAAGTATGGACTTAAAGAAGGCATTTATCACAATGGCAGTGGGAGAGAATTAAATTATTATTAATCCCTGGACAAATGCGGCTTACATGTCGGGCATCAATGCATGAAGCATAATATCCTTACATAACATTCCCTTACGTAATCTAGGCGAATTACATAATGTTTTTAAGAGAACCAGAAGAAAGATAGAAACAGATACAGTTATCTTTTAAGTGGTATATTTTACTCTTGATAGTTTGAGTGGCATAGAGTGGTCGCCATGACCACAAATATGGCAAGTAGAAACCGTGCGGGAATGGGATCGGTTTTAATGCAGTCAGCGTGTCGGTGTGGAATACGCAGGCATTCCCAAACGTTGCCGAGACAAGGAAAAAGACTATTAAGTGTGAATCTACGCAATTATACCACCACCGCGCATGCATACCGCGCCGCACCATAGAATTTAACGAAGATCCAATTCCCCTCCGATTCGCGCATCACGTGAATACTACTTCACCGTGTCTGGAGGCCGACAGGGAGACGGATAAAAAGCGGTAATGCCTTTAACGACGCATGCAAAAGGAGAAACTCGTACTTACAGCCGCAGCGCTCCCATACGACCCTGCCCGGTAGGTTCATTGTCTGCGAGTCAGGCGGAGAGTCGCTGGGAGCGCCGGGGCGAAGGACGAGAAAGGGCAGCGGGGGCGGGCACCTTTCGGCGGGCGAGGGGAGAAGAAGGGTGGGAAAGAGGAGAAAAGTGCTTTTATTCGCGGGATGGGGTGCGATCTAGGAATGACCTCGGAGAATTTAGCATATTTCCGCTACCACAGATATTCTTGAATGTTTCACCAAAGCATTTATAAGGGGAACTGTACCGTTTGAAGTGTTACGTCCTATCTGCATTTTGCTAGCTACATTTTCTGCAACATTTTCTTTAGAAGAGTATACTCAAAATGACGATGATGATGATTTGAGTAAAATAAAACGTAAGTTAAAATATGAAGGAATGCCCAAGTTTTGTTAAACTAATAGATAATAGAATTGCCATATTTTTATTATTGTAAAAAACGTAAACATATGCATACCCACGTTACTTTGAGCGAACTCAGTTATTTTAGTGCCGACAAATCCGAATTTTCCATACTGGATGGAAAATTGATCCGTCCACTGAAATACGCTCCACATTTGTTGGGCATTTCTAAGTTTAAGGTTAAATATCTCTGATGATCATCAGTAGTTGAAGAATCATTATATATTTATCATAAATAAGTAAGGTAAAAACTTCCTGTTTCATTTTTAACTCTTAATCTTTATATTGACAACAAAATTATTTAAAAATCCAATGAAGAAAATCGTTTTAATATGCAATTAACTGCTTCCTTCCCCATTTATTCCTTAGATATGGTTGCAAGTTCCACAGTAAGCCATCAATATGAATGCATTTCATAAATTCTTTTTCAACATAATAAATATTAACATTAATGAATTACATCATTAACATAAAACTGTAGCTTAAATAATGATGACGAATGTTTCATGCAATAAATCCCCAACATCATGGTGAAGGGTCGCAGAGAATTATGAAAGCAAAGCAAATAAACGAAGAATAAATTTGAATTTGACAAACACGTAATGAGAAATTAATTTGAATTTTATATACGTGAAGCCAGTGTTAAGGTCATTCATATCCCTACAGCTTTAACCACTTCAAGTCCATTTGTACCAGACAACTATTTTTCCTTAGGTACCTTTTCTTATATTTATTCCTGATGCCATCTTCAGTATTCATTATGTCATAAAGTTGTTATTTTAGTGCATGGACAAATCGAAAATGACCACCTGTCGAAACAAATATCATCAACCTTTCCAAAAATACGGAATGGCGAATACAACTACCAGTCAAGTAAAGCGATAAACTTCGGGGGCGAGCTAAAACACCACAAACTTTGTACGTAACATGCTCGTGTTGCAATAAAAGTGTGAATACCCTTCCACAGATGTTTCCGTAAGACGACACGGCACTTCTCATTCCACTGGGACATGTGAGAATCATCAAGAAGTGAAGTCTTCTTAGGAGACCGGTCATCGATTTAAGCTATTACGTTGTAGGTAGCCACACGTAAAGCTACACGCTTACAGCTCAGCTACTTTACCACCTTATAATTAAACACGTAATTAAGTAAACCAGATAACGATGAGAATGACACGAAAGGTGCCACAACATGGATCTCTTCTAATACCCAATGAAATCTCGTATTTACAGTTGCGTCCCTTTTTACGCCAATTAGTCTCATAATGCCGAAGTCTGCCAGTCAGGACAGATATGCCGGTACTATACATGCATGCATACATGCGTCGGTACCAGGCATGCATTTCCCTTTTTTTTAAATTCTTCAATCATCAATACTTGAAAATATTAAGCCTTATTAGCTGAAATACAAAAAGTTGAGTTCGAATTTCAGCGAGGCAATGATGAACTCGCGCCCCCCCATCAGTCAAATGCTTGACTAGAATATTATTCTTCATAGGATCGTATTTCGATCAAAAGAGAATACCGTTAGAAATATTTTGAAATGATAAAATCTAAGAGCTGATCTGAAATCATTCTAACAGTAAAGTGACATGAGTTGACTCCACCACGACCGCAGTAATCGACCATGAGGTTGATTTATTGAATAAGTGATAGCGTTAAGTGGATAAGTAGAGCTCACGCTGAGCTAAAATTAAAGGCACATTCACACAACGAGGTTATGGGGGATCAGTTCCGTTTACTGTGCCACGAACCGATTCCTCCGAAGTATTTATTAGCAATCAGAAATTCGCACCGCTTGGGTTTTAGAGCCGGTTTCTGAAAAACAGGACCAGCTTGGTTAAAAAGCAAACCCTTTGTTTAGCTTCATCTAAAATTCAAGCTATTCAGGAAAATCCACGATTTGAATTGTCCCGGAAACACAAAAATACAGCCTCGGTGACAGATGAGAACGACTAAAAAATATCTGCAAGCAGGTCTCACTCCGAAATGGAATCAATTCCAAAAGTTACTAAGTACGTGTAAATAAAGCTTCATCTAATTGTATAGCACACAATTAGACTGCATTTGACAACTTATAACACACGATTTGATTACATTTAACAACTTGTGTTATCAGTGCATAGACTGCTCGGGACATATGTACCTTTAAAGGAACGCGTTTTAAAATAAATAATGGGCAAAGCGCAAGATGAGAAAGCAGAGAGAAGGAATGGTAACCCTAGTATGGAGCGTCGTAGAATAATTTTATTTTTGTACATTAATAATTACAACAATTATAATTTTATTTACCCGAAGACTAGAGCATCAAACTTCTGTATTATGGCCCGTATATTTTGTTAATCAAAAATAGATTTATTAGTGGTTAAATGAGGGATTGGAGAGACCTTGCACAATTATTGAATTTTTCCCTGTAAACTTCTTCAATATTCATATAATTTTCACAATATATTGCACTTATTGAATCGGTTCATTATAGTATTCCTATAAAAATGTAAATAATATATATATAAATATATAAACATTACACAGTAATCAACCCGAAGGTCGGTTTGATAGGTGACGGTAGAGTTCACCCAGTACTAAGCCCTATACGGCGTTTGAAATACACACATCAGGGTAGGGGGGTCAGTTCCTTTCCCTGCGCCGGTTATGGTTTCCAAAAATAAACCCAAAACATCACAAAGCTTGGGTGGAGCTGCAAGTGCCCAGAGAGGCTTGCCCGAGAATCAAATCCGGGCCCTCCGGTCACGCTTTACCCCCTGGATTACCGCACCCCACATTGTGTAATATAAAATTTTAAAATTAATTTGGACGCTGCAAGTAATGAAATGTAACATATGACAAGCATCTGTGATCATATGCATCTCAATGATATTGAAGCTGAATATTTTTTCTCCTCGCACAGTAGTCATAAAAATGAATTTCCTTCTCCAATAAAATGATTTATATCTAGTATCTCTGCGCATAAGGTTCGAAATTATATAACTAATTTACTTCTCCTGACAAAAAAATGAAGTACTCCGGCAGCTCTTCGAATTGGAGAATTGACTGAAGTACATTCTCTTTTACATAAAGGAGTAATAACCATTTTGAAAACTCGACAAGTTGTCTCGATGGCCTTCAAAGCTCACCAATGGGATGCGGCTCACCGATTCAAAGCCACTCCCTCTTCGGATTTATAAAAAAAATTGACGTGTTCAAAAAGACCAGAGCCAGAGTGGGAGAATATTGAGACGGACTCGTGTTGAGACTTCTTTTAACAGCTCTCTCTCTCGTGGGGTCCCAACACCTGACAGCGCCATCAGTTACAAGCATATATTTGAAATTAATTTTGTTTAGTCTCATTGTCCTTTTACATAGCTCAGGATTGTAATACGTGAACACGGGGGCCCAAGGTAACTAATGAAGATAGTGTGTTCCCCCAGTGTCCGCCGAAAATAGGTAAAATATTGATTTGTATGCTAACAAATAGAATTTCTGTAGGAAACTTGTATGAAATTAAGTAAAATCTTCTAGATCTTCCAGGCTAATTAACTGTCAATGACTGGAATCCGCCACCAATGAGCAAAATGGAATAATCTTGTTCTCTGAGCCTGGGTACCGACGTAGGATGAAATTAAATCGTTACCGAGACGCAATTCCACCGCGGGATGGCCCGGTGACTGTTGATTTCGTTCTGCCGACGAAAATTGGTCACGATCCAGCCGATCAAGAGATTTTCAAAAAAGGAAAATACAGTGAGACCAGGCCTATTAGTGGGGAGGAAATCCTCCACGAAGAGGGAAACGAACGCGTGGCGCCGAAGTAGCACCCGTCACCCCCTCCAGAGTCCACCACTCTCCGCACGGCAGGTAACCGCCGTGGGTGGAGGGGTTTATGTAACACGCAACCCCCCCCCATCCCCCACTCCGGGCGCGCGTACCATGTTAATTTGCCACCTCGCCATCCCGCCGACGACTCTCCCTCCCACATCACACCCACTTCAAAAATCCCGATCGGCACAAACATGGCCTCACATACGAATAAATACGCTCATCCACACATACAAATATGTTCGTTCTCCCTTCGGATATTGCCTTCATTGCATTGGCACTGGCCACCGGTTTCTGAGACAAGGACGTGGGAGGTGAGGGAGTGACGAAGGCCAGGGACCCTGATGGCGGAGTCCCTTCACCCGACGGGACAAATGCATGGGGCAAGGGGTAGCGGTGCCGGAGGAGAGTGGTGGGGAATTGGAAGAAGGACATCACCGGTGGATGCCAAATCCACGCCCAGTCTCTCCCAGCGGCGAGTCGATGCCATGTCACGATGCCGGAACTCTATGAAGTGGAGAAGGGTGTGGTAGTCTGGTGAGCGGAGCGTATTACTGGCCAGAGAACCCCCATTCGAATCCGGGTGATATCGAATTCTCTCACCTGGGCCCTGAGTGATATTTACGGATACCGAATCTTCCCGGGATAGCTCAAGCGATCAAGAGAAAACTGGCTCCTCTGCACCATTTCGTGAATTCCACACGTCAAGGGTATACAACTAGATGAACTCACGGGAGGGGCGGCGTGGTAGCCACATGGGCAGATCGTTCGGCGTCTGATGGGAAGGTTCAAATCCAAGGTGATAATTTTGGTGCGCTGAACTACAGGTTTAACTGGTAACGCACAAGGAAAGAAACGAGTTCCCTTGCCCTGAGTGTGTGAGTTTCACACAACTTAAGGTTCAGTTCGGGATGAGCTCCAACCTCACATGTCACAATCGGATTGATTACTGTATTAGTAGTATGAATCGAGGATCAGATTGCTAAGGTGGAGAAATATTAACTCTTTTTATAGAAAAATGATATTATGCAATTTTATTGCAGCATAATACTATATGTATTAAACTAATTCACATAATTAGAACATGTCCAGTGAGAACAATAACACTGGCGATCAGATTTTACTCATGTAAAACTGCTAGCGGTAGATATGGAACTCTGGGATGCTCTTGGGAACCGCCATGTAAAGTCAGTAGAGGTTTACCAGGATCCCAGGGGAACATGGGCCTCCGAAAAAGTCCTGATTACAAATATAGGTCATTCAATTAACGAACACTTAGAATGTGAAGCAGTGCAGAATTTAAATAATGTCCGATACAGACGAAGCGAACTACACGTACCATTTGTATAAAATTGTCCATACCTTAATTAATTTAATTAATACTATCTATGATTATTCCTCAATTTGCCGGAAAAATCTTGACTTAAATAATCTTCTACTCCTTTCGGACTCTGACCACTAATTGCACCCCACGGTGGCGACCAAGGTTCAAATCCATATATATATATATATATATATATATATATATATATATCCCGGATAAGGAAATATTTTTACTTTCGTGATCTGCTCAAAAACCGCCTTCCCCACATGTCCTGTGTTCGCCTTTTATGTGTTTTCCTATCCCCTTTCCTTATACCTATTTCTGTTTGAATGAATATATATATATATATATATATTTCCATGTGAATATATATATATATATATTCCCATGGAAATAGAAACAAGGAAAAAGGTTAGGAACACACATAGAGGACGAACACAGGAGAGGTGGGGAAGGCAGAATCAAGCAGATCACAAACGCAAAAATAATTCCTTTACCGGGACTTGAACACCGTATCTTTCGACTTGTCGGACCGACTCTCTAACCACTTCAGCTATCGAGGAAACGTAATTTACACTGACATAGAGATGATAGAATAAAAAAGGCGTCCGGGAGACGATTTCATGTAGTTGCAACTAATGTTGAAGAAATAAACCTAAAACAAATACTTTAGTAATTTGATTCAATTCTGGCTTTTGGAGATTTAATTACTGACATGTGGAATATTCCAAGAGAAAACAAATAATGATGCTCACATTTGATGGTCCAATTTTTTTTCACGTCATGTCTCTGACTGTCATTGGAAAATGGCACGTCTATTACTGGCACGTCTGCAGGGCACACACTTTGGCTTTGGTCGAAAAAAATTGTGATCAGAAATATAGAGATTAACGAGATTGCGAATTACAAGATGGCCTCACAAACGGGCCCTTTACTTTCTCCCTTCTCCGAAGGCAATTAAAGGTGCCTCAACGGCGACCTTCAAAATGGCGCCCTCCATTCGAAGGGAGCACTTTTAGCACCTAATTGGTGAATGCGGACTCAGCTTCAACCCTCTAATTGATCCTCTGTAAAATAGTGTATTTCTATTCTTGAAAGATCTGGGATATTTCGTAGAGTACCTTGAGATAATGCACGTTCTGAGGGGTAATCAAAATACGCTACATATATGTTATCTCGATGGTTCATAATTTTATTTCAAATAGTATTGATTTGGAAACTCAATCATGTGGATAATAACATGAATAAAGGATTTACATGAGATATTAAATAAAAAAGATTCATAATCCTACACAATGGGAGTACTTAATTTTTACCAGTGCCCAATTGGCTGGTTAAATTTAAATTATATAACCATGGCCAGGGCTTAATTGATTTTTGGTGTTCGTAACAGCTCGTTTTGTAGAAACTGGCATAATCATTAATTGTGAATTTTAATTTTAATTACGTCCCCATCTATTAATTAAATTTGCTATAGTCGGAATTTAAATTTCATTCAGATGCGTAAAATACACCTTAGTCAAATGCTGCCGCAATTTCATTCCATTTTAGTTTCATGGAAAGTAAATCTTTGACGGGTATAATGTGAGACAAGAGTCCCATTCTTTTCACGATAAATAGCTAAATACTTTCCAGACATCCGGAATAGAGGATAATATCGACTCTTTGAGAGATTTCAAATGATCACCTTCAAGATGAAAGTTGAGAGCGACCATGGTTTTTTATGACGACATTATGCTTTTCCACCAATGCAAGGGACAGAGCTTGAGAATAGTCCCCATGCCAAAATGTCCGCGAGATTTCCAACAATGAGGGTTTCTGAGGTAAAAACGGGAGATAGGAATCCAGGAAATTTGATAATTCGAAGAAAAACGCAAGTGTGACACACTCCGCTGCTCTCAACTTACAGTGAGCGGAGTGTATAAATAAAGAGCCACCTGTTTTTCTCGAGGCCATATACAGGTATGTATCTCTTATCCTGAATGTGTGACTTTCACATGCCTTGGGGGCTTAGTGGGTGGTAAGTTCCACCCTAAATCGTCAAACCGACCACCGGGTTGTGGACTTTGGCCGTGTGAAGAACCGTGTTCGTTTCCCACTCCCGAGATTCGATTCTCGGTAACTTATGTTCGCTTTACGAAGATGTATATAATGTAAAAAAAGAAGAATGAAATAAAAAGCTCCATTCAAGTCAAAATAACACCAAAAGCCTCACCCACCATCCCGAAAGGTCGGTTTGATAAGTGATACTAAGCCTTTTAGCGTGTGAAATTCACACACGTTCAGGGTTAGAAAGTCAGTTCTAAAACCTTGCCAACTTCGTTTTCCCACTGCTTTCTCGTACCCATCGTCCCTGTTCCACTTCCCTACCCCAAATTGGTTAAGGAACTGAAGTGTGTGATTACAGTGGCTTTGAATCATTTAATAGAGATGATCAGCTCATGAGGAATTCAAGACTATAGTGAGGAACACACGAACCGTATTGTGCCACATTTTTTAGACCTCTTTCCATCACCCGTCTTCATATCAAATTTGGTTACTCGACAATCTCCCTATATTACGTCACTTTAACCCTATTGCCAATTTCCTCGAGCTATAATTTGGCCAATACTTTAAAGTGTTCAGAAGTGAAGAAGACCAATGCTTTCTAGTGTTTTTTGTCCAAAAACGTAGACGAAACCAATAATCTATTGCCCAATTTCGCATTTGGAACACAAAATTTGGAGTATTTTCGCGCAGTGTCGCAATTTCTGAATCTTTCTCCCTTAACTACACATTTTATCAACCCTAGCCCTGTCCCCCGTTCTCACTAGAGAGGATATAATATAAAAACAGACAGAGATGCAGACAAGATGGGCTTTGGATTTGACAAGAGTAACGCATACGAGGTATTTTTATTTTTAACCTTCTGTTTATCGATAATAACAACAGCAAAAAAATACATTTCTCCGCAACCATATGATACTTTCACAGCCAGCAACAGTTTCGCAGGATAAGGTCTGCGGTCCTTTTATATGGGAAGCCTCAAAATCTGGTTGTTCTTGAGTTGGCTGCTCATCCGCCACTGACCTCCTCTCCCTCATCCCCCTTCCTCCCTAGGCCCCTCCACAAGCACTCCAGGCGTTACGTAATATGCCCACGGACAGCCCCATAGTAAAAATGTTTAGGGTGACGTCCGCCGACATCAGTGAGAATCGTCCGAGTCACAATCAGAGTGAATCAATTTCTGCTTCTCCCACCCCTCCCTTCTTCCCTCTCTCTCTCTATCTCGCCCCTTCCTCTCCTTCGGTGCAGCTGCGTCGGAGTCGGAGCGAACCGGGTTGCAAAACAGTGCGGCAAGAGGGTGCTTATATAAGATCGAGCAGAGCGGATTATTATGGCGCTGATAGGGAACGGTGGGAGCGGACGCCGGAGGGGAGAACGGGGTGTTGCGGAGGACAAGGGCGGCGAATGGGGTGAGGCGGAAACGGGGGAGGGAGGCGAGGTTGGGGGAACGATGCGATGAACCAGGGCCGGATCTCGCAGTACGCATTTAGCGGGATTTTTAATGATTGACCTTACGCTTTGTATTGACCAAGGCGAAGGTTATGAAAATCTTTTTCAATAGTCTTTCCTTGGGCCACAAGTGAGTTTGTTCCATTTTTTTGGCAACGCCATTTAAAAAAATAGCATACACCCGTAACTTTTATAAATGATGGCATTAATCTCTTCAACTTCTGTAACAGAAAGAGCGCAGTGATATAAGATCATGGTAAAAGCAGACGCAACAAATGTTGTTGTAAACCAGGTGTCGATATCGACAATTTATCTTAGAGAGGACGATGTAGACAGTGTGTGTGTGGTCAACTAGAGTTGATCATGACGGGAATAAATCGAGAAGAGCGGAAGGAAACACATATCGTAATCGTAAAGAGAGACGGAAACTTGAAGTTCACCATCAAGTTTGGCAGGAACGTGGTAGGACGGTAACTAATACTTGGCTCCAATTTCATCAAGGCCAAGGGTGAACGTAGAAATCGCCATAGAATATGGAAAGATATAATTTGAAATATGTTGTGTGCACGGAATAATGTGCGTAAACACATTTATGCAAAACGAAATTTTTGCACAGTAACTCGTGAGGGGATAAATATTCGGCTCACCATTTAGTGGACATGAAATTAAGTTACAATTCAAGAAAATGGCAAGGAGTAAGAAGGATCGAAAGTGGAATGGAGAACTTGGAAGAAAAATAAGGATGACATTTATGAGATGCATCTGTCTCCAAATGAAACAACATGAACAGATGCAAGACAATACAAGAAAAATGATAAGATGAATTGATGAAAATTCAAGGGAAGCGAACACGGTGCAGAGGAATATGAAGTGTTTGCAAAAGATAAATAAGATAAGCGGTATAAAAATTTAGGACTGAAACGACTAATTCCATGATTGGAAAGACAATGATTGAGAAAGACTGGAGCATGCGTGGAGGAGCTTAAGGACATCTATATCAGGAATTAATCCCTGGACAGAATTGAATCTGATCATCATTGTCAGGATCGAAAAATAACAATATTTCAAGTTGCTTAAAAAGAACTACGTGAAATTTAGACGACCAATTACATTTAAATAGCAACGAGTAAGCAATTTACACGAAATATTAAACAGTCAGTTGAAATAAATAACATTTAAATAGCAACGAGTTAGCAATTTACACGAAAAATTAAACAGTCAGTTGGAAAAAAAACGGACGGATATTTTCTTTGAACCAATGCTTTGAAGTCAAGAGTTTAGTGGCACCACTTTTTAAGACCGATTTCAATCACCTTGTTTGAAAATACTAAAGAAGTATGTAAGCATTAGAAGGCCATAAGCTTATCTTCACATATGGAAAAGTTTACAAATATTAATATAGGTACATAAATAAAATACTTATAAAAATTAAATTTAAAAATACTGCATGGATAAATTTTTTAGAAGAGGTCAAACGACTACATATTTTATTGTAGATCAAAATTTCGGAATGATTGGTCTAAGAAGGGAAAGGATGTATATGGAGTTCAACAAAGCAGAAAGAAGAGTGTTGATAGCAAGAATCAAAGGAAAAAATATGTCATTATTTGCTTCGTGCATTTCGCGAAGACGTACTGAATACTAGAGCGAAGTCTATGAAAGTTCTACAGAATATAGGAGTGGTTTAGAAGGATAGACATTTAGGCAAAACCTAAATTAGCTAAATCAAACTACAACAGAGAAAACAGACTAAAATAATCAGAGTCAAAAAAACTACAAGTTAAGGTAGTAGATGGAACATTTGAATGGACAGTGACAGACAGGAGAGCAAGAGAGAGGAAAGGACATTATCGCCCGAGTACTTAACTCAAGCGACTAAGAAATTGAAAGATAGAGTTTAGAAGAGCTGAAGAAAGGAAGGAAAGTATACCTACCTGCTGTATACTAACTAAAAGTTTTAGTTAGTTAGCCAGTCATGAGATTGTAGCAATTTGCAACCATATTTTAGGTGCGGGAGGAGTGCGATGAAAAGATAATAAAAAGACGAAATTAAGGATATGACCAAGGAGTAGGCAAACAATGGTCAAGCTAAATAGTTAAGTACCAGGGCATAAACTAGAGAAAGTGGAACAGTCGTATGTGACCTGTATTTTTTATGGAAATGGACGTAGTAATGACAACAACTGGAAATTATGGAATTAGCCAAAGAAGCATTGGCAAAGCTGAAGAAAGGGACTCGCAAAGAAGAGTAGGAAAGACTGACGTGAGCTGCAGGGGAAGACTCTGTATGCGATGCTTGAAACAGATAACGGTAGGCTTAAAAGCGATGAAATATGAACACTTGAAGAGATTGGCAGATAAGTGAGACGATGAGTAGATACCTGACTCAAACCAATCTCAGGAGTGACGGCTATTGATTACGAAGAAGAAAGACAAGAGTGAAGACCTGGAGAACGAAACAGCGTGGGGAAACTTTTTTCTACATTGTGCTGACGTAAACGTCGACGACGTGGCGCAATTGTTATAAAACCGAGGACCGAGCAAAGCCTACCTCATATCGAAATGCACCTTCTAAAACTACTGAAACCATTACAATAATCACGCTGGATGTCGATTTTTATTTTCCAATAACAAAATTTTAATTTGAGAAAATAGAGGGCTTCTTGATTGCAGAAGTAAAACTTATAGAGTTTTAAGGACCCAGTGCTTTAAGAAATAACAGTGGCTGGAATTGGAATTGATAGATAAAATATTAGTTTCCATAAAGGTATATTTATGCTTAAGAGCTACGATGGAAGAAAGTGCTTGGCAGATAACAGGACAAGCTTGAAGAACTTTTGACAAACTTACGCATTATAGATTATCTGCGATGATGTTTTATTTTTAATTGACTTTCACAATTATGCGTTGGATCCCACAACGCAGGGGAGCACCTCAGACTGGGAGTCGTATCACTCAAAATAGGCATTGACCCCGTATTTCATGTTCCCATTAACCCACGGACATATTAAACAATTTTAGATGATTATGCGTTTTATTATTGGGCCTCTCAAGTACGGGAGTGCGAAAGTAACTTGTTTTATTGGTACATGTCGAATCGTTCGTGAGGAAGTTGGCATTTTCTGTGAGACGTCACATAGCTCGTAACCTCTTCTCCCTTGCCAAACTCGACGTTTACGTAACACTTTTAGTGCGAGATAATTCGTATAACGCGCCTATTCTGACGCCTTTACCTCGCTAATAAAGCTTCAGGGTTAAATAAAAACATTTCCTCCAGCGAATCGGCACTTTTACTTATAGAGGGATGCCCTTCAAGTGAAATGGTAAGAGTAGTTCTTGTACCCGTATCGAACTTGTTGGTCGTTGGGGGAGACGTGTTAAACTGGAAAGCAGAGCGTATTCAAGCTGAGCTAATTCCAGGAAATGCTTGCAATCATTCCTAGTTTAAACTAAAACAATACATATAGTACTTCAAGTAAATCAGGGCTTGGCGTAGATACCACACCTAAATAAGAGAAGGGCTCTGTCCAAGCTTGTATTCCTATGCGCAGATTCATCACACTGTAGGCACGTTTAAATATGTAAAATGATAGCTATTACGTATTCTATGTACTTGTATAAGCTTTTCCTCTTTACTCTATTTATTTCCATATCTATTAGCATTACATCTTTATAAATTACGTGCATAATTTTTTTCTCGCAAGACGCCATTGAGGATGAAACTATCAAGAGTCAAGGCCAAACGAGTACCGCTGTTCAAGAACTCGCAAACGGAGCAAAATCAATTTCTTGGGATACAGAGAAAGGAACCCTTCAACTCATTCCAAGGTTACCTATGCCACCTACTCTTGCCTGTACAATATGTATCACCTCAAAGATTCAAGAAATAAGGAGAGAGCAAACAAAACTGCATAACTAATAGTTATCAACACAATTAAGGTGAAATAGTTCAACAGACTATGTGCTTACGATCTACTTACAGCCTTACAATATTCATCGAGCAATTTTTGATAATTTTCAATGCAAAAATCCAATCTAAGAACTCGAAATCCGCAGGAATAGTTCTTGATTCTCTTGTCCGTGAATTAGAAATTTTGATCGTTGATAAATAAAGGAAACGTACCCGAAACAACAAAGTATGAACCAAACCTTTAAGTGTGATTTACCTAAGAGCGTTTCGTCTGAAATTATTCACATCACTAGATATTCAATTTTAACAGTCGTTTATTCTGCAATTTTATGTCCTTCAGTTTGGTGCATTGAGCCTATCTTTCATTTTCATGCGCGAAATGTTCAGGAAAACGTCTCCACTGAGATATTTCAGAGGGAAATCTGAATGTTTTTTAACTGTTTTTTCTGAAAGCATTCGTACGTAACGTGAGGGAAGAAAGACTTGTTCATCCAAGTTTTCCTGCACGAATATATTTACTGATCATAAATTATATATTTCACTTCGTCTTAATGTTTCCTTTTTATGAGGACACCGATTATAAGATAAAATAGAAAAAATACAAAGACAAATTATTTTGAATAGATTATTTTTTATATAATCTCCAGACAGCTCGATATACTTTTCTAAGCATTTCTCCGACTTTTGAAGTGATCCAAAAAGTAGAATTCCGGAAGGTCATCAAAATTGCCACCTGTGTAGGCGATGGCCTCCTCGCATGACGTGATTCGTTTTTCACCGAGTCATTTTTTCAAGTTTATAAATAAAAAATATTCATGTGGGGGCCAAATCCGGTACAATCCCATTCAAACTTTACTTCCATCATTATTACCATCAAAACTGCATAGGTGTGTACCCGTGTATTGTCCTGATGGAAGAGAGTTCTTTATTTTTGCCAAATGAGGACGACCAATTATTCGTGCAAAATTGAAAACACTGTAATAACTTGTCATATGCTTGTGGCCTCAACAATTTTGCGAAATCTGATTCGTATATCACTCTAAACTATACGTTAGATTTTATCAATCATTTAGGAGAAAGTCACTTTCACTGGACTTCACGAACGATTTTCATCAATTGTGGATGTACGACCACGTTTAAACCCATTTATCCGAATGTACACAGTCGCAAACACAGGATTAAATGCGCCACAAATTTCATTCCTGCTGGGCTTTTATCCTCTTCCGTGTTAATCTTTTTATATAGAAGTGTATAATCACCGGACGAAACTCATTCTTTTCCATTTCTCTAAATGAACAAAAGTTCCTTGCTTCAGTCGACTATGAAAATGAAACCTAGGGTTGGTAATAACTGAAACTTTATCGAAGGTGTAGCGCGAGACGAGGCTTAGTAAGAGCAACCCTTTATACTGCGTCAAAGGTTTGCTCATGGTTCTCGTGGCTTTTGTGAGGACTTTTACCGAAAAACTAAAACAGGAGATTGTGCAAAACTAAGATGCAATAAATAATACGGTTAAAAGCCCCCCATTTCAGAGTCAATGCCATATTTGCAATTTCTTATGCATCGCTACAGACAAACATACCTCGTCCAGACACCGCTAGGATGTGAGGCAGAGGGTCAATAAACAGCAGACTACCCTTGCCCCAAAGTTTCCTCCTAGCGCGATGGAAAAACGTTGGACTGACTCCTTGATGTTCATGGAAAAAGTAATATCTTAAATCTATCTGTTCTACGCTTAATTTCTGAAACTTTATTTACATGATCTCTCCTACCGAAGGTGGGGAAAATAAATTTTCTACACCACTGTTAAAGAGACATCCATCCTTCCCCACACATAAATTAATTTGTGTGTGTGACATCTCGCTCCTTGGGGTTTGTTGGGAGAAATCCTATGGAAGCAGGGAAAATGGATGAAAGGCGTATTGAGCGGCAGTGGGATGCTGAAGACGGTAATAGAGGGGAGAATGTTAGGCAAACGAGAAAAGAGCAGGAAAAGGATAGGGATGTTGCATGGGATGAAGGGAGGAAGGAAGCACACAGAGATGAAGAGGGACCTGATGTAGATTAGGTTGCTGGATTGGGTTTTTTTTGGAGTTACAAAATGTTTATTTGGTAGTTGTGTCCATCCAAAAACCTACCTTAACCGGTAGATTATCTTACAAAGAAGATATCTCATTTTCCAACAACAAATTCCCTACTTCAGTACATATCACACGCACCAATTATCAGCAACACCTACACTTCACTAGCTGTAACCCTGCTACCAACAAACGTTCTAATCCCTATTCCTCCACCCCCATTCCCAGTACACCCCGCGCTACTCCCCTCGCATTCCCTCCGCCCGAAACCTTGGCCTGAAGAAGACCTAAGAAAATGTCGAAAGCTCTATCTTAAAAGTGAGTCCTTTTACTTGCATATTTTATGCATATTATATACGTATTATAAAACTTATATTACGTATTATTATTATATACGTTCTATGTACGTATTATATTACGTATATTTTGAATGCATATTTTTGTATCCTATTGTGCCGTCCAAATATGATACGCATGTGTATATATACATACTATATATATATATATATATATATATATATATATATATATATATATATATATATATATATACACACATACATACATACCAACATATTTTTACATATATAGTGTATATATATATATACATACCAACATGTATATACATATATATAGTGTATATAAATATTTTTATTTATACACATTCATGTACATAAATATATATACTACCTTGAACAAAAAGTTCCCGGAATAACCACCGTGTGGCGCTCCCATCGTTCCGATTTGAGTTCTGTTTTTTTGTTAAATTGGTACATCTGTTGTTGATATTCCCTTTAAATATTAGTGTCATAACTTGACATTTGCAAAAGTTACGTAGCCAAGAGTACATCTATCTCTGTGTGTGTTGGCGATTTTTTACAATTGCAGAAATGGATTTAAATTTGCAACAACGAACTTGTATTAAATTTTGCGTAAAAAACGGATTTAGTGGCGCACGGACGTTGGAAATGTTGGAAAAGTGTTTCGGCAACGATTCTCTAAAAAAAACGGTCGTTTACCAGTGGCACGAGCGGTTCAGAAGTGGTCGTGAGTCAATCGAAGATGATGAACGCAGTGGCAGACCATCGACATCGAAAGTCGGTGAAAAAAATGATAAAGTAAAAGAAATGTTGGTCAATAACCGCAAATTAACCATCAGAGAAATAGCGGAGGACTTGAACATTGCCTATGGATCCGCCCAAGACATTGTGGTTAATGATTTGGGTTTCCGTCGTGTAGCAGCAAAGTTGGTGCCAAAAGACCTCAATTTCATGCAAAAAAGAGACCGTGTTGACGTCGCAAAAGACATGATTTGCGAGGCTGAATCCGATCCCACATTCATCAAAAGGATCATTACTGGAGACGAGACGTGGGTTTATGAGTACGACACGCAATCCAGACATCAGGCAAGTGAATGGCGTTCACCAAATGAGCCGAGACCAAAAAAACCACGTCGTTTTCAGTCAAAAAAGAAGGCAATGCTGACGGTTTTCATGGATTACAACGGTGTAGTGCATAATGAATTTTTGCCAGAAGGCCAGACAGTAAACAAAGAGTATTATTTGGGCGTTATGAGACGTTTGCGTGAAGCAATTCGCCGAAAGAGACCAGAAATCGTCGCACAGTGCGTCGAGACCGTCGCACAGTGCTATCATTATTCGTAATTTTTTGACGAAAAATGCAACAAATACCATCCAACAGCCACCGAATTCACCTGATTTGGCTCCCTGTGACTTCTTTCTGTTCAATTGAGTTAAAAAACCATTACGGGGAACGCGTTTTAGCAGCCGAGAGGAAGTAATGGAAAAATCGCAGGAAGCACTGATGGACATACCGAAAACCGAATATAAAAAATGTTTCGAGGATTGGATCAAGCGCTGGCATAAGTGTGTTGCAGTCGATGGGGATTACTTTGAAGGGGACAATATAGATTTAGATGAATAAACTTGTATTTTTAATTTTCTGAATAAATTCCGGGAACTTTTTGATCAAGGTAGTATAGTATAGATATTATCAAGTAAATAAAAATATTTGCACAATAAATGATGCAAATAAAATATTTAGGATCACTCTTTTTACACCAGCCTTGTAATATAAAAATCATATAGTCTTCTTGTGTAATATTTTGAATTTTTGAGTAAAAGACGTTTATTCTTCGCCATAATGCATTAATATTTTTAAACTTGTTAAAGGTTGTTATGTTCACATTCAACACAAGGTCCCGGTGAAGTAACTTACGAAAATGGTAGGGCAGAGTTATCGACCAAATTACTCATTTGAATGGATCAGGGCTGGATTTAGAAACTTCCCAGTAGAGGAAAGAAGGAGAGTGATTGAAGACCATTTCATTTTCTGCGTCAGGATGAGGAACTTCAATCGAGACATTAATTTTTGTGTCGCAATGATGGCAATTCCTTATTCACACCAATTAATTTATTGTTTTATCATAATAATTTATGGGAAAACAGAAAGATGATCTGCTGGAGAAATTAATTAGTTTCAATCAAAATATACCCGATGGGATGTTGTCACCCCCTCTCTCCATCTACCCTCGGATCCGCCCTCTCTCCGCCAGATTGAACTCGATCGCGACGCGTCACCGCATTCCAATTCAATTCCGTTTAGCCTCTGACATAACTCAAACACGAGCAATTGACGATCTCTCCGGAAAAAATGTCAGCAGTGTCAATTTTCTTTTAACATGAACTGACAGATTACATTTTGTTATTTTTTGCTCTATTATGGTTGATCACTCAAGGATACAGGCTTTACATTCCGTATCAGATAACCAATCCAATAATTAAATTTTCATTGCCTACGTGTTATAGTTTTTATGTACAATATCCCACCCATAAAAAATCTTTTTTCCGTAGCTGACGCTTTGTTTTATAATCCTTTGCAAGTCTCTTAGTTCAGCCGATCATTTTCAATTAATATAGCCGTTTAAAGTAATGTTGATGCACCAAATTTAGAGTGCCAATTGCAAAGCAATTCACGGTATATGTTGAGCGTGTGGTTGCAGCTGTGGGATCCATAAGTTTTTTTTTAACCAACAGGTTCGCTGACACACTCCTTCCTCTCTTTTTACGTTCCAATCCTACTCCAAAAAAGACAAACAAAATCTCTTGAGAGAAAGAAGTACTCAATAACCTTTATTTTAAACATCTTCAAAGTCTCCACATGAATAGTCGACCGGTCGTTACCTAAGTCGCATACGTTGTCTTTCTTTGTGAAACGATTTCCGTTCCGTGTAAAATAATAAAGCAACTATTCAGTAGACGTAAAAAGAATACACATGAATAAAATTCACAATGAGTACAAGTATATAGGACCAGTTGATGGAGCCAGAAATTTTTCGGAACCGGTCCGAGCGAATCGGCCGAATCCCACCGATGTCTCTCAGGAAGAGTGAGAGGTTGGTCGCCGCCTAAGTTTGTACTCTGCCCGCTCTCTCGCCGACGAGAATACTTTGCAGCAAGTGATTTCCGACCCGGAGTCAAGGGTGTTGAATAATATTCAATTCCGTCGAAGATGGGATTTCTGCGGTGGAGTGGGATGCCTATAGGGGGGAGTGTAAGGTTTGCGAGTAAGAGGGTGGAGCTTATAAACGTCATCCGACCAATTGAAAGGAGGCCAACGAATTTTGTTTGCGTCACATGATAATTTCCCCCACTCCTCTCGCAATTCTTACGTAATTTCACATCACGAGTGGAGCGTGTGGATTCGGGGACTTAACCAGGCAGCGATTTTATTTGAGGATGTTCGCAAAAGCAATAACCCGTCGTCTTCGAGGACCAAGAATACGAGCAACACATGTATTTTTATGAAGTATTTGTCCACAGTTTTGTGCCACCCTTAAACCACAGGTTTAATCCGAGGATAATGACTTTTCTCATACGTCTTCCATGTTTCTCCTTTTCCCACAGTATGTATACTTACGCTTCGAGGCATTCAAATATTAAAAATACTGCACGCGAAATAATTTGTGGTCCCGCAAACATACGGCGGTGTAATAGAAGAATTTCACATAATATTGCAAAAAACTGCATTTTTTATACTATACTAAGGAATGCACAATCCATATATTCTGACGAGTGTGTGCTAAAATACGAGGTCTGTTCAAAAAGTTTTTTAATTTCCAGGGTTTAAGTATATTTGATTTTCGATTTTTTGAGACGTTATGTTGGTGCTTATGTCTCTCACTTATGCCGAAAAGTTCGGTCATTATGAATGTTCAGTTAATTGTTGACAGATGTTTAGCTTGGACGTGTTTTTGCTTGTCTTCGATTTTTGCCTGTTCCAAAAAATGGATCAAAGATTCTGTATTTCATGGGCCTCTTCATTTTCGGGAACAAGAAAAAGTCACTGGGGGCCGGATCTTTGAAATACGATGGCTTCGGCATCATTAGTGTGTTGTTTTGGGCCAAAATTCGCGTACAAGTAACGACGTGTGAGCAGGGGCGTTGTCAGGGTGCAAAAGACAATTTTTGTTCTTCCACAAATCCGGGCGTTTGTGGCGGATTGCTTCGCAAAAATTGCGCATTACTTGCAGGTAATATTCCTTATTTACCATTTTACCCTGTGGCAAGAACTCGTGATGCACCACGCCCCTGCTATCGAAGAAAAGTGTAAGCAAAACTTTCACATTCGACCGAACTTGGCGCGCTTTTTTTTGGTCTTGGCTCGTGCTGCAGCTTCCATGGGGATGATTAAGCTTTAGTTTCCACGTCATAACCATAAACCCATGATTCGTCACCAGTTATGACCCTCTGGAGCAAATTTGGATGGTCGCGGACAGAGTCCAACACCTCATTAGCAATGTTAATGCGTTGCCGTTTTTGGTCGGAATTGATCGATTTTGGTAAGAATTTCGCGGTGATCCGTGTCATGCTTAAATCATTGGTAAAAATCGAATGATACGAATCAATCCATATATTTAGGTGCTTAGCAACTTCTCTAAATGTGATTCGACGATTGGCCAATACTATTTTCTTCACTTCATTAATGTTTTCGTCTGTTGCTGACGTGCTCGGGCGTCCGGCACGCTCTTCGTCGTTCACATCTTCTCGGCCCTCTGAGATCATTTTGTACCACCGATAAACGTTGCTTTGGTCCAAGGTAGCTTCTCCATATGCCACAGTCAACATTCGGAATGCGTCCGCGAACTTAAGTTCGTTTTTCACACACAATCCGAAGGTCAGTTTGAGAGGTGATGGTAGAGATCACCCAGTACTAAGCCCGACGGCGTGTGAAATTCTCACACCAGGGTAGGGGGGCCAGTTCCTTTCCCTGTGCCGGTTATGGTTTCCCAGTAAGATCTGGTACCCGAAAAATCACATAGTTTGGGTGCAGCTGCAGGGACTCAGAGAGTCTTTCCCAGGAATCAAACCTCCATGTCAGTAGTCCAACGCTCTACCCCTGGACTATCGCGATCCACCCCCCTACACACACATGCACATGTGCATATCATGCATAGATATATAAATATATACATTTATATAAAAAATATATTTATAGAAATAGATATACATGTATATAGGGTCGCGGTGGTCTAGTGGGTAGAGTGTTGGACTACTGACCGGAGGGTCCCAGGTTCGATTCCCGGGAAAGGCACTTTGGGCACCTGCAGCTCCACCCAAACTAGTTGATTTTTCAGGTACCAGATCTTACTGGGAAACCATAACCGGCACGGGGAAAGGAACTGCCCCCCCTACCCTAGTGTGTGAATTTCACACGCCGTCGGGCTTAGTACTGGGTGAACTCTACCATCACCTCCCAAACCGACCTTCGGATTGTGTGTGAAACCGACCATCGGGTTGATTACTGTGTTTATGGTATGGTTTATAAAAATATATAAAAAATATATATATATTTTTTTATAAATAGTATGTGTGGGTTCATTAGTAAAATATTATTTATGCCACCTTTTCTTAATCACTTTCTCATTTCCACTTAAATTGCATCGAAAAAATGGAAGGTTGAAATACTTTTTTAGTACGTTTTACGTTTTTTAAAATACGTTTTAATAAAAGGCACAAAACGGTTTAAAATAAGATCAAAAGACTAAAACAGGCTTCAAAAGTTCTCTCAACGGGAAGGAAAAAATTATAGGTAAAAGAAAAGTAAAAAGGATTTGTAAACAGCATTCGAAAGTAAATACCACTTGTCTAATGATGAACCCACAGTAATAAAGCCAAAGACTATTTTTGATGGATGAGAAGAATAGAAGCGAGTTGAGTACGATCAGTCGGTTTCCCTCAAATTTTTGTTAACCAGAAAACAACAACGCTTAGATTTTTCGATACGGGAGTTAAAATGCTTCTACGATTTGAGCTTGGATCTCTCGAACTAGGCCAGTGGTAAAACGCCCTGCCTATCACACTACGCCGTCTCCTCCCCAGGTCCCCCTTTCCAGATACTTTTTAATTTTAATAACTCTAATGAATTCTTTTCGTCACTCCTCTATATCGTCATTTGGTTAAATATATAGGCATTAATTTCTTTGACCAATAACATAACAGCTCCACTTATGACCATCAGCTGATCTCATGAACGCTATATCCTGATTTTGGGTTTTCTATTTCATTTGAAAACATTAGATACCATTTATTACAACATTTATTTTCAAATTTAAGATTTGTCATAAAGTTGGTGCAACCGCCTGTAGGCGCCCGGAAAAATGCAAAAACCTATACAGCATTGCTACATTTTATCGACGTTGGCTTCGTTGATCACTTTGTGCTTAAAACCGCAGAAATGGTAACATCGGTTTTGAGTAAGAGAATATAAATATTACTAATTATTAAATTTGAATTTCGTGCTTTGTTAGCCGATAAGATTTGCTTTCACTAAAATGTTTCTTGAGCCTTTAACAAGTCTTCATTTAATCACAAAAAGTTAAAAAATACAACTGAAAGTCAGTTCACACGGTTATGGTCAAAATACTGCTGTTTACTGGATTTGAGTAAACTATGCACTCTGTGCTGGGCGTCATAGCGCTTGTACTATTAGTCTTAAAAGAAAGCGAGGTCTAATTTATGAGACACAATGGTAGATTAAATGGACCTCGTGTTTTGTCAACTTGAAGCCTGCGTTCGTTGACGCACATCGTATATGTTTGTACTAGGTTAAATGTCAGGGAGTCCGAAAGCCAAGCTAACTGGCCTCCCGTCTACCCCGTTTGCTTATAACATATAAACATATATTTGAGTAATTAATGCCTTTCCATTCGGTTTTATCAACACCATGCCGTGAAAGCCTTCACTAAAATGTTATTTCAGTAATAAAATTTCACTCCCACATTTTACGGGAAAACACTACGACTAACAATGCGGTAAACAAAACACAATGCAAGATAAGGACTTCCTGTAGCTTTTATTATTCGATGATTGTTATGGGTTAATTCTATTTGCTCGTGGCAGAAAGATAGGTCGCCATAACGAAGGAAACCTGGCACTAGTAGGCACACGAGTCAAAGCGTAATCAATTGTCATCATTCGAAATATTAAATACCTAAGAAAAAAGAGCATTATTTAACGAAGACGTGGATATAAATTGAAACTGGATGTTCTATAGTTTCATAATAAAGTAATTTTAGAAATATTATCGAAATCATTGAGATTTAGGGCCTCAGATTAATACGAAAACTCTTAGCCACACCACAAAAATCTTATATTTCCAAAATAAGTAAACTTGCTTTTCTAAGCTCCAGTACTTTCTGATTTTCACCTCACTTTGTGGAATTTTCTAAAACTAGTCAACTACTTAACTGATGTTAACATTCAAAAGAGCAAAAATTAAATATTCCTTAATGGTTGGTGTCCTTCAACTCCCATATAATCTCACGTCGAAAGTAGTAATACAGAGAGTCCCTTCATTATCCCATCTTAATTTCTTATTTTCCTTATGCCATCCAAAATTCTCTCTCGCCCACGTGGAGGGTCCCCGTGCTCCATTATATCACAACCTCCAACATCCCTCTACCTCTCAACATCTCTTCCATTCATTTTTTCCGCCTTCGCCAACTTTCTCTCTTCTCCAGTTTCACCCATGACTTATTTTCCGGCTTCTCAATGCCAATATTTTTTCCTAATCTCCTCTGTACCCACATCTCAAGGGCATTTGCATTCGTATATTAGCGTAATAAATAATTGAAAATCGAATAAATCAGTGTGATAAATAGTTAGAAATCGGATCCTTGCAATTTCGGTCTTGATTACGAACCCATTTCATTCTCCCGGAGTTCGTGTGTGATATAATTTGAATGCAGTAATCTTATGCCCGGATAAGGTGCCAAAGTCTTGATGCCACGGGGAGATCCTGGCATCGAGATTATATCGAGTGCAAACGCCTAACCTGGGCTCTACACGTTTCCTTCATACCGTAAATCCTACCTTTTTTCCATACACGTCTAGAAGTGCAAATGCCACTTGAATCAGTACGCCACCCACAATGCCTCGTATGTCGCAATTTTGATTAGCGAAACTTCCACTCGAACGCAAAATGGTCGGCTAAAACTATTTTTTTTCGCCGATAATATCGGTACTTAGAATTTCCTTTGTGCCAAACATATAAAGTGAACGTAGATCCTCACTGCTGTTGACATTCGATCTTTTTTCGTTTGCATCTGCGTCAGGTCTGTGAGATCCAAGAGTATTTATTTATACATTTAACGCTAAGTTATTTCACCACCCACAATAATTAGTCATAACTTCCTGAGACAGGACTGTAGGAGGCTAGAGAAGTCGGGCAAGAAACCGACGAAAAAAATAAATTAAATTATGTGGAGTTCATAGAAAAGAAAATTCTTAAAAAATTGTGGGGAAAGGTATAAATCTCGAGGATAAAATGCAAAGGATAGGAGTGGTTTGATAATGGACAGCGTCCGCGTAACTGTGGACGAACATATTAGTTCAGTGTCAGCAGCTCAAAGCATTATTTTGATCCCAAAAAACATAAACAGTTTAATTGCATCTGCCATGAATGCTTCTGCGAAAATGACTCTAGAATTCACGGAGTGTAGCAACGGAAAAAATAGAAAACTTATTGTTTCATGGATTCCAAGTGTTCGAGTCATATCTACCTCTCACCGACAATCAATTCTGTTAAAAAATTGAAAAAAACCTTTCTTTTCCCTTTCATTATTTACCCTTTACCCTATCCTTTGACTTGTGGTGTTTACCAACTATTCTCAACTGTACCCTGTTTTGAAAGGTAAACTGTTTACGGCTAATGGAGTTTTTCAATTATTCAATACTATTAGCCGTAAGAGCTCAATTTATTCATTAATTCTGTTAAAGTTTTAACTTCATTGGAGTATCTGAAAAGACGAGAGTACTTAATGCCTTCAAACAAGTTCAATGCCAGTTTTCGGAATTTTAAAAGTCAGCCAACTGTTACATATAGTGTCACTTTAACGGACCATTGAAGGCGTAAATCAATTCTAGGACCTCAATGATGAATAATTACATATAGAACGGACACGAGAGGGAATTCTAATTTTACACGAGAAGCTATTTACCCCAGTACAAGGTTATTTACGTATGGACTGCATTCGAAGATAAATAAAGCAGTAAAAAAACACTACACACTACTACACCCTTGTATACAAGGGTGCAGTAGTGTAGTAGTAGGGAAAGCAACCGACAGCTGAGGTCATTGGCGCTATTGGGGATGAATGGAAATGAAGGAAGTGAGACCCGACGCCGGGTCTCTCTCCACCCCCGTTCTCCTCTTAACGAAAGACGCCAAGGGGTCCATAGTTTAACGTCCCAACTGATGGACAGCATGCTCACTTAAAGTGTGCTCCACAAAATAACAAATCGGGATACCACTGAAAAATATCTGCCGTATCCAGGATCGGAACCTGGGTGGGAAGCCATTACGTTACCCACCTTATTCCAATGAAACTGATTATATGTATGCATTATTCATTTTAATCGAATGAAAAAAACAATTTGAACCGTGATTTGGCACAAAAAGGGTTGTGGGCACCTATTATTTACTATCATTTAAACATAAGAACGAATAGGTATAAATCTTTCTGAGTTTTCAATAATTAAATAATTACGTAATTAATTGATAAATATGTAATCAAGTTTCTAAAATAATACAAATAGTGCAAAAAATATCTTAGTGCGATGAATACATGCATTTTTCCATGGAAATTAGTAAAAATTTAAGACAGATAAAACTGAAAATTTTCCACTTCAAAGAAGATGAAGATTTTTGTAATTAGGTGAATCAATATCTAACGAATTTCTAATTTATGCCATAACATTAATCAGTAAATTACGCTGGCATCAAAATACCGTCAAATCCTTAGAAATTATGCCAGCCTCCGTAGCACATTCCAACTTGTGATCGAAAATTGTTTCATTCTGTGACCGAGGTGCGAGTCATTAACGAAAGAAGTTAACAACTGATAGAATATGGTACATTTATTTACTGATAGAAGGCCTCATTAAAAATAGCCAAACCTAACGCTCATGCGTCCAACGCCTCCATATTTCTATGCAACATAAAAACCAGCAATTCTTCACCATAGAACTTATGCTACCACGAACTCTCACGCAATGGTTATGTAAGAGGAAATTACCCTCCCATGAAAATTATAGAGAACTAGATCCTTCGCGCGAGTATCCCTCGTCAGAGTCTACGTTCAGCAAAATTGAGCCCGCGATCCTCCGGCTTGCAGTCTTCCCTCCCACCCGTCGATCTAATTAATGCCGCAGCCTTGAGTGTCGGTGGATGGCAACGTTCCCATGACCCTCGAGGCAAATCCGTTTAGACCATCCGGTGGGGTGAAATCGGAAATCCTCATGCGAGGCGTGGGAGACAAGTCTCGACTCCATCATAAAGTCATAAGCATGACTCAACGAGGAAAACCTATCTGAGTCTTAAATATTTCCCCCGCTATCTCCTCAAAATCTTGGATGAATTTACCGTATCGTCATCTTTTCCGGCGTTAAGTCAAGACATCGAATCTCCATTTGTGCTGCAAGTAAGCAAGTTTTATTTAAATTTTAAAATAGTTAATTTAAAAAGAGCAATCTTCATTGAAGAAGCAAAGACTACAAGAATGTATCGCACCCTCCTGCAAAGGTAAATTTACATGTTTTCTCCTCATAGCAACAAGACATTTAATTTGTGTCCCTCTAAGAGCCAACGTGACCGAGTACGTTTTTTAATTCACTCTCGGAGAACAATTATGGACAGAAATGGCACCAGAATCTCGCATTACAACTGTATAGCTCGAAGATCGTGAGAGAATTCAATAGACGTAACCGTAAACGTGGGAATTTTGTTGTCATTCGATCTTCTTAGAATTTTCACCATGTTTATGAACCGTGTTTGATGAAGAAAAAGTGTAGAAAATTACTGAAATATAAAAAATGGACTTTTATTATATTCATGTGACCTGAATCACAATCAATATACGAATTAAGATCCAAATTGATACATTTTAACCAAGTTTAAATTTATTCTTGAGAAATAAATTATAATCAACGTCAACATTTTAACATTTCCCTATCGCTTTTAAAATTTTGAAAATAGCAATGTGTAACTGAAAACGCGTTAATTTCGAAATTAGAGATCTAAGAATCCATTAATTTAATTATCAGAGAGGGCGCTGACTAAAAAATGAGGCTATAGTACCGTACCGGTAATGCTATGTATCCTAAGGCAATTTTCCTTGCAAGCCACTACAAAGGTTGCGTGGCAACGAGTGTCAGGTTACAAATCATTAGGATAAATAGTGATTTTTTGGCATTAGATGGTATATTATTTCCGAGCAGCTAAAACTGACACATGTGTTGTTGCCTTCCACTGCTCTAGTCATGAGTTGTTTGAGGGAAAAAAGGAATCTCCATTTCGGTGCGATCGGCAGTCATTTTTTTTCTTTGCTTCTCATTATGATCCCACCTACAAATACAATAAAAACCACAATAATCAAACTGTAGGTTGGTTCGTTAGGTGAGGGGGGGGGGCTCACCTCGTACTAAGCTCAATACAGTATACAAGTATGAAAATTACACATCAGAGTAGGGTGGGCCAGTTACTTTCCCTATCTCAGGAAGATGTGGTACCCGAGAAATCACACAGCTTGGATAAAGCTGTGGAGAACGTCACCAAGAATCAAATCTGGGCCTTCGGGTTAGCAGTCCAGAGCTCTGCCAGTTGAACTGCCACGCCAATGTAAATGTTATGTGTCACTAGAATTATTCCATCTGCATCAGTATTAAACTGAAACAATTTATCCAGCATACTAAGTTGCGCATGTAAAAGTCGCGCTTTTTGTGGCTCCCAATCCAAGAGTTAAAATTCAAAAAGGACGATTTTTCATGAAAGGAGCAGCTCCGTTCAGTATCATTCATTTGCGAAATTAGGTCTTTCTGCGCACGTTCACAAATCATCGACGGGTGCTCAAGGTGAGGCCGAACTAGCTAATATTGGCACATTACCTGTGCTTATAATATTATAATTATCGTTTTGAGAGAGCAGTTTAGCATGTCACACGTGGCGTTTACTAAAGTGCCCCATATATCGCTTTTCCTTGCTTGAATAGTTTTTTATTTGGTTCACTTTCGAGGGGAGCGCGAACCCCACATTGGAATGCGACCCACAATTAAGTCGGCTGGACTGGTAAACGCAGATCGTTGAGTGTTAATGACTTCAGTGAGCTTTTAATTTCGACCTTAAAAAAATGGGAGGACCTAATTTACCTCAGCACTTTTGAATAATTAAGAGTAAATATTGGATACCTGGAAATAGGTGGGAGAAGATATCATAGTCTGAAGTTTTTCGTTCATAAAAGTTGTTTCAGATTCAGTTTAATTAACGCTAAGTTTGGAATACCCTAGAAAATCATGTTGACGGAGTTTGTGTGAAAATGAAGAATATCAATTTGAAAAAAATGTGACCCTCCGTTTATTTGGGTAAAAATTTAGACGGAAATGGGTGAAACTCAAGAGAGGAATTGCCTTAGGTTAAAAATAACAAAGAGGAAAGAGGAACCTTAAGAAAAAGCGAAAATGAAAGACAAGTGAAAACTTCGAAAACAGTTCGAGGGAAGGTCCCAGTAAAGGCTGGAGTCCGGTGGCAGTTGGCTCCCAGCCTTTGCGGAGTGTTGGTCGTTCGTTTTCGAAACATCTATGACGTCACCTTGTTACGCTCCGTCATGAACCGGTTATTGGAACAGCGAGCGCTACGCCATCAGATTTTGCATGAAACTGGGTGAAACCAGGAAAGTGACTCATGGTATGCTCAACGTTACTTATCATGATAACGCCATGGGTGGATCCGTTGTTTTTGAGTGGCAAAAGTTATTTCGGGAGGGTAGAGAAGATGTTGAAGACGCCGAATGTTCAGAACACCCTTCGACCTGAAAAAGTTACCAAAATCTTGCAAGAATGAAGGTTTTGTCATGCAAAGATCACAGATTAAGTGTTCGCATGGTTTCTGAAGAGCTTTACATCCCTAAAAGTGATATTCATCGATTTGTGACCGAAAATATGGGCATGATAAAGGCGTGTGCGAATTTGACGCTGAGAGTGCCCTCGGACGAACAAATGGAAGCTCGCACGCGGATCTGCCTAGAGCTTCTCGACCATGAGACTGAGAATCAAAGTTTTTTAGGCAATTTCCCACCAGACGTTTTCCTCTTCCCCGCCTCAAATCCGTGCTGAGAGGACGTCACGACGGCTCGGTGAAAGCGTTACAGCAGGCCGTGACAAGGGAGCTTCGCAGCATTCCAGGCACCCCCTTCCGGAAAGCGTACGAGGCGTGGAAATACACCGCTGGCAGCGGTGTGTTGACGCTCAAGGGTGCTACTTCGAAGACTTTAGAGTGAATGTATCAATTCCGGCAATAAACATTTTTTAATCGACTCAGTCCTACTAATTTTGGAACAGACCTTGTAATTACATCGACTGTGTTTCTGGAGTCTTCATTATTCAATGCAAAAATAAAAACAACCTTTTAATATTGATCCTTTCATAGCCTTCCATATTGATCGAATGACGTACAATGTAACAGAGTGTCCCTGGCTTGGGACCATCCGTCGCGTGCTATAAAAGTTGGTACTTATCAGTTCTTCTTTGGGATTCTGTTAACACTCTTCGTCCATAACGTTTTCCCCACACATCCATTTCAAACTTTTATGGGCTATTATTCAACCATCGCGTTTGGAAACTAACAACTAAGTCTGAAGTGTCAGACTCAGGGCCGTCTTAATACATGAAAGCGCCGGGCCCCATGCTAGGGGCCACAATGAACAAATTCTGTACTCGAAATATTTAATTTTGAAAAATGCATATTTGTTGCATGTTAAATATGTGTGTATGTGTAAACTTTTTCGATCATTTATGATTTCAGCCTCGTGAGTGATCGTGTAGGCGGAAGCGTTGGTTTCCCAGAAGTCTATTAATGAACCTCACAAACTGGGTGTTTCCAAAAGTAGTTCCTTAATACTGATTTAAAATAGTTCAATATTTTGCAATTTGGTAAAGCACAACATTTTTGCCCAGCACATCCATTGTCGAAGGGAAAAAAAGAGAATCGTCGGACGTATACGCCTGCAACAAGACTATAGATTTGAAAAGAGTAAGCCAAGAATTATATGATATTTTTGGAAATAAGTGTGGGTGGATCTTAAAAAAACGTATCAGATGACGTTTTTGCACAAGAATTTCAACTCAGCAGGAGACAAAAGCATAAAAGGTTGGACCTTGACGTATAACCAGGGTTTTTCCAAGAGAATTTTCAGAATTGGAAGGAATGTTCGAGAAGTAACAACAGGTTTCATAAAGAGGCATAGAGGTAAAGAGGTTGGTGTTGCAAGGTGTACTCCGACCCAGGATGGGATTTAAAGTGAATTATCCTAAGCCAGGCTTGGGAATGACCAATGATGGCGACACCACAAGAAGTTTCATGTGTCTGTGGGATTTTACGTTAAGAGATTTCTGCGGGCATTTACGTTAGAAATAGGATAATTCTCCTGTGAAATTATAATCTGACGTCTATCATGAAACTTAAAACTAGATGGCCTTCAAAAATGTCAGATTAAAATACATGTTTCTTTATTATCATTAGTAGCAGTCTAACGATCAGAGGTAGGTTTACGATGAGTCCATCAAAACTATTGCGCAATGTGGTTGTCTTGGAAGCATAGCACCTCTAAGGACTAATCAACATTACTTTGAATGCTCTAACCGGTTTCATACACCATTCTGCATAGCTACTTTCCTTGCAATTTCATTTCATTCCCTGCAATATACCTGTATTTTATTCCCTCAAAGAAGTGAAAAAATTGTTCTGCAAACATTACGCTACATATCTAGTGGAGGATAGTTTTTACCGTTATTATCACATTATTCGTTGGTCAAATGAATTCAGAATATTAACCTCTAAATTAATTAATATAAAGGACGTTTACAGAGACTAATAGTTTCAATCAAGCCTTGAAAAACTCAATTCGATTGGAATTAATTTTGAAAGCTTTATCAAAGAGACCAATCAAATATAAATTAGTCGCATTTTGTTACGTTCAGAAAAAATATTGTTCTGCTTTTGTAAAGTTGAACGTTTAAAATTCCTAAGTAGGAAAGAAAATACACCGCCAATGTGTGAACTAGCAAATGAATTTCTTTTCCTATTCATCATGAAGGAGTTGCACAAAGTGACTCCATCTCCATTGCATACCTTTAATAGTGCTTTTTAAATCCGGGCCTTTAAAGCCCTACTGTGTGGTTCTCTTGAAGATTACTAGCGAGAGTAGTTGAGATATAATAAGCAGAAAAGGAATGGCGAAGAAGACTTTATGTCAGAAGAAACATCTATTATCGTTAAAGAGCAGCAGTATAGACATAAGGAAGCGATTCACTAAAACTTTTTAGGCATGGAGTATTCTTCCCGACGTGTGGAGTTTGACGTGGACGAGAGGAGCAGCAGAGAACAAGATTATAGGAGATGGAAAAGTGGTGTAACCGAAGAATGAAAATATATTGGACACGCATAGCAACAAATGAAGAAGTATTTCGAATAGTACGATCATATCAATAACATTAGGCAGGTAAATTGTAGAACAGATATGTTTAAGATGTTATTTTTCCCTCGAACGATAAGGGATTAGAATAACGTTGTCCGACCGGGCGAGGAGGGCAAGATATTTTGAGTCAAAAGTAATCCGTTGTGTAGTCACCCTATGCCACTCGCCCTAGCGCTGGCTTGCAGGGTCCTACGTAAATAAATAAATAGAGGGTGAAGAGAGCAGACTATGGAGGAAGCTTACAATGATACGAAGAAAAGTTATTGGACCCATACTGAAGCACGATAGCTTGCTGAAGACGATATCTGAAGAACGCAGGGTAAGAATTATGGAATAAGGTCAAAGATGAACTACGAGAAGCAATTAATGGAAAATGTCGGGGTGAGGACCAATGAGGGTATCAAGAGATTGGCAGGGTACAGGATGGTTTGGAGACTTGCCACAAATCAATCCTTGGATTCGTAACCCGTGATGATGATGAACGGGTTTTATAATACCCGGGTAACTCCTACACTATTTTAATTTAATTTAGACCACTACCCGTCATTCCACCCTATATCTGTGACCCCTCCAACCGCCTTCCCTCTCCATCCTCCCCAAACAACTAGAAAACGGTTCTTTCCAATAGGGGGAGGAATAATAGGTTCATTTATTAGAAACCTACAAATGTGAATGAAGTATCCATTGATTTTTATCTATATTTTTGTGTGCCTAGCAAGACGATGTACTTAGTCGCTAATCTACGAAGGAAAAAATTCAATCTCAATATCCTTTAACGTATTACTCATTTTGCAACATGCACTTGCAGAAAAATCGGTTGTTTAATCCGGTAATTTTATTTTCTCGCTTGTAATGATTACCCTTTTTTATCACGCTCATCACTGTTGATAATCTATCAGTTTTTGAATTATGACACCGATCAAATGATAAGAAATGCTATTGTTACATTTGCAAACTGATTGATATTTTTGTATAATTTGCATATCTAGCCCATGCGACTTGCCCAAGGACAATGAAACTCGTTATCTATCATATTATCATCATTTCTATGGCCCTAACGAAGAAGAGCTTAGCCTTTCAGTCGGTTTGGGGGAATCAAATACCAAGACGATCAACAAAAATTGCAATTCACTTGCCCAAGAAGAGGGCTATATTAGTTTTTGCAAGCTATTTTTTAATATAAACCACTGTTGGGAGGCTCCCTATCTACTCTTCTGCCTTATTCCTAATATTCAACAGTCCAACTTTTGAGAAAAATGACCTTCGCTCCCCATTAACTCAGAGAAAAACATTATAATTATCATACAGCAATAAAGACACTAAATGATTTCATATAAAACGTATGAAACAAAAAACATTTGGAATATAACCTTATAAAACTGTCATATTTAATTGTAAAACGAGGACAAGTTTCAACTCTACCAATAGAATCCATTAATTTTTATTAAAGACTTGAATTTCATTAACAGTGTATGATATTTTTATGGTATATGCACAACTTTAATCAGCATAACAATATTTTCTAAACCTAGCATAATTTGGTAAACACAAATGGAACACGTCCCATCAATAAAAAACTTTCAAAATTAAATCAAATCATATTAATCACACTATTAGTCATTCATTTTTGAAACTGAAAGTCGCAGACAATGTCATTATAGTTAAATAACTTAGAGGTCTAGATTCTGTATTCATGTGAACAATATTAAAGTACACAAAAAATTATGGGAGATTTTAAAATTTGCAACACATTAATGTGTAGTTCCACTTTCGAAAAGCTATCTCTGGCACAAGCAAAATCTTTGCTGAAAAAAATCCAAAACAGATATTGTAAAATTCTTCATTAATTTCTCAACAAAGTTTCTACAACAGAACGATAGGGTGTAACTATTATTGCGCATTTAAGATATTGCAAGAAACTTACACTATCGAAATAATAACCTGATATAGAAAAATGTTGCAGACAAAGAGAGAAAAGAACATAGGTCCCAGTAAAAAAACATTGCCTTCTCTCAAAATGTTCCCCCGTAGCACAAATTGAGTATTATATTTTTAAGAAGAGACAATTGACCAATGTATATTGTGCCGTTGATCTGCAGAATTCTTTGCGAACAGACAGCCGGTCGAATTTTCTTGGTGCCCGTTTAGATTAGTAATGTGAAAGGTCGTGAGTTCAAATTCCGTCAGGGGCAAAGGAGCTTTACTGAGTTAATTGTAAGAAAGGAGCTGTTGATTCAAGATTCGCTAATAAATAAATACACACACATATGCATATATATAACGCTAATTCACTAGTAAACAAAAATTATAGTGTACAAAAAAAGAAACTCACGTGAGTTGACTGCAATTTTAGGTGATACAACTACCTTCTACAGTGGAAGGAAGGAGAACACAGAGGAGGTAGGGAGACAGGCGAGAAATGGAGTGGAAGGTTGAGAGAGGGGGAGATTTGATTGGGCAGTTGGAAGAGGTGGAGGAGAAGAAAAAAAGGGAAGGGGAAAAGGCCTAGTGAACAAAAATTCACTGAGTGATTGGTTTCGGTCAGCTTCAAAAGGTTATACTATATGCATTCCTGCATGAGGGTTTTAAGGTGGATCGGAGGGTCGGTGGGCAGGAGTGGGGCAATTATGTAGACCTTGTGACAATTATCAAATGAAACATTTGGAGGAAAGCGTGTTTTTGGAAGGAGAGATCGGATGATGGGGAAAGATGCACTGTAGTTGTTGACACGGTCGTAACTTTTCTTAATACGTGGAAAACGGTGCACAGTTTATATTGCGGCAGATATTCTACATTATTGGAAGTGCAACAGGAGGAAGTGAGGGATGGTAGAGAATTGATAAGCGGTGGAGAAGGTGAGGCATATTGCCTATCGTACAGTGATGTTGATTTTGGTGTTGTGGGGTATTCAGAGAGAGGTTCAGTGAAAATTGAGTATGTTGGAAAGGTTGGTGGGACGTGCATTTGTAACGGAGGAAATTTGGACAAATTTGGACGGTGGCCTTATGATTTTTTAGATTGGGAAAAGTGTCCTTTAGAACGGATTTAAGAAAATGTATAACCGGAAATAGGTAGCGAAGGTGGAAAGAGGATGAGGATCATTGGTGGAGGAGGTTATGGGTGGACAAGACTTGATTTAATTATAAAATCAAATTAAAGGGGTAAAAAAATTATAAAAAAGTAAAGTTAATGAAGACAAAAAAAACAGCATAAAAAAAAGAAACCCACGCGAGGGTAGCTTAAAAATGTTATGTCGAACCCACCTTCTTCAATGGAAGGAAGTAGAAGACTGAGGACACGTGGAGGGAGGCAGGCTAGAGAGAGTGTGGAGGGGTGAGAGAGGGAAGGATTTGATTGGGCAGTTGAAAGAGGGGGAGGAAAAGAAGAAGGTGGATGGGGAAAAGGAGCCTAGTGAACTTTGAGTTGAGAGCTGGGTGGCGGTTGGTTTCTAAAAGCCAGGTGAAGTTGAGATGGGTCGTTCCGGAAGGGTTCGTTCCAAAGAAACGAATCCACCTGAGAAAAAATTCGGACCGAATCCGACGGTTGGCAAATTCTCGTTCAAGTGACCCAAAAGGACACAAAGGGACGAGGGGAGACGAAGGAAGGAATGTATTGAAATCACCAAAAGGGCACGGTAAAGATAATTCTGTCATCATTCGAACCAAAGGAAAACAGAATGACTTTATTGAATAATTTAAGAGCACCCAGCAAGGCACCGCTAGGGAGTGTGGTAGGGGCTGATTGCACACCAGATTACTCTTGATCCAAAACGCCTTCCCTCCTAGCGCGGTCGGACAACGTTATTCTGAGCTCTTACCGTTCATGGGAAAATTGACATCTTAAATCTATCTTTTCTGCACTTAATCTCTCGAAATCTATCGATATGATTATTCCTACCGAAGTAGAATAGTGCTGATAACACAGTTTCAACAACATTGCTAAAAAGACATCCTTTCAATTAATATGAGAGATTTAATCTGTAACTCGATCTTCGCTCTGTGAGTGATTTCTAACCTAGATCCTCTAATATTTTTGATACACTACCCAGTTTGGAATAACAAACTTTTCAAATCTAGGTCCTCTATTCTACACGCGATCTAATTCGGAAATTAATCTAACTTCGTGAGGATCCCATATACTAGCATCATGTTCAAAACGAGGCCCAACGAACGAAGGATAACATTTCTCTTTAATCTTTTCAAAGTCTACTAGTAGTTGCATGCTCTACTAGATACTTTCATTCGTAGTGGTACGGATATATAGCAATCATATAAATCATCAGTATACAATTTAAAAAGAATTCTTCAATGGGAAAAATCATACTGGAAAAAAAATCATTTACTCTGATTCCATAAGTCAACATACACGTCTATATCGGCCTAAAAATGATCATTTTTGACAAATATCAAGTATATTGCCAAAAAGAATATATTATAGGGTATCATCATAAAAACATACAAATTAAAAATATATACTATTATCATCTGCATGTATTTACATCTACATCGACATCTACATCCTACATGCACATCATCTACATGTTTTTACATCTACATCGACATGTATTTAAGAGGGAATCGGATAAACAAAATGTAGTCATTAAAATAAATTTTTTTAAGGTAATCTACCGGTTAAGGTTGGTTTTGGATGGACACAACTACCAAGTAAATATATTGTTTCTCCTAACAAAACACAACACAGCAACCTTCTCTACACTAATTCCCTCTTCATCTCCGAGTATTTCCTCCCTTCATCCCGTCCAACATCCTTATCCTGTTCCTGCCCTTTCCTTGTTTGCCAAACGTTCTCCCCTCTATTGCATTCTTCAACATTCCACTGCCGATTAATACGCCCTTCATCCATTTTTCCCGCCTCCTTAGGGTTTCTCCAAACAAACCCCTCTCCTCGCCCACCATATCCAGCATAAAATAAAATATTTACGGTTATTTCTTACCCACCCTATGCACACGTAAAGGAAGTATAGAGAGATATATAGAGCTCTCCCCTTATGTTCTCACCATACTTCTCCTTTGAATTACAATAAGTTGTGATTTTTTTATAAATCCCCCGACCTAGATATGAAAGCGCAGCTCATCATCATCATCATCATTGATCATTCATTCCTAAGATTGGTCGACTGCAGCCCTCCATCCTACCCTATCTGATGCTAATTGGCTTACTTCCTGGTATTTTTTTTCAATGTACTTTCTTCTATATTGGTCCCATGTTTTTATCCCTAGGCCTTCCTCTTGACACTTTTCCCTCTATTTTTCCTTCTATTATATTCTTCACGTATCCATTGTGCCTCAGGGTGTGGCCAATCCATCTGGTTCTTCTTTTCTCTATGGTGCTCCATAAGGTCCGTTCTTCGTCTATTGTTCTGTATACTTCTTCATTTCTTATTTCACCCGTCCATTTGATCTCAAGCATCCTCCTTCAGCACCAGGTTTCAAAGGCTTCCAGTTTTTTATGGTCTACTTTTCCGATGGTCCATGCTTCTGATCCATAGAGTGCCACGCTCCATACGAATGTTTTCACGTATTGTTTCCTCGATTGTAGTTCTATCTTCTCTGAACACAGCAGTTGTCTCTTCATCGTGAATGCTCTCTTTGCTTGAGCTATTCTTCGCTTGATTTCTGTAGTACTTTTTCCCTTCCATGTGATGGTACTTCCGAGATAGGTGAGGGAGGGAAGGAAGGAGTTCAGGGCTATATCTCCTCGGAAGACTAATGCGGTGGTTTCCCGTTGCCTTCCGCAGCAAGTGCAGTTTGGGTCAGTTAATATAAATGATAGAAATTCTGAGCCCGACGTGTACCCTCATTTTTTTTAAATAAATATCAACGTGAAAATTACAAAAGTTGTGAATATATAATTATTTTCACCAAATAACGGGGTAATATACCATGCATAGTAAATAATACTGAACGACACAATACTATCAACAGCTAATGATTTGGGTTGTGCCCAAAAGGTGCACAATTTAGAACCCGGGCCTTTTCTCAAAAGTAATATGTTTAAGCATGTGCCATTGGGATTTACAATGGCGAACTATAGGAAATTGAATATTTTAGAGGGAGAGGAGACGGAACTTCGAATGACCAAAAAGAGTTCGGCATCATAAGGCGAAAACTGTTGTTTATCTCATTTAATAGAACACTTATATGCAGAACTATTAGAAAAAACTATTGTGTATGCATGACGGCTGTTCGGAGATATCACAGACATAGTATGGGTTTTAAATGTGTGTAGTTGTACGTGCGAGTATATTTGAGCGTAAGCAGAAACGAGTCTACATGTATATTGGAAGATTCGGAAAGATAGCTTCGTAAATATAGCCAAGTGATTTGTAAATTGGTTGTGATTAGCATATTTCACAAAAATGCCATTACATGATTTCTTTTAAGGTGCCTGGCTCAACTAGGGATAACAATCCTATGACTGAAGCAATCATAGAAGTGGACATTTACCTACAGGAGCCAACGCGCTCAAGGAAATTAGATCTCTTGAAATGGTGGAGTGAGAAAAGATTCATTTACCCTACGCTGATGATTGATACTTCAATTATAGACGCGGCAAATTATCAAGCGAAGTTGGTAATTACGAACGAATTATTTTCCGTAATTTTCCGAACTTAAGAAACATTTGCAGAGTACACCTGAACAAAGTGGCATAGTTTCAAAGTGGCATAAAAGGGACGAAAGCACCAAAAAGAACGATTTTTAATCGTTCTTTTCCCGCCAGCTTATGAACACAAGTTGTATGTATATCTTCTAGAGATACTATCGCGGTAATTTTATACCTTCTACATGGCATAGGTATCACGCTTATTGGTGTCTCATCCACTGATAATTAGGAAATTATTCCTTCAACATTAAAAGAAATCACCGTCACAGCATAACTTAGCGACTGCATTTTATACCTGTAGGTTATCTCTGTCCCCGACAAGATATATTTGTCAGGATACTTTAACGAATAGAAATAAGTGTTATAAAGTCATTCAAAGCATATGATGCAGCACGAGTAGTTTAGACTAGGTCTAAATTCTGGAAAGATAAAGGGCAATAGAGTTATTCCTGAAGCCTAAGTAGAAATTATTAAGATACCACAGAATGACATGGGAGATTAGAACACCCGAATATAAATAATTACATCACGACTAAAAGAGTATCAGACAGGAAGAACCATTCTTCTCTCGTGGAATTAGCAATCATAATGAAATTATTGAAAAATATTGAGGCATTTTTTATGGAAAAATGTTGCTGTCAGTTGCTTTCGATGGACACTTTAAAAATTAATGCAGAAAGAAAAAAATACTAAGCATAAATTTCATGAATTTTATAAAAAATTTTCATTTATTCTAAAACATGTAGCCATATTTTAGAAATCGTATATCACACTGGATGAAGACATTGAAACTTCAAATTTTACAAATAAATTGAGAAATTTTAGTCAGTATTTTTTTATCTTCCACATTAAGCTGGAAATCAGTTAACACACAGTTAACTTTACTTAATAAAAAAATTCAAAACCCCCTAAAATCTACAGTTAAAGACTGGCATTTCCCTGGGATTTGTCCATGTGGCCGCTGCCATTAATATTAATGGTTCAATTTATGGAATCGTTAAAGACCAATTTGAGAAAAATAATTCGAAATTAAGCGTAACAAAGAAGTCTCCACAAGTAGAAATAACTCTCCATATTTTTATTTTCCAAGGGAAAATGTAATTGGCTACTCATCATTATCTTAACAAAAACATTCATCTAAATTTAAAATCCCCGATACTTTCCGAGCAATCACATCATTCCGTATCAACTTCCTTCATATCCTGACTCGAGACATCGAAGCTGAATATTCAAAATAAAATTACATTTTAAGTAAATGCGGTTTAGAATAGATTTAAGTAGTTCGGTTTTTGGTGAAAATTAGCGCTCCAAGCTTCTGAAAACCGTTGACAGAGCTTGAAGATGAATCCAACACTTTCATATGTTCAACTACTGCGTACCCCAATTTTCAAACCATCAGCTGATATTCGAAATCCAATGACTTCCATTTATTTCCATGCCCCGAAAAGATAACACGCGAATTGATATGGTATAAAAAAAGAATTTTTATCGGATTTGTTTATCTAATCGCATGATGGAATATCAATTTCCTTTCAGGTCCATCGGAAATTTATTCGGAAGAGGATTCAAACGGAATTCAAAGGCATGTCTTATACTCTGTAAACTCAACTTTGGTACTCGATGCCCTACTTCTTGAATTCCATAAAAGTGACACCATCCTACGCGATAATACCTCTTACTTTTTACATCCAACTTTTATGAATACTTCGTCCATTTTCAATTGAAAGTCGAAACAAATTGCCTAATGTAACATTCACTTTTAGCGAGGATATTCGCATGAAAGGGGTATTATTAAACTTCCATTGAAATATTTGAGCTGTTGTTGAAAGAACTAAAATCGTTTGAAACATTCCGAAGCATTTTTCTTTTTTCGGTCGTTTGCCGCGGCGCACAGATCGAGGCTTGATGTTGACGCTTAAAATCACCGACTAAAGACTTGGATTTGAACTTCTTAACGCTCGACACTCCCATCCCACACTCAATCAAAGTTCCAAGTCTCTTTCCCTTCGGAGATTACGGTTCCTAGTTCTCGGGATCAGCCCATTATATAATTTTGCGACAAGGCAGGATGAATAAGAGGATCCGTTGTGCTCGTTATGCATTGGCTCGACGCTTCCTCCAAGAGCGTCCCCGAGACAACTGATTTTTCGAGACGCCGAACTCAGACCTTACAAAGATGTGTTTCTCAATCTCCCCAGGTCACGCCACCATTCTTCGTCCGCCGCATTAATATCGTCGGAATTGATGTGTTTCGCTCGCCTCTTCGACGGTCGGTCAAATATGTGTTCCTTGGCATTCACCTCTCTCTCTTTTGATCGAGCGCGGCTAATGGAAGCAAAACGAAGGGAATGTGTATGCATGGGTTAACCCACAAGTGTATGCGGCACTGGACCTCTACTTTTTCTTGTCTACATGTGTGGGTCCATCGAAATTCGCGACAAGTTTGAACGCAGCCAGAGCGGATATTCAAAAGAGAGGATTCTAAAATGCTTTCAACAAGAGTCTACATAAAAGCAGGAATATGAAAGCACTTTTATGGCACGACAACCAGTAAAAATATAAATATGATTAGCTATCAATATTTTCTCATAGGAAAAATAGAAAATAAATATTTTCCATTGGCCAGAGCAACTTGTCAATTAGTATAATCATATCTGAATGTCTAATGTCAATAGGGTCAGGTATAGCACTTCATACATGTACGATGTAGTTTCGACGAAAATGATCACGCTAATACGGATTTAATGGAGAAACTTGGTGATAAAAAAATAATTTAGTACAAGGAGGAATTTCATGACCAGAATTCTGAGTATCGGTGTCAAGAAGAGAAATTTGAGGACCTAAAAACGCTGGGTAGCGTTTTTCTTCAAAAACTTGTAATTTTTGTGGGAAACATATGCTGATGGTTGTGACAGAAGGAGGGACGATGAAATGGTGGGGAAGAGGGAGGAAAGGAATAGGTATCTTGAACTCCATGAATCAGGGTAAAAGCTACGAGATAACAGCAGAATTATTAACGTAGTGTTAAAAGGTGTTGTATTAGTTTATAAGTATCTTCAGGGGCCCCTGTGAAACAGTGCTAAGGGACCGTCTAAGATCCATCTCTACGCGGTAGATTAGTCGATGAGATAATCGGTGGATTATTATAATGGTGGTAATCTACCGGTTAAGGTAGATTTTGTATGGACACAACAACCAAATATTTCTCTTGTCCCTCCTAACAAAATACAACCCAATATCTTACTCTACAAAAAAGCCCCTCTTCATCTCCGTATACATCCTTTCTCCCCTCATTCCGTCCAATATCCCTATCCTGTTCCTGCTCATTCCTCGTTTGCCTAAAACTCCCCTCTATTACAGTCTTCAACATCCCACTACCCACCAATACGCCCTTCATCCATTTTTCCTGTCTCCTTAGGACTTCTCCCAACAAACTCCTCTCCTCGCCCACCACACCTAATACTTCTTCGTTTTTTTCCTTTTGGTCCATTTCACCTTCTCCATCCTTCTCCACACCCACATTTCAAAAGCCTACAATCTATGCCCATCGTTCTGCTTTAATGACCATGTTTCCGCCCTGAACATAACTACGCTCCATATCAAAGTTTGAACGAACCTTTCATTAACATCCTTACTCAACGTTCCGGTCATCAATTCCCTCCTTGTGAAAGCTTCTTTGCCAAAGGAAATTCTTCACATTTTGGACCGAAACACTTCCGAGTTACGTAAACTATTCCACCTCCTCTAGTTCTTTCCCTCCTATTTTAATTTAGCCTTTATTTTTTTACAAAGGCTAAATACCTAGCATGAGACATTGGAAAATATGACGTAATTCAATATATTGCATCCTCAAAATTATTTTTAATTACTTACATTTATTCATATCACTCAAAATGGTTTTCATGAAATATCCTCCATCTCGAAAATATTTTCCGAGTCCGAGCAAATATTTTACCTTAAGTTTTAAAAACGGATTTTTTAATTGATGCAGTGTGATAGATGGGCATTATTATCATAAGGGAAATAACTAAATAGTGAGAGGGAGAGTAAAAATGTGGAAAAAATCGTTCTCTTGGAAATATGTTTAAATTTTCACCGTCGCCAATCGCCACTCTTCAACGGCTAACTCTTTCTCGTGGGATAATCTTATGCATCTAAGAATTCGTTATTAAATATTGAGCAGTGGAATCTCAATGATTGATGGTATAAATACGGAACATTTCCTTTTTTAAGAGCATTCGTTGTGCGGAGAGGTAAAATTTTGCTTCAAGCGTCGTCAACTTGGCTCTCATTAGGAAATTCGAACACCACGAGAGCCCTGGCCTGGGTCTGCCACGAAGGTTGAAATGAGGGATCACATTTCGCCACCAAGGGCGAGTGACCACCTTGGGCACCACCATTTTGCCACAATGGGGACGCCCTCGGTGGCACTGCAGCTCTAGAGAACCAAAGCGAATGGTCCCGCTCACCAATTAATCATTTCTCAGGACGAATGATTTCTTTGTAAATATTTTCTCGCGGAAAATCACAGATGGATGGGCTGATTCGAATGGGGATAAATGAGATATTTACTCCCGTTCTAAATACAAAAGACTACCCTTAAATTCTCCATTGGTTGATAGTGTGAAAGCAGAGGCTTAGATCATATTTAACTGATTGCATACTATATCATGCTGAAAAAGCATTATCCAGTGGCAGTTGGTATCAATCCCCTACAGTGTATAAAAGAGATCACAGAAAAACTTGATAGATTTTGGCGGTGTAGAAAGATAAACCAAGAAATTATAATCTCGGAGATGGATATTAAAGCACTTAAGGATAGATACTTTCATCTCTTATTTTTTTAACGAAACTCCGGTAGATCTCATTTAAAAACTATATCTAACAAAGAAGCCTCCATGCCTATCCTTTCATTTGTCGCCTTCAACCCGGCAAAGCTTTTGTGTTGAATTATTCGGAATAATGATTCCTCCATTTGCAATATTTAACCTTTATGTGAACTGTAATTAGTATAATAAGAACATTACCAGAAAGATAAGTTTCTAAGCGACTTAGGGTAGATTCCTGAGAGTAGAGTAGATGCATTGCAATGGAGAAATTCAATCTTGTATACCACGTTGTACAGAGTATGCGTAACCACTCGTTAACCACAAGGAAATGTGATCGATATTTCTCTAATTTAATACTCCTCAAAATCAAAAGCTACCAAAGGAGCTGCATGAGCGAAGGAACAATCAATAATCTACAGAATCGCTTTACTTGAAGATGCCTAAGTCACTGGTCATGAATTTCTGTCAGTTGTAGTTGAAGACTTAAACAAGTAAATGAGTACATTGATATGCAGGTAAATTTAAACTGTAAAAATATTCTTAACAATACTTTTACCAACAAATTCTGTAAATATCTACTTTTTTCATTGAACCCTTATTTCTAGTAAACTTATCTTGTAGTTTTTTCGTAAAAAGCTCTTATACACGGCGAACATTCTAAGAGAATACATTTGCTCATTATATGAATGCAAATCATTCTGAAAGTCATTTCCTGACTACATCAGAGCTAAGAAAACACATTAAAAATGAGTAAGATTTCGTAAATAAATGAGAGTAGACTTTTTCGTGGAATGGACGAGGTAGGAATCTAACATAAGGAGTCTCTCAGAGAATATTCTATCCCCATCCCGGGAGTGATAAAGATGTAATAATGTGTGTTGTATGGGGCCGTAAATTTAATTTCACATGTGACAAGGTAGAAGCAGGGAAATTAGGAGAGTACTTACGTGGGCGAAAGAAACATTTTCGCAAGAATAATGGACTTGAGGACGGATACGCTAAGTATAGAAGTGAGCATAAGATCGGTAAAGACCGAGTACTTTAGCCAGTTAAGCTACCAAGGTGTCGTCAATCGAGGGATCAGGGTTTGAATCACGGTCAAGTCGAATGATTGTTACACTCTGAAATTGTTGCATTTTAATGCACACTTAGCAGATGACTCCGTTAAAAGCTACTGTCGCAGCATCTCCCTCACTTTCTCGGATCGCCATTCATATTAAATTCAACTGATGAAAAATTCAAAAGTCATATTTCCTTCAATTGGCCTCCATTTTCTGGTCAAGGATCGTCAATGCTCCAAAATTCCAGTTTTTTCTTTCATTTTCTGGATTGTTTTCAGAATTAGTTCAATGTTCAACCAATCTCCCGATTTTCAAGGATTAAAAGGTCGTTGGCCACCCTGTGCCAAGTGAAATTCGAAGTCAGAAAAAGTGGGCGGAGGAAGTACCGCGAGGTAATAGAGTGTTGAAGGTCGTGATTGAAGGTAAAATGCTAGTTATCTAGGTGAGAAGGGAAGAGAAAAAGATAGTCTTGCTGAAATTCATGAGGGCAGACTGTAGGAATGAAGAACTGAATGAGAAATAATGACATTAGTTGAATTTCACGAGATAACTAGCGTGAAGCAGTTGTTAAGGTCCATCCAAAATCTCTTTATCATACGAGGATGGCCTATTAATTAGATGAATGAGAGAAGTCTTTTGGATATATGGATAACTTTCGCACTACATTACCTTCAAGCTCACTTACTCAAAACTACTACTATACCGTCAAGCAAACCGCTACCGCTAAGTTATCTTAAGCATCACATGTCCCTTTCGTAGAGGGTATTCTACTGTTCTCCCCAGTTAGCCACGCTTGAGAATTTGAGACGAACAAGAACAGCTTTTTGTTTTTATTTCTTGTATATCCTTTCCATGTTCGAAATCGTATATAAATTAGAAAGTGTCACATGCTTAATTTACATAAATTTATCTCCTCCTTGGACGAAGCGTTGGATGAATCCGCCCTTGGAAATAATTATGCGTCTACCTCTGAACGTTTCTTTAGAATCCATACCTGATTAAGGGAAACGATTTCACCATCATTTATCTTAAAAGAATTCTATGGCATCCTTCGGCTGACTCAACTCCGCTACCACATCAGCATAAACCATAATTTCTGTTATTATTTCAGCCAGTTGTGTTTGCAACAATCATTACGGGGGCGTCCTAGATTCATCTTATCAGATGATAACTGCCGGACTTCTTAGATACGAGAAGGGAAAAACAGGTCATGGTTTTATTTGACCGAAAGAGATTCCTGGAAATCTTTCTCAAGATAAGCTCTGAAATATAGATTTAACATTTTGGGTATCCTTAATTTATTGTTCCAGATTATTCTCTATTAGTCTCCAAGAGACCTTCATGCAACGTCCTGGTAACAATCATCTTTATGTATTCGTAAATAATTCAAATCTCCTGCTGAGTAAAGAATTCTTCGGAGCGGGGGTGACATTTTAGTACGCGGGGTCGGGGGAAACACTCTTGCGTTCTTCGGTTGGTGGATACTCCGCGAATTAGAACCAAGAGAGAAGAAAGAGGACCCGGAACATGAGAAACGCACTAATTGAAACGAGCAGCAGCCGGAGGGTCCGTGGCATCTGACAAGAACTCGAAGAGGCGACAAAAAGGAACCTGTGGGAGAACGAGGAAGTCACCCAAAAATCCCACTGACTTCATTAATCAAATTCGGACCTTCAACGTGGGGAGACGAAACGTCAACCACATCAATCAATCAACATCAATTGGACTCATTTTTCAAACTTGAGTCCCGTGTTCAGCACCCTTTCGCTTGAAATGGAAATTACATACATCACTGAAAGTACAAGGACACGACAGCCCAAGAAAGCCAACGTAAATATGTAGTAGGTATTATGCGTCCGCGTACTGATGTCAGCACGATGAGGACAGAGATCTAACACAAGGTCAAGCCGTCTGCCAGGAGACCGGATGGGGTAGCGATGAATTCAGTTCCACCACGGCGCGGAAATTTCAGTATTCCGTGGTGAAGACGCGAATTGAACGCGAATTCGGGGAGTTGTGCCGCTGGGTCATGATTCCCCTTCCCTCCCTCCAAAGCCTCTCTCAAACGAGAGTTGTGGCATCACAGGGCATCGGGCACGTTGGCATGTTCGACTGAGTACGAGAACTTGAAATGTTTGGATAGTCTCGTGTCGTCACGTAACAAACGACGAAAGAGGATTAAGTTCTGCAGCACCGCATTTTACATTGCGTTCCCACCGATAGAAATCACAGTGGCGCCCCCTTTCTGCCCCCAGACCATTGTTCGAGGACAAACCCCTCAAACGCATAGTAAAAATAAAGTGGAGTCACAAGAGATAAGAGATGCCTGAAGGAAATAAGAGTCAAGTCAACGAGAATTCAGGTGACCCAAATGAAGACGGGCGAAAAATAGAAGCAACGGAAACACTGAAAGAATACAAAACGTGAGGCTTACTTAAGAAAGAGATGCGTGGGCCCACAGTTATGTTAACCCGATGACGGCGGAAATGACCCATTCGGTGGGAGCAGTCGCCTGGAAAAGAAAGAAAAGAAAAACATCAAAAAATCAAAGCAAAACCTAGTCCCAAAGGTCAATTTTACATTAGGCCAATTACTAATATGTTTGTGTGTGTGTGTGGGTCGCGGTAGTCCAGGGGTAGAGCGTTAGAGACTGACCGAAGGGCCAGGGTTTGATTTCCGGGCAAACCTCTCTATGAACTCTAAGCTCCACTCAAGCTATATGATTTTTCGGGTGCCAGATCTCCTTCACTGATGCGTGTATTTCAAACGCCGTTGGGCTTAGTACTGGGTACTCTACCATCACCCACCAAACCAACCTTAAGGTTGATTACAGTGTTTATGGTTTATATATATATATATATATTAATATATATCCGGCGACCCCCTCTGGTCTTTTACAATCGATAGAAAAATTCCAATTGGTGCGAGAATTGGTACACACCCATGTTCCTACCTTATGGAACATCGGATAGCATAGGGAAGGGGATGATATTTAATCGTAAGAAATCAAAGGCTGAACCCATGTAGGCGGTGTCAGTCCCGCTCGTAACCGACCACTTCACAAGAGATATCTCATGTCGGTCATTAGATAAATGGAGAGCACTTACCCAAGACTTTTCGTGACCACGACCCATTAATAATTTTACATCTGTTACTCCGACATTTCATAGGCATTATATCTCATTCACATACGATATATGAACGTGTTTTGCATGACTGGGACATTTCATAATTGGCCTCCGACTTCATAAACAGACAGATTCTAAAACTGTTCAACATACTGTAGAATGTATACCTCCCAGTCTCATTTTGATTACAGTTTTGACAGTTCGATAATATTATCAGAGTTTGATAAAATATTGGTAATCAGAAATCATTTGTATGTTAAAGTGACAATCTCCTTGTCTCATATCTAATAGACTAATAATGCGGAGGATCATCTTCGTCACATTGGCTCAGGTAGGATGGTGCAGGTGGAATCATGACCCCTCAATATGATACGATGATTAATTTTGTTATCCCAGCTATTTGCAATGTCAAGTATATCTGCATGAAGACAATGACATTTCCGGAAAAGGAGTACATGGAAGGGAAGGTAATGATTAATAAGAAGACTTTATTGGACTTTCGTCCTTCCCACGTCCCCTTAGATCCCAACCTACCGTCAGAGCCCGTTAATCGTTAATCTTTCGTGTCACACCATAAACGTTTTCTCTCGGATCATGACGGAATAAATTAAACAGGAGAGTGAACTCATTGACCACCTTCAAAATTTCTTTTCTTCCTTTAAAAAGACACTGCTTTTTAGCCATGATGGCGCGAATGAAATCCATCTTTTATACCATGAAATTGCGACGCCTTAACAAATTGTCTTTTGCTGGGGACTAAAAGTCTTCGTTCTTAACTTATTCTTCCGTGAATAGAAATACATTTTAATGCCAGGTATAAAACATCACACCAATTATGTAGTTAATTGATCAATACTGATTTAATGTCATAAGCATATGTCTATTCATTCAATTTAATTGATTGTCCTGCACTGCGGGAACAATCAAATACCCACTTCACTTTCTTTAATTAATCTGAACGCCATAGAGTCATCATATTATGCACTCAATCAAGAAGTAGGCTACCCAGTAATTACATGCAATTGGAGCAAATTATATTAATTAAAGTAATAAAGTTCTCGCAAGTATGTTGACTTTTACACTATTATTGTTCCGAATTTCTGAAGAACATACCTACGTGGAAAGTCAAATGAAAACCTTAAATTAAAATATTATTATCTCGTAATTTCTTGAATACAAAAGATTCTCAGTAATATAATTTTCATATGCAGTTCCAATGGCATGACTATACCATATGTATTTCAGCGCTCCGAAAGTTCACGAATACCTCTAGAAAAATCAGGCCTTTAACTGCTACAAAGGTCTCTAACAGTCACTGCTCGGTGTGCCTGACATGGTCGAGGGGAGTTTCTTACAAAGTACCACTGTTTAGGAACTTCCCAGTCCACATATTACTACTGGATTGATATGTGCATCGCCATACTGAACTTTAATTCGTCGATGAATTTGGATATGTATCACCCTTGAACTACTCAATTCACGAATGAGAGACAGCTATTCCTCTGTAAGCCATTTGGCAAGTGGAGCCGCCATTTTACACTTTGTTGCGTCGCATTGTTGCATTCTGGCATCGTGCTGCCAGCTGTGGGCCACCATTTAAATCATAACTGTTGCGAATTAACAGGACAGTGGTGCGATTTTAAGAAATTTTAGCGCACCTCTAAGGTTTTCAATTGACTCACTCTCGAAGATCACAAATATGTCTCTTTTCATAAACCATAGCAATATAGCATAAGCCACGTCATTTCTCCTATTCATTTTCAAAGTGTTGCCCTTAAAGCGAGATTGACCAAGTAGTCCATCTCTTTCAACGACACGTCATTCCGATGGAGTGAAACTCTTGTGTTCTTGTTCGACGTGAAAAACGGCTTCCGCAGTGGGTGTTTACCTGTAAATGGCTAATGAAAGTGATTGAGAAGACCGTTAGAGTTGGTTAGAGCTTGCGGCCGTTAATTGACCAAAAATGTCTATGAGATCTCGATGAAACCCATTTTAGGGTGCCACACAACTGAAAAACTAAGGAGGTACCTACTTTATGCTACGAATGATTCATTTTAGGCCATTGCGCACTCATATTTCCTTTGGAGTCACCATTAACGAAGATGACCATAATTTCCTAAATTATCAGTACTGACTTAAATTTGGGGATATAAAAATTCAATAATTCACCTCTGCAAATGTCAAGAAATCTGGCGTCATCCAAGCGCATACATCGCAAAATAAGTAACACGTCACCATGTGTAAAGTGAACTATGCAATCGTAGAAATAAATAAAACGTATTAATAACATTCGTATTTGCCTTGCACTCACGGTTCAGCCGTTGCTGGAATGGCAATAAACTATAACAAAAACCAGTAATCAATCCGAAAGATGGCCTGACAGGCCAGTTTGATAGGTAAGGATAGAGGTCTCCCCTTTCTGAGCCCACCAGCGTGTGCAATCACACACAGGTTCCTGAGGGGCCGGTTCCTTCTTCGGGCCCTTCGTTGGTTCTCCACGGCTTGGATGAAGCTGAGAGACCTTAGGAGGTTAACTGTAATTGAACCTGGTCGCTGGCCAGTGCCCCATCCACTGGACTCCCGTGAACTTAATTGACAATACATAGTTAATAAGTCTCAGAGGCTAAGCTGGCTCAAAATCATTTGGCATTTTATATGGGTCTTTACACAGTAAGAATAATGATTAGAAGGTATTAAACATCCTTCTAATCATTATTAGTTCTGAGTTTACGCTTTGTTCTGATAAAAATGAAAATTTTCTAAAATCGTTTTATATATCTCTAATATTACATTTCTCTACGAAATGTAAATATAAAATCTGAAGCATTTGAGTATGAAGTAATTCGGAGATACTTATCGAACAGGATTTGAACTGCTTCTCTAGACGTTCTTCATGCCCGTCCTATCTGAATGCTCCGGCCATCTGACGTTGATTTTTTGTACCAGTTTTGTCAACATCGCCGGTGTGCTACTTGAGGGTACTGTCACTCTACATACGTGTCAAGTAAATTAAATCTCTCGAAACTTGCTCTTGATGTATAATTAAATTTACGCGGGGCTTATAACATAGAACTAGACTAAAATATATTTAGCATATACAAGCTGAAATAAGATGCCTCAGTAATGAAAATAATTTACAGAGAAAATGAAGAACGATTACTGAAGTGCAAATGAAAGAATTGAGATATCATACGTAATTTAAAATACTGGATTATTTATAAATACGTATATAAGCACCTTTGCATGTATAAGTTTTCTTCGGTCTAAGTTGATTTTCATTATTTGATAGGATGGGTAGTCATGAGGAAATATTTAGTGATAAGGTTCCGATAAATTCGAGTCTTTGAATCCACGTCATAAACGTGCATACCTATCGCCCAAGTTGGGAACATATAAAAGTTTGTTCCCAGTGAAAAGACACTGATATAAGGGCATTGCCTACGAATTTCCTGACTAACATACACAGCATTGTCATTTGTTATGTATTAAACTAATGTATAAGCGTTTTAGGTCCTGTTGTGATAGTACCTTAATGTGGCAACATTTTACATGACTTATTGTTGTTTCTATTATTTCAGATGAGCATGGACATTTCGGACAAATGTTTGAACGGGAACGGTGTGGCAAAAAAAGGTGTTTTTGGTGAAGAATGTCCACCAGTTAAGCCGCTATCTTTCATTGATCAGACCTTACGGTTTAGGGCCGATGCACTGTGCTCCCTCCTCAAGAAAAAGTACAGCAAAGATCCCAGTTTTTATGTGAGGGTGCCCGGAAGGTAAGATCAAAGAACGAAATTTCATGATCACTATAAATTGGATCATGTTTCTGTTATTATATGCAAGGCAGCCTCCAGGTACTTAGATGTACAAGAAAAACTTCTGTATTTGTTGTATCTAAGTTCTCTCTTCACAGGGTAAATATCATTGGAGAACATATTGATTACTCAGGGTATGGTGTTCTTCCGTCGGCTATTCAACATGATATGCTTCTATGCGTCGCAGTTGAGGACTTGGGGACGAGTGGAAAATCGCCATCAATTTTTTTGACTAATATCAATGACTGCTACCAGGATTTCAAAAGCTCTATGGACGAGTTAGTGTAAGTTCATAAATCAGCCCTAAATCCTCCAGTAATCGCGATTCACTAGTTTCCAAGGCCATAAATGTGTAACATCGCATAAATGGGATCACTTGAACCAAAGAAATTTCCAAATGGGGCATGTTAATATTCGTACAAGTATTAAGTTCACAGATGACGTTAAAGGCCATTTTTGGTAGAGAATGGTTTCACATTATAATACAAATTGGTCGAAATTAATGACATCGTTTTCATTCCAGCAGACTATTTCCTTACAGTCCGCGAAATTAAAAGAATAATCTGCAAAAGAGGTTTTTAGAATTAAAACTTATAGACACCTAAAGGTTACAATAAGTGATTTTCTGTAAGCTAAATATTCAGACCTAAGGATTATGTCAAGAGTCAAGTCATTTTGATTAAATTAATCACTTCGCCAAGCACTGTTGTGCGTCTTACATTTTATACATCTTGACAGTAAGGAGAAATGTTTTCATCATATTTTTAAAAGAAATTCCATGTTTAATGAAAGCAAGTTTTGAAATAGGAAACAGTTTTCTTTGATGTTTACCCTATTTTTAGGATTTCCTTTTGTGGCATAAGAGCTGCTCTAAAAAGTTTGTCTGCGTTCCATCAAATGGAAACATTGTGCATGCATATAATGAACATAAAGATAAAATATAAAGACATTAGAAAATTTACTTAAATCAAGGGTTCATCTCTTTTGTAATTGAAGCATTCAGAAACCACCTTCCTGGCATGATTACTTCCTCTGTGGCATACATGGTATATTACATGATTTGAAAGATGAAGTTGCCAAAGAGCACATCAAAGAGAAAAAGGCGGTGAGCTCTATTTATGTGGCTGTGGATGGCACCATACCACCGTGTTCTGGTTTGTCAAGTTCCAGTTCTCTCGTCAGTGCCGCTGCACTTGCAACTGCTTATGCAATGAAGGTGAGAAGATAACTTTCACCATTGATGTTATCTGACTTATTCAAGGCTTGGCCACCAGTTCAAATATTTTAGGAAATGTCGGTACCAATATTTTTTTCAGGAAATGCCATGGACTTTAAAATTGATGCATAATGCAAGTTAGAGCTTGAACCTATTGGTCCATGCAACTGCAGCGATGAAAACGTTTTCTTTATCAAGTATTGTAAAATGTGTTATTTAAATTAATAACTTCATTTCACACTATTACAAACCTGAGCTCAGGTCTAATATAAATGTGATTTCCCATCATTTCCATTTGCTAATACTCTGAATGCTGGCACTTTTCAATGGATATGGTTTTCATTCCCAAAGAATATAGTATGTCTTCTAGAACAAAAGATTGCTGGAAAATTTTAGGAAGGAAAATTCCTTTTCATTAATTTTTGGCTGCATGAGATTTAGCAATATGTCTTGCAGGTGGCATACAATGATAGAGTTATCCTTTTAGTAAATCTTATGGCAGGTTTATTTTGCTCCCTTTTTTAATCTTTTACATATTCATTGGCTGTGAATATTTTTCATTAAAGGAAAAGTGTATTTTCATTCATCAACATTCAAGTTACTCATAATGGTCTAGTTTTGTGAGTGACTTTGATCAGTCCAAATGACCGATCTGTCCATTAATTGTGGAAGACTATGGAATTCCCAATTAAAATCCAATAGTATATGCTTATCTCACCACTTTTATTAACATTCAGATGCAACGTTTATTGACTTTTGCTAAATTATCCGGAAAACTGAAAAAAAAATCCTCTCCTAAAATCAGAAAAACTGGAAATACCTTCATGTCAAATAGCCATCATCCTATCCTTTACCTACATAAATATGAAGCTGCTTTATTTTCTTAAGTGTAAATACCTACTAAATGAAAGGGGAATGAGGAACTTAAAGGAGTGTTTGTCCTAAAAAATGAGATATGGTGAGTAATTACAAAATCATGAAAGAATGTAGATTGTACCAGTTGCAGACAAGAAGAGTAATCTTATTGTTTGGTCCTGCTGAGAGAATGGATTAGAGTCTAATCATTATCAATTGATATTGTAGAGAAGAATAAATGATTTGAGATGAAGTAGTTGATAGAAAAAGCCTTATGTGACTGTCATCAAAGAGATTGTCAAGTACAGTTGGTCATGTGAGGATTTTATATAATTGAAGTTTTGGACTGAATGATTGAGATTTGGATGAGAAAAGATCATAATGAGTGAAATAAACCTTTTAGCATATATTATTCTTTAATTTTTGAGCCCATCTTCATAAACTTTCTTTTTCTTGTTTACTTTCAGCCTCATTTTTGATATATCACTTTCCATGACTCATAAATGTTTTTTTGTCAAGAACTTTGTACTTCTTGATATTATTACTATGCCATCACAGGATATTAGCAAAGCAAAATATTTCTTTGGGATTGGATTTTATCAGTTAAACAGAATCATGTTAGTATGAGAACAAAACTTTTCATTAACTTAAGAACACTATATTTAGCTGTTGTTTTATTCCTTTGTGGTTAGTATTCTGAGGAAATAAATGCAGTTGCTGTTTATTAGTTATGCTCTCTTGGAAACTTTGTTTTTTGTGAAAAACCTCTATGAAGGAAGCTCATAATATTGCAGTTGAGTGATCATGAACTTTGTGAGAGAGATGTTATAATATCAGTGGGTAATTTCCATTCCACTCAATCCATGCATCATCCCTACACGATCATAGTATGCTTATTTCTGTATGTGCATCATTTTAGAATTGTTATGTCATTTAAACATTTTAGCATATGTATTTTAAGCTAACCTTAGATGACTTGACTTGAATTATTGAAATTGGAGAACTCTTCATTATTGCAAAATAAGGTGAATTTTTTGTAAATAATTGACAATATTATCTCTTCAAGTTTAACTTTAGTCTCTGACAAATACAGAAATTCCAGATGATTTGCATTAAAGACCTGTTTGATTTACATCATTCATTTGAAGAGTAAATGTAACTTGAGGTTATCATTTAGGTATGATGAGCAAATTTCACTCGTATATCCTTTCAAATTCACTTAAGCAAGACTAATGTTAACTGTCTGCTGATTAAATAGTTGATTCATGTAAAACTCAGTTTCCTGCATATGGACCAATGAATCATCACAATGAAGCCTGTTAGTTGTAGAAGACTGAAATTGTATCAGTCTATATAATTTCTCTTAATGATGACTAATTTTGTATTTCATCTATTAGGTAAAACTCAGCAAACTTGTACTGGCAAGCATTAGTGCGCGGACTGAGAGGAATGTTGGCACAGAAGGTGGAGGAATGGACCAAGCAATAGCATTTTTAGCATCAGAAGGTAATTTTAGCTTTGATGATATGACTCCTTTTACATTTCTTGTGCTTTTTGTTCAATTGGATGATATAAATGAAAATATCAAGATATGTTGGGCCAGGTTATTAATCTATTCCATAAGCTTGATTGTAAAGTGAATCCAATATTATTTATTGATTTCCTATAGCTGTTGCAAGATGATTTAGTTAATTCTACCAGTAGTTGTGTATAAACTAAATTAAATTTTACCCAGTTTAAAAATGTGGGGAAAATTTCTACATAGTACCTGATATAGTGCTTAATAAATAATGAAATAATAATATTCTAAAGGTATTTCAACTTTTTATGACTAATTACATTAGATCTTCTGACTTTTAAGTATCTATTGAGCTCTAGCAACTAGCAGGCTGGCATTTTGTAGCACCCATCTCTCCCCTACATCTACCTCAAGTCTAGTTCTTCTACCAAGTGGTATTTCTGAGTACACAGGACTGCAACAATGACTTTGCTATTCAACTGTGTTATTCAATATGTCATTGATGTTGTGACCTGATTTTCTCAGAAAATAGGATGCTACATATCAGAAAATCTAACATAGATGTTTACTTTCATCAAGCATAGTATTTTCTGTAAATATACTAGAAATTTAAACTTTTTCTTTATTTTGACATTGAATGGTTGTGAGGTACATGAGTCTATCCAATCTACACTGCGAAGTTCATTTCAATTAATTTCCAAAGGTAAAGCATATGACTGTCAATGCATTTCACATTGATTGTGCTGTGGAATGACATGTAGAAAACTATGATTGGAGCATATAATATCCTGTAAATTAATACATTTAGAAGGATGCATACAGTATCAATGCGGGTTATTACTCTTAAAGTGAACCACACAAGATTCTTATATTGCAAAGCCAATTCATCATATTGTGAACCCATCATAAAGCAAGAAATGTCTGCCAAGCAGCAATTATTGCATAAGACTACATTAAATCCTTTCAGAATGATTAACCTGCCTTCTTACATGAGGTATTAAAATTGGGTGGGTGTGTGTGTAAGTGATGAACTGAGCCTACAATGTATGATTTAATGTAAATTCTTATGCATAGTAACTATATAACATATTTTTAGGGTATGCAAACTTATTTTATATTAGTTCTTTTAGTAATAAAAGGTAAGCTGAATTGTATTTTCATTTGAATGTAACAATTTCGACTGATAGGTTGCGCAAAGTTAATTGAGTTCAACCCGTTGAGGTGCCATGATGTAAGACTTCCAGAGGGTGCATCTTTGGTTGTTGCTCACAGTCTAGCTACCATCAACAAGGCAGCAGGATCTGAATATAACACCAGAGTGGTGGAATGTCGATTAGCTGCACAAGTTAGTATGCATTTCTTTTAAACTTGATAATTGAACTAAGTGCTTAGCCCAGAAACTTGAAAATCCCTCTTATCAGACAATTAGGTTTTAGGCAATGTGGAGCACTGACATATATGGCAACATCATATGAAATTATCAAACATTATATATGCCTTGAAATCATTATTGGAATTTCCATTTGTACAATCTGTACTTGCAAATAAAATGTTAAGAATCGCCTGAAATTCCCAGGAGACAAAAGAAAGCTTGCAGGAATGTTTCTCTCTGTAGAGCCTACACTAATCATAAAAGTTAATTATTGACCTTTGTTGTCTTCTGCGCTGTGAAATCCATCAAGTGTTCCTAGAAGGACCACCTGGTGTAGTTGTCATTTTCATCTATACCATCTCCCTGCATGGAGAAGGTTATATTATGCCCCATCTCAATTGGGAAAGTAGGTCATTTCGGAATTATTTTCAGGTTGATTAAGAGGATTTGTGGGTCGCGGTAGTCCAGGGGGTAGAGCGTTGGACTACTGACCGGAGGGTCCTGGGTTCAATCTCAGGGCAAGGCACTCTGGGCACCTGCAGCTCCACCCAAGCTATGTGATTTTTCGGGTACCACATCTTCCTGGGAAACTATAACCGGCACAAGGAAAGGAACTGGCCCCCCCTACCCTGATGTGTGAATTTCACATGCCGTCGGGCTTAGTCCTGGGTGAACTCTGCCATCACCTACTAAACCAACCTTCGGGTTGAATACTGTGTTTATGGTTTTTTTTAAGAGGATTTGTTGAGAAATAATAAAATGGGAGTTTAAAGCTTTTTAGGGCAACATATTATTCTTTAAATGGGGTTAAAGAATTTTGAGGGAAAGGATCCTAAGGAAGTCTTTGGTAAAAATATAGGTTGAATAACAAGATATGATAGGAACGGCATGCGCTTTGAATAATCATAATCTTTTACGTGATTGTGTATAAAATTGACATTCCAATATGGTACAGAAAGGGAAATTAGCAGGTAGCTATGGTATTAGTCTCTAGGTACAGAAACTATTATTACTGCTTCAGTAATGTGCAATCAGTGTAGATTACTTGAAAGGTAACTAAATTAGTGACTTTAGTCATTAATCTGCAACCCAACCTACCAATAATATTCCCTAACACAAATATAAGGGTAGGCAATGACATTTACTTTTTTGTAAAAATATAACATATTTTCAAATGAAAATTACATGTACTTTTTAGCAAATGAAAGTCTTAAAAAAATTGAATTCATAACTTGAAATTTTTGAAGTAATAACATTTATGAGAAAGGAGTTCAAAAGTTTTGTGATATTATACATTTGAATCAAGAATTTATGGTGAGAAAATAGTTACATTACCACCCAAAGCTTAATAAACCCATAATTTTGAACTAATTTTAACCAGTATCATTAATCAAATTAGAAAGTCATTGGACTACACTAATAAAATGCCATGGGCGCCTTACGAGCCAATAAGAACTTGTATAGTATATCAGAATATAGGGAAAAAACAAATTCAAAATATCATGGCAACATATGGTCCTACAGGAACAAAACTTAACCAGTGAAGTAGCTTGCAGAAAACAAATTTAGAGAGAGTATTTCTTAAAGCAGATCAGTAGGTGGTACACTGAGAATGGACATCAGTACACTTTGTAGCTCACATGACTCCGATATGGGAACTTGTCAACACGTGTACGTATGTAAGTCTACTCTTTTATGAAAACAATACTTTTCCCAAAGCATTACTTTTACATAAAATTTAAGCTCTTACAGTTGAAAAATATGTGACCATAATAATATCCTTGCGATAAATCATCTTCATTTTAGCAAAACTTTCTGTGGAAAATGTTCCTGAGATGATAGATAACAGTGAGATATTTTATCCCACATGAATAGTTGATTTATGGTTTACAAGAACTTAAAATTAGACAAAATGGATCTGTTAACATTGAATATTGTTGATGATTTTGCTGAAGATATGCATGTTGGATCTAATTATAATGACTAAATACTCATCCTACAAAATTATAATTAGCTGACTCCCAAAATAATTGGGGATTAGGATGGTACAGTGGCTAATGTACTGGCTTCCCACCATTGAGGTCCTGGGTTCAAATCCTAATGATGGCTAGATTTTTCCATGGTATCCCGATTTGCATGGTGCTATCCCTAAGGTGCTATGTGGAGAGCACTTCAAGTGATTACACCATCCACCAGATGGGATGTTAAATTTTGGACCCCTTGGAGCCTTCCATTAACAGTAGGCCAGTGCTGATGCTGGGTTTCTCTCCACTATTCCTCCATCCACTAAGCATCCTACCCATACCAGATTACCCACCTATCCCTAATGGCACAAATTACCTCTGTTGTTGTTCATATGCACTAAGGACTACTACTAATACTCCAAAATAATCTTTCTTTGATATGGGCATCCAAAAAAATTTTAGTTCTGGTATTGCTTGAGAACTTCCAGGTATCTGTACATTGATCATAAGGTGAATGCTAAAATTATTTATTAATTAAGACTGGTGATTCAGGATTGACTTAGCTCATTATAAAGCTGTACAATAAACTTATTCAACTGCCTTTTATTGCATTAGAATTTTTATGCAACCACCCTTTCTTACTCCTGTATGATGTTATCTCAAATTAATTTCTAATTCTGGTGTCAAAAATATTTTGGAAGTAAAAATGAGTGGATAAAGAATGTTCATTTTTATTTAGTAATTTAAGTAATTATTCTCATACATGTGGTTATAAAATGTCTTATTGATTTCCTTTGACCAAAATTTTTCTAGGTTATTGCAAAGCACCAAGGTTTTGCATGGCAAAAGATTAGAACTCTTGGTGAGCTAGAAACTGCCGTGTCCAAAAATGTTTCAAAAAAAAACAGTTTGCAATGTGTCTTGTCCCTTGTAGAAACTGAGCTCCATGAAGAGCCATACAGCAAGGAAGAAGTAAGTTCTTATAGAATACTTCTTTATTGTTTTATACATAGCAGGAATGAATAGCAGATGGATTTAATTTGCCCTTGTATCTTATATTGCACTATCTTTCTTCAGATACTAAAATTACTGGATATATCAGAAGCTGAATTAATCAAATTATCCTTAAATGCAAATACAACTCATCTTCAAAGCTTCAAATTGAAGCAGAGAGCCAGTCATGTTTATCAAGGTGAGTAAAAATGGTAAATACCCTTGTGAGCATTTTATGGTGGAACTCAGTTCAAGTGAGTGAAAATTTACCTAATCTACGATTAAATATGAGCCAATTAGATGAGGTCTTTTGACAGGTGAAACAGTTGTACAGCCCTTTGAAACTAAGTGTAGATTACTGCCCTAGGTTGTGGTATTGGTCTCCATTAGGAATCTAAGCATTATCCATGTCATTTAAATTGTAAGAGCTTAAGGCTGAGTGACAAAATTTCTGCCACCACATACAAGGGCAAATGGTTAATAAGACCTCATTCAATGTGTCAAAGAAAATGAAAATTGTGTTTTGCTAACCCCAGTACCAGATAAATTACCTAGCGCAGTACTTGTATATTTGTTTCTTAAGTAATGAGGTGATGGTCTCATTCCTATGGCAATGAAACTAAACTAATTTGGAATAGCAGCAGATTTTAATGAAGTCAAATTTCAACTGTTGATGATACTACACACGATACATAGAAACCATAAACTCAGTGATCAATCTAAAGATCAGGTAGGTAAGTTTTGGTAAAGTTCACCCAATACTAAGCCCAACAGTCTATGAAATCCACACATTAGGGTAGGGGGGGGGTCAGATCCTTTCCTTGTGCCGCCTTAGGTTTCCTAGTTCTGGTACCAGAAAAATCAAACAGCCTTGGTGGCATGTTGAACATATTAAAAATTGATATACACCACAATCAGGCAGATCCAATATGGGTGGAAGGGATTTGTACCCTTGTACTAGCTTTTTTCAGTCATGGGTCAACACTTATGTAAGAATTCTAGTAATGTAAGTCCTCATATCCATCAAATGTATACACTACAAATGTGTTTATCACGAAATCATGCAATAAAGTTTCCACATTTATCAGAATTCAGATGATAAAGATTAGATGATTTAAGTTCAGAAAAGTTGAAAGTGAAACAATTAAAAGTAATTAAGTTTTTTGTAGTATTTTATTTACCTGCAAGTGTTAGAATTTCTTTAAAGATATGTAGCTATTATTAGTCCATTGATTTTGCTCCTTGGAAATTATTTAAAATATGTTATTGTCTTTGCAGAGGCCATCAGAGTGTTAGAGTTTGAAAATGAGTGCCTTAAGAATCTGAATGTGACTGCTGGGGGTGATTACAATAGCAAGAAAACTCTTGAAAAATTAGGAGAATTGATGAATTCTAGCCATGCAAGTCTCCGGGACCTTTATGAATGCAGCCATCCCCAATTGGACCAGCTGGTCAACCTTTGCCAAAAGAAATGTTTTGGGGCCAGACTCACTGGTGCAGGGTAAGTTGGATATCACTATTGTAAAGTTTCCAAACCTTCAGAGATTAAATTCACTATTCCATGAAAACACATCTTTACTAATGGAAAAACACATTTTAGCTAGACCAAGCTGAATAAAAACAATTCCATTCAAAATTTACAGTATCTATGTTTACTATTCACAAGTTTCGGGGAGTTTACTTGAAGCAGTGAAATTTGTTATCCTAGTGCCAAATATAACATTGAATTGATATCTAATGTAAATTCAGTAGGGTACTTGGGTTTGATACTGCATTATGAAAAATACAAATTTGCACTTTTCCTCAGATTTATCTGTAATGTACAAAGCATTTCAGTTCATCGAACCATCTTCAGGTACAATACAAGATTCAAATTGTGATGCATCATATCACCTGTTTCAGGAAGGGGCAGAGGAAGAAAAGAGTGAGAAGTAAGGTAGGCAGGGACAAAGAGGGGGGAAGAAGATAAGCACTTGTGGTCATTATTTGAGAGGATGGTGGCAGGTATCCCGGGGGCAGGAAAGAGAGAAGGATAAAGAAGGGTTAAGTGGGAAGGGGATATGGAAGGGATAGAGGCAAGTTGAGGGATGAGGTATAAGTGATTCTATGGTGGACATAATCAGGGAAGGGTGGTTCGACACATACTGAGAATGGAGGGTAGGGGGTGATTAGATGGAAAATACACAAAGGGTGGACAATCAATGAGAGAGATGGAGTTTCACAGTTTGCTGTGGAAACGGGATTCTGAGGGGAGGAGAGTGGTTTATAAAATATTATCGTTTAAAAGAACATTCATATTTCATTTTACAATTTCAATTTTTTCTCTAAAATTATTATTATTTTCGTAGTGTAGAATCTCCGGATTAAATTTACATGAGTGGAATAATTGTAGTAGATGCTTAGCTAGGAGTGATATTTCATCAAAAGTCCTCCAGCATCTTTCATATTCTTTTATTCTAGTTTTGAAACTTCTTCCAGTCTAGCCTATGTAGCACATATCACAGGAATCATGCTTCACCTTGTAAATGCATTCTATGTTACAAATAAATCTGTGGAAAAGTGCAAATTTGTTTTTCTCATATTGACAAACTTCCACTACATCTCACCTGAATCTGTTGAATATATTTGATATTGCATGTTATGCATATGAATTTTGAACACATAATATAGCATTTGTGTTTTCCTAGGGGAAACCTTAATTCTTTCCTTAGCAACTTTTGCAGTGATTGAACAAATTCAATTCATTGTGTTGCTGGTATTTTAATACCTTTATATTTGAAACTTTATAATCAGGATCAAGAGTTCAAATTTGTACTCTCATAATGGCTCTGCATTCAGATTACTCATTACCATTACTTCAATGAAATTTTGCAACAATCATTTCAATGCAGATTTGAGAAATTTGCCTTTTTTGGATTTGGTAGAGACAATGCACGTACGTACATTCCTTCAAATGCGGTGAGCAAATATTTACAAGTCATCTGTGTATAAATGAACTCACAGGAAAAGCACTGGTAGGGTTCTACAAACAGATGATTTGCAATTTGAAAAGTATCTTTTAAAGTTGTGTCATAGAATGACAGGGATGATAGAAGGTGAAATTCACCACATGCTATTACTGGAGTACATATGTTATCATTAAATCATTGCATTTAAGACTAGCTTCAAAAATACTCCAGTTGACAATTCTTTAGGTGCTTCTACTGTCAGGAAGATATATGAACTTACATTTGCTTGTATTCCAGGTGGGGAGGTTGTGTGGTTGCCCTGACTACTAATAGTGCTGCTGATGGCTTTGTGGAGTACCTGAAAGAAAATTTTTACAGTAGTGTTAAGCAGTTACCAACATGTAGTGACAAGAACTCAATAGTCTTTCGTACCAATCTTGAATGCGGTGCAGTTGTATATGATGATGATGGAAAGGCACCTCATTAAATATCATCATCCCTATCTTTCCAGTTTAAGTGACTAGAAGATGCATGATTTTTTGGTTCAGGGTTGTTATGTTAAGAATAACACTCATAGGCAACAGTTAAAAATTTTTGAATGTAGTCTTATTTATTATTTGGGAAATTATGTATATGGAAGATTTATCCACATGCAGGGACCAGCAAATATACATGTGACAAGACTGTGTGTGTATGAAAAAAAATATATATATATATATTATTTAATATATGTATATTGCAATCCATTGTACAAAAGGAACTCTTAGCTTTTTTGTTTGCCAGGATCCACTACGAGTAAGTAGTCAAGTAGTTATTTTTATTAAAGAACATTTTTATGTTATCAGCAGTTTTAAGATATTATTTTCTACTCTGAGCTGATATTACCAACTTATTTCAACTATAAAGAATATGTTTGGAAAGATTACCCTCAGAATGCATTTGTATTGTATTAATACAATCATTGTATTGAACAATATTAGTCCACTTTTTATTCATATGCCTACTGATTTTCAAGCAATACATGATCATGTTATTATTTTATTGAATATTTGTGCTGTGAGATGACATTAATGTGAGTATACGTATAATTGAAGGATATGCCAGTGGACAGTGAAATATTACCAAAGTTATTACCTGTATAATTAAAAGTATCTTGTTTTATACAAGAAGCATTACTGTTCCTATATAATAAAATGTATTCACTGGTTAACTTAAATTATGCTTAATATAATAGTTTCATTGGCATGTTTAGACTTTGTTGTGTATTTCTTTAGCCAAACTGGAAACTTTTGCTCCATTGGCCTTAAATAGATTTGGCCAGAAGATGTATCAGTTCCACCATTTTCTGTACACAGAAATGAAAATAAATCTGTGTATATTTGTAGTATTTTTTAAACACTACTCAGATGAGTTTCTTTTAAACTAAATTTTAGAAAGAAATATTACTTGACAAACAACGCCAATGTGGAATACAAGCCACGTCCTTCGGGGTTATTCAGCAAGAGCATTGACCACTGAATTAACTAGATTTGTAAGTCTACATCTAAACCCATGCACACATTGCTTTAGTTCTCAAACACATTAAACTATGGAGTCTGACAAAAAGTTCAATGGTGAGGATATAAAAAATCATTGAAAATATAGTTTGGTTTTCCATTTTATGGCATTAAGGGAGAAAAAATAATGAGTTTAGTGAAAAAGTTTCAAAAAATAGGTTAAATTGACTCCATAGGTTGTTATTGCAAGTACAAGTAGCAAAAAATGATTGCATATTTATGTTAAGTTAAATAATTTAATGATGAATTAACTATTCAATTATCATATGTACTAACAAAATAAGTAATGGTTGATGAGAATAATGACTTCATAGTAAACATAAACAGCTACATAATTGAATGCATGGATAATATTTTTAATATTGGCAGGATGTTTGCAAAAAATGGATGGATAAAAAGATCAAGATGTATGCAAATTCCAGCACAAAGGTTGTTGGTAGCACTTGAAGCACATAAATTAATGAATATTTGTCCAAAACAAAAGTGTTTGTATAAAATTGTACTCCTTTGAACATCATTGTACAGAAGTCAAATTTGAGTATTTTAGGAATAAATGTTAATCAAGTGCTGTTGGCATGGGATTCAAGATTGAGGAGTATTTGTGGTAAAAATAGGAGAGACATGAGGAATTTGTGGGCCATGAAATAACTTAAATATGATGTACTGGCAAGAGACATAAGTGTGAAATATCTATATTCTATGGTGGTTTGGTCATACTGAGAGAATGGATGAGAGCTAAATAAATTTTCACATTTGAAGATAAATGAGAGAAGAGAATGTAGTGCAAGGTGAATCTAGAAAGTCATGGGCGAATGTAGTTAAGGAGGCTCTCAAGACAAGGAATAGTAAGGCTGAAATAGGTGGGGATGGGACATAATGGGAAATATGAGTGGGAGTAAATTTCCGGAAATAACCTTAACTCAGCTTTTTGCATATGCAAGAATATGATATATTTTGCAAATGAAAGAAAATGATGAGAAGGTCATGCATGAAATTACATTCATGTGTTGAATTATTCCAGACCATGCCTTACTCAACACTATCTCTAAAATTATGGAATGTTAGTTACTTTTCAGTAAACTATTTGAAAACCACAGTGTTTTTTTTATCTTTTGATTCATATCCCATAAGAAATTGTGTAGGATTATTTGTTGGAGATAATTTTTTTCCTCGTAAGATAACAGCCAATCTTTGACACTTTTTGGATGAGACCAGATTGATAACTCCTGGGAGCAAGGAACCCATTAAATAATCAGTGAGGTGTGGCTATCTTCAGTTCTAAAGGAATCAGGTTCAAGTGTAAGTCTGATATTATTAGGATGGATACATAGATTTTTTTAAGAATTTGACCACCAGTCTTATATTTGATGCAATTTAACATTGACTCTGCATAGTAAACTTAATAAATTTTATTTTTGTTGTAGTGGTAACCACTGATGAGTTTATACCAAGAGTAAATGTCTGTCTACCTTTTATCAACATGTTTTGTACAATGGACATTTATGATTAATGTATTATCTCATTAGGAATGAGATAAGAAACATTTGCGAGTAAAATTTTTAAATGCTATCAAGGCTAAAATAATTGACCTGCTGTACACAAATTATCAATGGTTAAGTTGCTCAGAGATTGAAGCCTCCACCACTTGAACAATTTCTGCTGGCAAAATCAATATCCTTGAACTTGAAAGTTGACTGGATTGCTGGTAAGCTTAATCAATGTAATCTAGTAATTAATTTAATGGTTGGTTTAAATGTTTCCATCAATACAGTCCGAATGTTATTTCTGTTAATAAAAATATCCTATGAAACCCAAAATACATGAATGTATCAATATAATCAAAATGTATGCATTATATGTAAAATATATTACTTATGAAGAGTTTTTTTAACTTAAAAATTTGTTTTGTCCAGGGATTTTATGCCTAGTTGTAGTAAAAATTATTTAAGTACATTTTAAAATAACTTGATTCCAATCAAATCTGTAGACATTTTCTATAAGGTAATATTCTCTTGCCAAGAGCATTAAAATTCACATTTCCCCAGTGGTCAAAATATATATTACTATTCTTTCATGACCTGGTTAAGGTAAGTTTTGGATGGACATAACTATCAAATAAATATTTTATAACTCCAAACAAAACACAACCCAACATCCTACTCTACAACGTCCCTCTTTATCTTTGTGTACTTCCTCCCTTTCTCCCATCCAACATTCCTATCCTGTTCTTGTCCTTTCCTCGTTTGCCTGACATTCTCCCCTGTATCACAGTCTTCAACATCCCACTACCACTCAATATGACTTTCATCCATTTTTCCTGCCTCCATAGGATTTCTCCCAACAAACCCCTCTGTTCGCCCACCATCCCTAGTACTTCCTCATTTGTTTTCCTTTTATCCATCTCACCTTATCCATCTTTCTCCACACCCACATTTCAAAAGCCTCCAATCTACGTCTATCCTCCTGCTTCAGTGACCACGTTTCCGCACCGTACATAGCTACGCTCCATATGAGAGTTTTTGTGAGTCTTGTCTTAACATCCCTACTCAACGTCCCTGTCATCAACTCCCTCCTCCTTGAGAAAGCCTCCTTGCCTAGCGCAATTCTTCTCCTTACCTCCCTACCACTTTGACCGTATTGGTCCAAAACACTTCCGAGATATGTTAACTGCTCTACCTGCTCTATTTTTTCCCCGCCTATTTTAATATTTAGCTTAGCCTTTTTCTTTCTGGAAAATCGCATAACCTTTGTTTTATTAATATTGATTCTCATCCCATATTTATCGCACTGAACCTCCAATTCACTCAGCAATGCTTGCAACCCCTTAGCTGACTGAGGAACTAATGCTTGGTCATCAGCAAACCTAACCGATTTTACGAATTCCCCTCCGACTTTCATTCCTACCTCCAGTTCTTCCCATGCCTCTTTAATCATTTCCTCCACATATACGTTGAACAGCACCGGTGACAATGAGCAACCCTGCCTTACCCCTCTTCCTAACACTGCCCATCCGGGCTCTCCGTTCCCCACTCGCACCTGAGCAGTCTGAGACATGTACAGGTTGCGGATCAGTCTCCTGTCCCTCCAATCCATTCCTATTTTCTGCAATACACGCATTAATTTTTCCCAATTCACTCTATCAAACGCTTTTTCGAAATCTACAAAACAGGCAAAAACGTCGTGGTTGTATTCTATATTCCTCTCAATTAGTGATCTCATTACTGCAATGGCATCACGCGTACCTCTTCCCTTCCTAAACCCAAACTGATCATCCCCTAAGTAATCATTTGCCTTACTCTCTATCCTTTGGTTGATGATCCTGAGAATAACTTAAGCTGCGTGGGATATCAAACTTATTGTTCAATAATAAAACAGTTTCTGGCGTAACTTGGTGGAAAATCTTCATACTGACTTTTAATAATCAAACCACTTTACTTTTCCACATAAACTTTTTAATTTTTACAACATTTTAAAAATTAAAAAGTTTATGTGGAAAAGTAAATTGGTTTGATTATTAAAAGTTGCATAACCTTTATTTATATTGATTCTCATCCAATATCTATCACACTAAATTTCCAGTTTCACTCAGCTATGCTTGCAACCCCTTGTCCAACTGACTAATTAGAGCTTGGTCATCAGCAAACCTAACTGATTTTACGAATTCCCCTCTGACTTTCATTCCTACCTCCAGCTCTTTCCATGCCTCTTTAATCATTTTCTCTATCTATATGTTGAACATCATTGGTGATAATGGACAACCCTCCCTTACATCTCTTCGTAACACTGCCCATCCAGACTCTCCGTTCCCCACTCACACCTGGGGAGTCTGAGACATGTACATGTTTCGGATTAGCCTCCTGCCCCTCCAATCTATTCCTATTTTCTGCATTTCATTCATTATTTTTTCCAATTCACTCTATCAAACGCCTTTTTGAAATCTACAAAACAAACAGATCAGAATTTAGAATACATCTAGATTGTATTGTATATTCCTCTTGATTAGTCATCTCATTACTGCAATGGTATTGCACGTGCCTCTCCACTTCCTAAAACCAAACTGATTATCCCATAAGTAATCATTTGCCCTACTCACTATCCTTTTATTGATGATCTTGAAAACAACTTTAGCTGCATGGGAAATCAAACTTATTGTTCGGTAGTCCTCTCATGGTATATCTTTTACCTGTTTTGGAATAGGAACTAACACTGATCACCAAGTCTTCTGGCCAGATTCCTTTTTCATATGTGTAATGAATCAGTCCGTATGGACTCTTCTTCCCATATTTTCCTAAACCTTTTAGTAGTCTACCCCCACTGCCTTATTTGATTTCATTTCCCCCTTAATGCTTTCTATCTCATCGTCGAGTATGTCTGGACCTAAGCTATCTTCATCAATGTCATATTTTCTTTTTATTTCTGAGCTAATTGGCCTAAGTTCTTCATTATACAGTTCTTCCATCTCTCTTGGATCTTTTCTGCGTCAACTATTATCTTACCCGACTTATCTCGAACTTGTTAGCACAGATCTTCCCTTCTTACTTCCTGATAGAAATTTAATGTCATACATCACACAAACACATGGATACAAAATATTCAACGCACAGAAAAATAAAGGAAGGACACTCACAGTATGTATTGACTTTTCGACTGCCCCGCCATCGTCATCAGAATGGCCTTCTGATGAATGATGAGATTATGATGATGCCATTCTGATGATGACAGTGGGGCCGTCAAAACATCAATACATATCTTGAGTGTCCTTCCTTTATTTTTCTGTGCGTTGAATATTTTGTATCCGTGTGTTTGTGCGTCGCCGGAGAGCATCAACTTCAAAGATATATATAAAATTGAGATGTTCAGCAAAGTGGTGATTATTTGACTCATTTAGTGGTGATTTAATGGCCATTTAAACATGAGCACAAAAGTTCTTTTCAGAAAAATGAAGATTTAGTGGTGATTTAATGGCCATTTAAACATGAGCACAAAACTTTTTTTCAGAAAAATGAAGACAGTCAAATTATGTATTTCCATCTGCTTCATTTGTATGATATGCCCACTCATCACTGCCAATTCCCATTCAAGAGCATTTGATTCATTATATGAAAGAATTCATCATGGCAGAGGAGGAAGTACTTCAAATATAATTTTTGACATATTTTACAACTCTACAGATGTGATAAAAACTGAGCTCTGTTCAAATGACATGAAATTCTATCTTCAAGAACTGAGTAAAATAACACCATGGGCAATTGAAAGTAAGTCTATGACTATGGCTTTAAGAGTCAATTTTTTAGCCTGAGGTAAGTGTGAAGGAAGAACTAGTGTTCATGAATGCTGAGGGTGGCTACACATAGAATCTTTAAACAGCTCAATACATTAAATATGCTAGGAATTATAGCCATGATTTCCAAATACACCCTAGCCTGCTCCTTGGTATTTGAGGTTGAAAACATCAAGAGTAGTCACACTGTAATACAACTTGAATATAAAATCAATTTCATGGAGTTGATAGAACTGAGGAAGAAAATTTTCAGCACTGAGAGATCAGATAAAGGAAAAAAGTTGGAAGTGACAAAAGTGATCATGGGGCTGTCCCTAGAGAATTGCAAATATAGAGGGGAGTAATTTGGCACAGTGTTAATACTTGTTTGGAGGAGTGATGATGATGTATAAACTATTGTATATTTTGGAATCAGGGAATAAATATGCATTCAAAAGTGAATGCATATTGTCTGTATTTCTCTAATCCTCAAAGTGCAAAAAATAAATATTGCTAGTTATTGCTTCTCTTTAATTTTGATTCAGATGAAATTTATCCCATTTTAAATATTTTTAACTGTATTTAATACTAGAGGGTGAAACAGTAGATGAACAATAATCAATCAATTATACATATTTCTTTCTGGATAAGCAAATATCTTACTGGAAGAATACAACCACAATTGAATATAATAAAAATAAAGGAAATTCCTTTGTTTGACAAATTCAAATAAACTGCAGGATATGTCACCATAATGACTTTTAATGGATTCATCCAATAATGCGCATTTTCATGCAACAATTTTAAAGTGGAAAAATCATTCCATCAACATGTAAAAATCACCGGTCAAGAGGAATGATTTTTACTTTGAAATTGTTGCATAGTTCCCCTCTTGACTAATTGCATTTTTAAAGGCTATTTTGCTAGATAGCAAACTAATCAATATGAGTCCAGTCACTAGTGGCAAAAACAATGAAAATTATGTATCTTTTTTCTGTATGACTGTCATGGACATAAAATAACTGTTTTAAGATGCATGATGGATATAACTTGATCCAGGATGATGGAGTCACCATAAAAACCATGTACTTATTATAATTGCTTTATTGATGATAATAATCCATCATATTTTATTATATGCTCTTCCTTTGTTAAATGAGGCCCTTTCACTTTTGTAAATATTCAGCATGGGTTACTTTGTATCCAAACTGTCACCCATTATATATGTATACAATATGGAATCCATTTACTTTCTGAAGAAATACTTGAGCATGAATGAGTCCACTCTCATACCACCAACATACTGTAACAGGTTCATTTGTATCCTCACCCAAACAATAGGGAATACTTGGTAAAAAAAATAATTGTCCACAATTACCTAACCTCCATATTATTGGATGAAAACAATCAATGGTTAAGTTTAATCAGTGGTAGCATCCACAATATTTATATATCATTAGGCATGTTTTAAAAAATCTTTGAAAATGCATTATTGGATTTTCTATACTATGATAACTTGCAGAAAAATCATTTCAGTCAATATGTTGTGAAAATCTATCATTTTGAAATAGCTAATTGATGTCACTTCTGTGGAACATTGGAGAAACAGTTTATTTTAACATGAAACATTCATAGGGACTGAATGATTAGGATAAGAGGATGGAAAAATCAGAAATCAAAATATTTCTTTTTAATGGGTTCTCTTGGACTCTTGAGAACCCATCGGGTACACACCTGGTTAAATATATATTCCTAAACTGTGAGGCTTACATGTATTTTAGAAAGCTCTAATTCCATGAAATCAAAAAAAAATTAACTCAAGTGGACTATTATAAACATTAGGCCAGATTCAAGGCATCTCACTTTTGATGTGAATCAATAGGCAGAATAAATTACATAAACAGACATATTTCTGTTTTTTGTGATTTTAAGGTTAGAAGAGTACTTATATTTTGTACACATTGGGATGATCTTCAGTACTTCACCATTAAAATAATGATCCACTATATATCTTTGATACATTGGTATATATATATATATATATATATATATATATATATATATATATATATATATATATATATATATATATATATATATATAAACACACAAACACTAACACAAAAAACACCACACACATAGAAACATAAAAGAAGGACACTTACATTGGATATTTACGTTTCGACGGCACGGCCGTCGTCATCAGAAACTTTGAGATTAGATTCTGATTTAATTAGATTAGAGACTAGATTCTGATAATGACGGCCGTGCCGTCGAAACGTAAATATCCAATGTAAGTGTCCTTCTTTTATGTTTCTATGTGTTTGGTGTTTTTTGTGTTAGTGTTTGTGTGTTTGTGCGTCGTCGGAGAGCGTCTTTTCCAAGTTTATATATATATATATAAGTTTCATGACAGCAAAATACCAATTTATGAAGTCAAAAGGGCTCACTCCTCCTTGTTTTAATTGCTATAAGAGTACTTTTTACCCATTGTAGTATCTCAGAATGAATCTACAGTTAAATGCTATGCAGAACATTAACAGTGGGATAATTATTTACTCCTGACAATATATTGCACAGTTTTAAATTCATATTTTCTTTGGTATTATTAAGCTGATATTATCAAATTATTTCTCTTAAGACTCACTCATATGTGCCCTTTTTTGTTGATTTGTTCACCTTTACTAAACATTTTAAGTTTTGTATACTGTCCAATTTCATGGTATATGGATAGTCTAGATGAAAAAAATTCGTCGAAATGTACTTGGCCCCAAAACATGAATTGGATGAACTGAATTGAATACAGCAATAAAAAAGCCAAATCATATAATTCCCCAGTTGCAAGCTGGGTCATTACAGTCAACTACTTGGAAGGGGTGAAAGGTTGAAACTAATCATAGCATTAACCATCACTCAATTGGTAACTGGGCATTCAACTTGATGGTTTTATTGCTTTTCAGCACGGATATTAAACTGTAGCTTATTGACTGATTGAATGATTATTGAGGCCTTTTCAATCAACACTTACATTTTTTTGGCAATGGAAATTTACCCAGAGGTGCCATTGCTCCATATCTTTCCTCCCTTGCAAGCCTTCCTAGAACCCTATGGCAAATTTGTGATTGGTGGTCATGTCCATTGAAGCTAGACAACTTTGCAAAACTTTTTTCCCATAGATTTTTATCCCAAGGTAATGACATAAAGAATAACAAGAAGCATAATTCATTCAACTCAATCATTTGAAACAAGGATAGAGGCAGCTTGTGAGATCCACCATTCCGGGGAACTAATGGAAAAGGGTCAAAACAAAAGTATTTATATTGGTTTTTATTCTGAGCTAGAAGTTGAAATGATAGGAACTGTTATCATTGACAAGCTATTATTTGCAGTGTTTGATGCATCAGTGAAGCTACCATCAGGTCTCTTAGATGGGAATCTACGTAACCTGGGACACTTTGATGAATGTTTGAATATTGAGGTGGAATCACCAAATGAAAATGAAAAAGGCACTGACAAAACAGCCAAAAATCAGAGATTTATTGGTCAGTACTGCTTGGTTACTGTTAATTTTGACTTTCAAGATGGGTCATCACTTCCAAAAACCACAGGAGAAAATTCTTTCTTGGAGAACATTGATAAAGCTCTGGATAAAATGATGCTTGGAAGAAGAAAACTTGAGGATAGAAATAAGGAAAGGGTGAGTTAAAACACTCAAATATGCTCACTGATTCCATTCTGAAGTAGAAGATGAAGTGGTCACTAATATTCAGGTATAGATTTCATATATTTCACCTTTTATAAAAAACTTTGACCTAAGCTAATCTGCTAACTTTACCTCCTCGCATTTTCCATCACTGGTGATGCTACCTCCCAAATTAAAAACACGTTTTCATTTCTTCCAGCTTTAGATCACCCAGTCTTATATTTGTGTTTCCTCCATCTCATCAGCAACGACTAGTAGGTTATTTTTGCTATTTACCTAGCTTCAAGTTGTACTTTTTGATCACCTTTTACAAATTTACAGGCATCCTCTTCCATACGAGGGTTATTAACTGCATTTTTCTCTTTTATTGTGTGAGATCACTGAATAGAGATACTGAATAATATTGTACTCTCTTGCTACTCAAATTTTCCAAAAACTAAGTCAAGGTACCTGTACCTTACAAGAAAATGATTTCATTAATTACAGTAAAGGCCTCATACCCAGAGGTAATACATACCCACACCTACCTCAGTTAATTGGAACCACGTGCTAAAGTAACTTTTATGTATTAGTCATTTTTATTTACATATATGCTGTGTTTTTATAAACATTAATAAAACATACAACAGCCCAATACCAACAGATGTTTCACACATTTGCCACACAATACTGACATTTTCGAATACTAACAGAATACTGCCAGGTAGACTGAAAGATCATAGAAATTTTAAAGTAAATAATTATTGGTAAATAACTCTACAGACCAAGTAAATTATGCCTAAACAATTGAGAGAAATGATGGTTTAATGAGGGTAGCTTGGTGCTCATGAATTTTCCCTTTTAGCTTGAACTCTTGAAGATAATTTGTGAAAAATTCAAGGCGATTGGAGTTTTGGGTGTATCCAGGATAAAAACCTGGGTATACCCAGGAATTAATAGAATACCTAGAAAATGAACTTCCCCAAAGTTGAGCCAGAAACCATCGAATATTTAAATTATGTTTTCTTGATTACCACTTCCTACCTACTTTATACTACTTGGTTTTCTTCTTTTCATTGGATTTCTTTAAGTCCCCATCATTAGGCATAAGACTACTTGATGTAATACATTATGATCAAGTATATACTTTCTGTTTATGTCTTCAGCACCAAAATTTAATGTTTCTTATCCATGCTAATGCATTTATTTATGAATTTTAGATATAAATTCCACTGTACATGGTGAAACTAAACCATTTTGGTTCTCCAGCACTTCAATAAAGAAGATTCATTCTTAACTCGTATGCTAATGAGTTAGAAAATGGTATTTTTTCAATTGAAAAAAATTTATCATAACTGGCTCTAAGTTTTGTTTTAAGATTCCTTAAATTTAAGGAGATCTATGGACACTAGTGTTATTATAATAGCTACTATAATAACAATGTACAAAACCACATTTTTTCTTTCATTTACAGGATTCACAGGAGTACATGCCAGTTATACCAGTATTTTCTTTGAGTCAGATGGCTGTTTGCATACCATCAACTTGTTCTCATAAAGATATTGAAGCATATATGCAGTATATAATCAACATTATATCAGCAATGATGTCTGAGAAGGATCCCATCTTTAACATTACGCTACGTATAGACAATGAAGCATGTACCTCGCATTCTACTAGGAACATGTCTAACAAGGAAAAATGGACTTTGGATAACCCTTTCATGTATGTAAATATACAATGAACGTGGCTATGGTTGTGAATCAATGAAAACAAGATGGCCAAGACCGTAAACTTGATTGGCACTAAGTGGTAAGGGGGGAAAATAAAACAGGGTTACAAGTAAGGGGAGAAATAGGAAACACACACTAGGTCATTTGGGTGTGTTTGAGAAACAGTGACCAACGTATGCCTCAATCACACACAAAAGGCAAAATAAATAATAGAAAATAAAACAAACTTACAATCACTCAATCATTAAGGTGTGTAAGGAATAACAGTCACTCTCATGAATCACACTCACATACACACTCAGGGTTTACAAGGATCCCTCCTATGTCAGTGGCCCATCAATCACACAAATAAATGCAAAATTATAAAATGGATGTAGCGAAACAGAAACGACTTACGTAAACACACAGTCACTCTATCACTCTGATGTGTTAGGCCTTTGCGAATTGCACACACTCACTCGGTCACGGTTTACAAGGATCCCTCTTATGCTATTTACCCATCAATCACACAGATGAATACAAAATTATAAAATGGATGTATGCACGCTCTCGCTCATTCACTCAATCACTCAGGTGTGTTTGAAAACAAGGACCTTTGTGACTCACAAATACTCACATGTTCAGGGATTACCAGGTTTCCTCCTATGCCAGGCACCCGCCAATCAAACAGAAATATAGAAGGACTTACGTAAACATGCAATCACTCAATCACTCGGGTGTGTCAACCCTATGTGAATCACACACACTCATTCGTTCAGGGCTTACAAGGATTTCTCCTATGTCAGGGATCCGTCAATCACACAAACAATAAATAAGGAAATAAGAATTGGGGTAAGTAAGTGCCTAGAGAAAACCTAAAAGAAAGGTTTTCTCTAGGCACTTATTATTCTTATTTTTTTATGTTTATCTTTTATTTATCTTTATTTTATTAAGATGATAATGAAATAGAACTAAAACTGGTCTCGCAAAGTTTTCTGGCCAGATTCCTGTCTCACTGATGCTACAAATTAGTCCATATAGACTCTTCCTCGGACATTTTCCTAAACAATTAAGTAGTTCTTCTGGAATGTTGTCTTCCCCCACTGCCTTATTTGATTTCATCTCCCCTAATGCCCTTACTATCTCATTGTCTAGTATGTCTGGACCTAAGCTATCTTCCACAATGTGTTGTTCCTTTCCTATGTCTAACCTTGTTGGCCTATGTTCTTTACCATACAATGTTTCTATATATTCCTTCTATCTCTCTTAGATCTTTTCTGGGTCAACTATTATCTTGCCCCACTTATCTCTAACTGTTAGTACAGCACAGATCTTCCCTTCTTACTTCCCGATAGTTCCATATGAATATAAATAATTAAGAAAAGAAAAATGAATGCACTTATAACTTTTTTCTAAAGCAGGAAAATAGAGTATAATTATGCCCAAGTCTAATACAAACTAGAATAGTTAATTCAATAATATTTAGTACTATAATGTTGATCACAGATCTTCCGTTGGTGAACCATCAGTTAGTATCCAAAGTATATTTTCAGTGAGAGTAAATAAATTTGAATAAAAAATGGTTTAAGGTGAAACTTTAAATATTCTCATTTTCTCTGTTGACAGATGGTTTTTATTCTTCTTAGTCATGGTTTCTGTTGCTGGAACTTGTTGTGACTTACTTTCATCAATGGGAACTGAACAAGGTATATTAATATAAGTTAAGATTAATATTGAAAATTAATTAAAGTAAAAGTGTGGCAGTGTCAATAGTAAAAATTTATAAGCAAATCTTTAACATGCCTAGTTAGCAATTGATTCATATTGATAAATACTCTCATGACATATGTGGTTTGTTCAATAAATCCTTTTGCATCAAGATATTTTTTTAATTTGAAAATTGAAAAAGTCACTGGTGGCCAAATCTGCTGATTATTTTGAGTAGATGGACACAGGTGAGTATCCATGCATTGCCTTAACAATAGAGAATTTTTCCTTGCCAAATGAGGATTTTTTTATTTCTTCCCTCAACCAGTGCAATAATAACAATTAATACTTTCCATTTATCATTTTCCTATTTGCAAGTAATTTATAAAGATGAGATTCCATATGTATCCCAAAAATCCATGACCATTACCTTGTAGGCTGACTTTGCCATCTTCACAAGTTTTCCTTTTCTCACTTCAATGATTTAAATTAAAAAAAAATGCATTACTTGCACCACAATCTCAATTCATAAGTTATTTTCAGATGTTGATATGCTGATGAAATTGCATGACCTACTTTAAATGAAAGTGTAATCTATCTCCAGAAAAACTGTGCTGTTTGAATCTATCAAAGTTCCCTGGAAGGAATATTCTGGTGTCATTTTCCATTTCTGCAAACATTAAAAAAATATTGGGAGCTGGACCAGCAATCTCACGTAACCCATCAACAGCTTTGGATTGTTTGGATGGAGTTCGCTTCCTTAGTACAATATGGGTCACCTTGACTCATAAAGTACTCCTCCTGACAAGAGAGCCTTTTCTCAACAAAGGACATCTAAAGGAAGTAAGTTGAGAAAGCCTCAGAGTCCCAAAATATTTTGAAACTTTGGAACCATTCACCCCAGAAATCCTTAATTTATGGCTGCAACTGTTACTTAACAAATACTTTAATGAGAAAATTTTTAACATACATACATCCATCCTAGCCCAATTCAATTCACAGGGGCACATCTGGGTACCCTCAGCTTCACCCAAGCAGTGTGATTTTTCAGGCACAAGATCTTCCTAATAACCCACAGGCAGCACAGTGAATTGACTAGGCCCCCATACCCTGATGGGTGAATTTTCTATGCCCTTGGGCTTACCCCTACCTCCACCTACCAAACCAACATTCAGATTGATGACAGAGGATTTATATATATATATATATATATATATATATATATATATATATATATATATATATATATATATATATTAAGCGAGAGATGGAAAGAGGTAATATAGATGTTTTAGGTCTCTGCGAGGTGAGATGGAAGGATAGCGGGGATTACTGGAGTGACAATTATAGAGTGATACTGTATACAGCGGCGGGGACGAGAGCCAGCGAGGGGTTGCCGTATTATTAAATAAAGGGGTAGGAAGAAGCGTAGTCAACATAGAGCAAGTGACAGATAGAATTTTACTCGTAGAGATTAAAGCAGAGCCGACGAACTTGGTCATTGTTCAGGTATACATGCCACCGAGCAATCACAAGGAGGAAGAAGTCGATAGGATGTACAATGAGTTAGAAGATATAATCGCGCGTGTTCCTGCAGGGAAACATTTGATAGTGATGGGGGATTGGAATGCGATGGTAGGCGAAGGAAGAGAGGGTGGTGAGGTGGGGGACTATGGGTTAGGCACGAGGAATGAACGCGGGGAGAAAGCGATTGAATTCTGCAGGAGACAGGGGTTAGTCATCACCAACATATGGTTTAGACATCACAAAAGGCGAAGGTATACATGGAAAATGCCAGGTGACTCAGAAAGGTATCAGTTAGATTATATTATGGTTAGGCACAGGTTTAGGAACAGTGTGATAAATTCGCACAGTTTCCCAGGAGCCGATGCGGACTCAGACTACAATTTAGTTGTTATGAAATGCAACGTCCGTTACAAGAAGATAAGGCAAGGGCGGCGGGTTAGGAAATGGAACGTAGAAGCATTAAATGGATTAACGAGGAAGGAGTATCAGCAGGCTGTAGAGAAAATAATGGATGACGGTAAAGAACTGAGTACAATCGAAGAAAAATGGGAATGTATCAAGCAAGGGATATCGGAAGCAGCAAAAGACACTATAGGAACCGTTAAGGGGAAAAGAATAAGGAAACCATGGGTCACGGATGAGATGATTGCAAAGATGGATGAGAGAAGAAGATGGAAGAATCTAAACACAGAGTTAGGCAAAATGAAGTACAAAGAGTTAAACAATAAATTGAGAAGGGCCACAAATAAAGCAAAAGAAGAATGGTGGAAAACACAATGCGAGGATATGGAAAGTTTACAGAAGAAGGGTGAAATTGGTGCTCTATACAGTAAGGTTAAGTTATTATCGGGAAGTAAGAAGGCAAGATCTGGGCTAACAGTTAAAGATAAGTGGGGTAAGATAATAGTTGAACCAGGAAAAATCCAAGAGAGATGGAAGGAATATATATAAACACTGTATGGTAAAGAACTTAGGCCGACAAGGTAAGACATAGAAAAGGAACATGACGTAGAAGAAGATAGCTTAGGTCCAGGCATACTCAACAATGAAATAGAAAGGGCATTAAAGGAAGTGAAAGCAAATAAGGCCGTGGGGGTGGACAACATACCTGTAGAACTGTTGAAATGTTTAGGAAAATGCGGGAAAAAGGCCCTATATGGACTGATTCATAGTATCTATGAAGAAGGAATCTGGCCGGAAGATTTTGTGAGATCGGTGTTAGTTCCTATTCCAAAAAAGGGAAAGGCTATATCATGTGAGGATTACAGAACAATAAGTTTGATATCCCACGCAGCTTAAGTTATTCTCAGGATCATCAACAAAAGGATAGAGAGTAAGGCACATGATTACTTAGGGGATGATCAGTTTGGGTTTAGGAAGGGAAGAGGTACGCGTGATGCCATTGCAGTAATGAGATCACTAATTGAGAGGAATATAGAATACAACCACGACGTTTTTGCATGTTTTGTAGATTTCGAAAAAGCGTTTGATAGAGTGAATTAGGAAAAATTAATGCGTGTATTGCAGAAAATAGGAATGGATTGGAGGGACAGGAGACTGATCCGCAACCTGTACATGTCTCAGACTGCTCAGGTGCGAGTGGGGAACGGAGAGCCCGGATGGGCAGTGTTAGGAAGAGGGGTAAGGCAGGGTTGCTCATTGTCACCGGTGCTGTTCAACATATATGTGGAGGAAATGATTAAAGAGGCATGGGAAGAACTGGAGGTAGGAATGAAAGTCGGAGGGGAATTCGTAAAATCGGTTAGGTTTGCTGATGACCAAGCATTAGTTCCTCAGTCAGCTAAGGGGTTGCAGCATTGCTGAGTGAATTGGAGGTTCAGTGCGATAAATATGGGATGAGAATCAATATTAATAAAACAAAGGTTATGCGATTTTCCAGAAAGAAAAAGGCTAAGCTAAATATTAAAATAGGCGGGGAAAAAATAGAGCAGGTAGAGCAGTTAACATATCTCGGAAGTGTTTTGGACCAATATGGTCAAAGTGGTAGGGACGTAAGGAGAAGAATTGCGCTAGGCAAGGAGGCTTTCTCAAGGAGGAGGGAGTTGATGACGGGGACGTTGAGTAGGGATGTTAAGACAAGACTCACAAAAACTCTCATATGGAGCGTAGCTATGTACGGTGCGGAAACGTGGTCACTGAAGCAGGAGGATAGACGTAGATTGGAGGCTTTTGAAATGTGGGTGTGGAGAAGAATGGAGAAGGTGAAATGGACCGAAAGGAAAACAAATGAGGAAGTACTAGAGATGGTGGGTGAGGAGAGGGGTTTGTAGAGAGAAATCCTATGAAGGTAGGAAAAATGGATGAAAGGCATATTGAGCGGTAGTGGAATGTTGAAGAAGGTAATAGAAGGGAGAATGTTGGGCAAGCGAGGAAAGGGTAGGAACAGGATAGGGATGTTGGATGGGATGAAGGGAGGAAAGAAGTACACCGAGATGAAGAGGGACCTGATATAGATTAGTTTCATAGGTGGGGAGTCACAAAATGTTTATTTAATAGTTGTGTCCATCCAAAAACCTACTTTAAACGGTAGGTTACCTAATAATAATAATATATATATATATATATATATATATATATATATATATATATATATATATATATTATTTTAGGAATAAGTTTTATCTGGCATGATTTTCAGTTGTCTACATTGATATTTTTTGTGTAGGTGTACTGCTTTTTTTGAGTCATTAATTGTACACATTGCCCTGAAACAGCTATCATTTAATGTTAGTGTGATTTAGCTTAGTAATAAAAGCAACCAAACTCATGGAAATATTAACCATTAAGTGCACAATTATAAAATAACTTCAAAGTATTACAAGTCATTATAATGTAATCTTTGGGCAAAGAGGCATATTATTATATTGAAAAATTCCCTATATCCTTATTCCCTTCAACCCAAAGAGTACAATGATATAATATTTTTCCAATTCATTTAGCAAGAATGGTATGGACAAAAACTTTGACATTCTACTACTTCTTCTCCTTATTAACAACATTTTTTACCTATTCAAATTAATTTTCTGCCACTAATCTTGGCACTGCTTTAAGAAGATTAATTTGCCCAAAATTAATAACAAGTATGCATTCTTTAATATGGAGGACAAATAAATAACCACATACCTTCTCAAACTTATTGCAGTCACTTGCAAGTCTCTTCTGGATGCCTCTCACTGCAAATATGATGAGTGTGGATTCCTTTTTCCTCCTTGGAGGCCTCCTCAGAGGTTACAATTATGCCAATGATCTGGACCAAGAAAAAAGCAACCAAATTTCATCAATTTTACAGCGATACTTAAGGTATCTACCTAAAATTATTCAATATGCATTTGCTTAAGTTCAATGAAACAGTATGCTGCACTCTATACCAAACTGATTGCAAACATATTTTTTTATAAATTGTACCTTTGATCACAAAATTAGCATTAAGCCATCGTTGGAATCAACATGTATCAAAACACCAGTATTTGTCATATACTATTTTGAAGCTTTAACCCCTCAGGCTACTTAAGTGTATGAAAACACACCCATCACTTGCTACCCCTGGATTAATTGACAATGAATAGGTTTGTGAGGCATCTACTCCAAAGAAATGAGGAACAATGCCCCTATTATTAGGAATGATAAATTATGTACTGATTACTGTACTACGAATCCTAGAGGTCTTGACAAGTGCTGTCAGAGATAATTTTTTCTCTTATGCTCGTTTTATTGCATGAGCAAATAGCTACTTCCTATTTGGTAATAGTAGATATGTTTATTTAGATATTTATTGATGAGAATAACCCATTAAAACAAGAAAGTCAAGAGCATAAATTAGTTTCTTAATTATAAAAATACATATACACAAGGGTACAAAGTACAAAAAGGTACATGCTCATTATAGAGAATTAAAATATAATTTACAATTTAAGAAGAAACCTGATTTGCAATGCATGAAAGACATTTTCAGATAGTATACAGGTATGCAAACATATCTAGTTAGATTAATTAATATGAAATAATATTCCAACTTTAAAAATGGAAACAGAACATAAGAAATATAGTACTTGTTACAAGTCAGATGACATAGGTCAAGTTGGTATAGTTTAGTTTTGATGTCTTCTACTGAGATTGTTATAGGTGAGATAGAAATTGAGGTGTGAGCATGAAAATTGTGCAGAGGAGTACTATATATATATATATGTATATATATACACTTTTTTGGAAAACCCACAAACGTGTAATGTAGATTCACTGATAGTCATAACAAACACAGAAACCAAAACACACAAAAGAGAGACTCACTGGTTCTCGAATTTTCGGTGGTCCAACCACCTTTCTCAAGAGGAATTAGGAACAGAACATATATATATATATATATATAAAAAAACCATAAACACAGTAATCAACCCGAAGGTCGGTTTAGTAGGCGATGGTAGAGCTCACCCATGTACCAAGCCCTATACGGCGTGTGAATATTCACACATCAGGGTAGGGGGGCCAGTTCCTTTCCCTGTGCCGGTTATGGTTTCCCAGGAAGATCTGGTACCCGAAAAAACAACTAGCTTGGGTGGAGCTGCAGGTGCCCAAAGTGGCTTGCCCGGGTATCGAACCCGGGACCCTTTGGTCAGCAGTCCAACGCTCCACCCGCTAGACCACCACGACCCGCATATATATATATATATATATATATATATATATATATATATATATATATATATATATATATATATATATATATATATATATATGTATATAAATATAATATATATATATATATATAATATGAATATATATATATATATATATATATATATATATATGTATATATATATAAATATAATAATATATATATATAATATGAATATATATATATATATATATTCATTCAAACAGAAATAGGTATAAGGAAAGGGGATAGGAAAACACATAAAAGGTGAACACAGGACATGTGGGGAAGGCGGTTTTTGAGCAGATCACGAATATAAAAATATTTCCTTATCCGGGATTTGAACCACGGACCTTCCACTTTCCTGTCCTGTCCTTTCCTGTGTTCGCCTTTTATGTGTTTTCCTATCCCCTTTCCTTATACCTATTTCTGTTTGAATGAATATTTGTGCGCCGTATGGCGGGATTTTCAAGTTAGAATATGTGTTTGGCCAATGTGGCTCGTCTCTTCTTATGGCTATGCGTGCCATGAAACGCACCGTTCCTATCCTTTATAATATCGTATGAATGCTTTTCTACTATCCTTTCCCCTTCTTGTGTCCCGTCTATTTCTCCTTTGGTGGGTGAAACAGCTCCATAACGCCATCTCTCAGGCAACATTTCGACGGCCGTGCTGTCGAAACGTAAATATCTACTGTAAGTGTCCTTCTTTTATGTTTCTTTCTATATATATATATATATTCAAATCAGTAATATATATATATATATATATATATATATATATATATATATATATATATATATATTCAAATCAGTAATATATATATATATATATATATATATATATATATATATATATATATATATATATATATTCAAATCAGTAATATATATATATATATATATATATATATATATATATATATATATATATATATATATATATATATATATATATATATATATATTCAAATCAGTCAGGCAAGGTTCCATTTACTTTTATACTTACTATAACAGTTTCATAAATTACTCTTTAGCATTCAAATACTGCTGATTCAATCAATTTTCTCTCAAAACTGTTACCAGCCTGCATCTATTTACCCTGCCATATGCCTTATCCACATCAGAAAATGTGCAATAAACTTGCTATGCTCATTGATGTGTATTCCACATATTCATGCTTAAGAACAAACACATGAACTGTACATCTTCTGCCTAACATAAAACCAAATTCATTACCCAAATGCTTTCCAAAGTTATCTTCTGTACTCTTTCAGTCAACATTTGAATGAATGCTTTCCTTACAATAATAGCTTTATAATTTTAACATTTCAACTTTTCCAGCATAAGATAAATAATTCACATATATGAGTAATTAGTAGGAATAAATAAGCAGTGGAAAATTAAACATACTGACAACTGAATAAGCAAGGAGGTTTTCATAACAGCTAATCTTTAATTCAAGTTTTAATTCCATCAGAATTTTGTGAAAATATTGCAAAACCTAAACTAATTCCATATGTAATTGGATAGATGTACCATAGGGTATTCTTGAAAGCAGTCTTTCCATAATTTTTGAAACTTCATTGGGCCATTTGCCGATGGTTTGGCACGGCTTAACTGATAACTGATCGAAATGATAGGTGAATATACAAATTAATTCATCATATTAAATAATATTACAACTTGAACTCGAAAAAATTAATGCCAAAACAATATGCTTCACTAAATTAGTTTTTAATAATGCCTAACACTGCAATAGGTCGATGCATTTGGCTACTGTGACACTGGAAAGTCCCAGGTTTGGTTTCATGAAACCCCTTCTAAAACTCAAGCTTTTTTATTTTTCTGGTTACTAAATATTCCTGGAAAACCTAAGGTGGTAGAGAGAAAGGAACTGACCCCTGTACTACTATTATTTGTAGCCCATATACCTAATGGCTTAGCGTGAACCCTCCTATACCAAAGTCACCCTCAGGTTGATTAATATCATGTGATACCTATTTAGTTCCTCAGAGGTCGAGATGAATCTAAGAATTCACCAAAGGGAGATGTAAATTAATAAAGGCCTCCCTCACCCAAATGTTTCAGGAATAAATTTTATGCCTTCTGTATGTTTTTTAAACTTTCTTTTCTTATTTTTTTTAATAGTTTAACTCAACTACTCAATTGAAAATTATTTTTTAAATGTAATGAAACATAGAATAGTAGTATGATGGCCCACTAACTGAGTTTGTTGGTCTAAAGTATGTCCAGGATAAATGGAGCAACCTCCCTCCTAGTGAGAATAAATGTGCCATATGGTGATCATTTATATGCACTCTTTTACAAATACTGGGTGACATATTAAAATAGATAAAACAAATTTTTGCACCTGTTTACCAGAGATTCATGATAGGATATGATAAAAATATGATTGCAGCACTTCTAAAAGGAAAATTAATTTAATTTAATCATTAAAATATGGCCTTTAAAATGAAACTAAATAGATTTGTAAAGATAAAAATGTTTAAATCATTATGATGAAGTTTATTTTCTTCCATACCACTGCAAACAGACTTACACCTGCCCTTGCTGTTGTTATATGGTTTTATGCAACAACAATGCATCATATATACTATGGACCAGAGTGGGACTGGTATGTTTCATCTGCATCAACAGACTGTAAAGAAAGTTGGTGGCTAAACTTGTTATATCTCAACAACTACCTTGGATTTCCTCGTCTGGTAACTATAATCAGTCAATAACATCGTAATGTTTTCAAATATAAGGATGATTTTTGTCAAATTTCCTAATTGATTATCCTTTTCTTTTTTTCCTAACTAGTGTGTCATTCAGTCGTGGTATCTGTCGGCAGACATGCAACTTTTCATCATATCTCCCATTTTACTCTATCCTCTTTGGTTCACTTATAAGCACTGGAATGGCATTCAGAAATACTTTGGGGCCACACCTATGATTTTTGCAGCAGTGGCTTGCATTGCATCACAGTTTATCATTACCTTTAGAAATGGCTATCCTGCCTTATTCCGAGTCTGGTCTGAGTAAGTTCCTTTAACAATATGGACTCTTACAGAAGTATAATTTTAATATCCAAAGTTTTCCTCTTCAAAATGGAATCTGCCCTTGAAAATCAAGTGGTTCACACTTTCACTAACTAGCAGTAAGATCAAAAGTTCAAAGTCCACCTCAGACATAGAAATTGTGATGATGAAATATGAAATAATTTGCTATTACTTGGAATAGGAATATTTTTTGTGTCTTTTTGCTCAATGAGATATGTTGTTCAATAGGTTATATAAAAAAATATAATTTTCATATCATTCTTTGCTGAAAATGATTAATTCTAAGTTTCTAATTTTCAGGGACAAATTACTACTTGATTACACACAATACATCCATATGGCCACTCATAACAGGATGGGTCCATATGTATTAGGGCTTATGATTGGATTTGTGCTGAACAACCTTCGAGGGAAGAGTGTTGCCCTCTCAAAAGTAGGTACTCTAGGACCTTTTATTAAGTAGTTTTGCAAAGATTGTCCAATGACATTGTTTATACGCAAAAGGATAATTCATTTAATTATGTTACTGAAATTAAATAAATTTTAAATAAAAGTTTAAAATACAACTTTATAAAGGAAATATTTTTACATTTGTGATCTGCTCAAATTCACCCTCTCCACCTTTCCTGTGTTTGTCTTTTATGTGTTTTCCTATCCCCTTCCCTTATATCTATTCTATGTGTGAAGTAATATTTGTTCGCCATGTGGTGCGATTTCGTGTTTGAATGTATTTATATATATTGTATTTTGTGCTTTATTGTTTAGTACTTTATAACTTCTACTTACCTTATATATTTTATATATATATAGTCCCTATATCATGAAGGTAAGTAGACGTTATAAAGTACTAAACAATAAAGCAATGCCGGACAAACAAGAGGAAGATCATAGGATATAATAATCAATAATATTTGTATTTATTGAAGCTGAATTTTACATTACCTTATGTGATTGTCAATTGCATTAAAATTAGTACTATTGCTAAATTTCTTAATTGGTGCACATTTTGCTTTGGTAAATTAATAATATAAAAAATAAGGGGCACAAAAAAACTCCAGAAAAATGTCTTGCAAGATAAGCCAAACATGGGGGCATTGTTTAATACTTATATCATGTTAAAAGTGTCTGGTAAAAAGATGTATGTCATGTAATTAACTAACAATACATTACTATACAATAATGAGCAGTGAATTTAATAAAGACCTTATTATCACCATGCTTACTCATACTTTTTTGCATTGTCTTTTCAGTTAACAGTCATATGTGGTTGGATAATGAGTTTTGCCCTTTTTATATTCGTATTATATGGACCATACACAACACTGCAAATGGGGACACCACACAAACCATTTCCTGACAGTATGTATGCATCCACCCATCGCATTGCATGGGCCATAGCTTTAGGCTGGCTGGTGTTTGCATGCTGCAAAGGTTATGGAGGTATGTTGAAACTCCAATAAAATTTAAGGATTTGCTAATTAGATCACACAAATGAAAAAAATTCTATAGATAGTGTTATTAACATGTGTGCTAAGTGATCATGGACAACATAAGAGGTGACCACAGACCATCAGTTGGCAAAAACCTTAAATTAATATGTATGTCATATAATCTCCCAATTTCCACAATTTAGTAGTTATGAAATGTAACATCCGTTTCAAGAAGATAAGGCAAGGGCGGCGGGTTAGGAAATGGAACGTAGAAGCATTAAATGGATTAACGAGGAAGGAGTATCAGCAGGCTGTAGAGAAAATAATGGATGACGGTAAAGAACTGAGTACAATCGAAGAAAAATGGGAATGTATCAAGCAAGGGATATCAGAAGCAGCAAAAGACACTATAGGCACCATTAACGTGAAAAGAATAAGGAAACCATGGGTCACGGATGAGATGATTGCAAAGATGGATGAGAGAAGAAGATGGAAAAATGTAAACACAGAGTTTGGCAAAATGAAGTACAAAGAATTAAACAATAAATTGAGAAGGGCCACAAATAAAGCAAAAGAAGAATGGTGGAAAATGCAATGCGAGGATATGGAAAGTTTACAGAAGAAGGGTGAAATTGGTGATCTATACAGCAAGGTTAAGTTATTATCGGGAAGTAAGAAGGCAAGATCTGTGCTAACAGTTAAAGATAAATGGGGTAAGATAATAGTTGAACCAGGAAAAATCCAAGAGAGATGGAAGGAATATATAGAAACACTGTATGGTAAAGAACTTAGGCCGACAAGGTTAGACATAGAAAAGGAACACGACGTAGAAGAAGGTAGCTTAGGTCCAGGCATACTCGACGATGAAATAGGAAGGGCATTAAAGGAGATGAAAGCAAATAAGGCCGTGGGGGTGGACAACATACCTGTAGAACTGTTGAAATGTTTAGGAAAATGCGGGAAAAAGGCCCTATATGGACTGATTCATAGTATCTATGAAGAAGGAATCTGGCCGGAAGATTTTGTGAGATCGGTGTTAGTTCCTATTCCAAAAAAGGGAAAGGCTATATCATGTGAGGATTACAGAACAATAAGTTTGATATCCCACGCAGCTTAAGTTATTCTCAGGATCATCAACAAAAGGATAGAGAGTAAGGCACATGATTACTTAGGGGATGATCAGTTTGGGTTTAGGAAGGGAAGAGGTACGCGTGATGCCATTGCAGTAATGAGATCACTAATTGAGAGGAATATAGAATACAACCACGACGTTTTTGCCTGTTTTGTAGATTTCGAAAAAGCGTTTGATAGAGTGAATTGGGAAAAATTAATGCGTGTATTGCAGAAAATAGGAATGGATTGGAGGGACAGGAGACTGATCCGCAACCTGTACATGTCTCAGACTGCTCAGGTGCGAGTGGGGAACGGAGAGCCTGGATGGGCAGTGTTAGGATGAGGAGTAAGGCAGGGTTGCCCATTGTCACCGGTGCTGTTCGACGTATATGTGGAGGAAATGATTAAAGAGGCATGGGAAGAACTGGTGGTAAGAATGAAAGTCGGAGGGGAATTCGTAAAATTGGTTATGTTTGCTGATGACCAAGCATTAATTGCTCAGTCAGCTAAGGGGTTGCAAGCATTATTGAGTGAATTGGAGGTTCAGTGTGATAAATATGGGATGAGAATCAATATTTAAAAAGCAAAGGTTATGCGATTTTCCAGAAAGAAAAAGGCTAAGCTAAATATTAAAATAGGTGGGGAAAAAATAGAGCAGGTAGAGCAATTTACATATCTCGGAAGTGTTTTGGACCAATACGGTCAAAGTGGTAGGGACGTAAGGAGAAGAATTGCGCTAGGCAAGGAGGCTTTCTCAAGGAGGAGGGAGTTGATGACGGGGACGTTGAGTAGGGATGTTAAGACAAGACTCGTAAAAACTCTCATATGGAGCGTAGCTATGTACGGTACGGAAACGTGGTCACTGAAGCAGGAGGATAGACGTAGATTGGAGGCTTTTGAAATGTGGGTGTGGAGAAGAATGGAGAAGGCGTAATGGACCGAAAGGAAAACAAATGAGGAAGTACTAGAGATGGTGGGTGAGGACAGGGGTTTGTTGAGAGAAATCCTATGGAGGCAGGAAAAATGGATGAAAGGCATATTGAGCGGTAGTGGAATGTTGAAGAGGGTAATAGAGGGGAGAATGTTGGGCAAGCGAGGTAAGGGCAGGAACAGGATAGGGATGTTGGACGGAATGAAGGGAGGAAAGATGTACACTGAGATGAAGAGGGACCTGATATAGATTAGTTTGCTAGGTGGGGAGTCACAAAATGTTTATTTGTTTGTGTCCATCCAAAAACCTACCTTAAACGGTAGATTACCTAATAATAATAATCTTCCAACCAATGCTACTAATTTCCTCAGTTAAGTAAAATTATATAGATTCATTATTACCAATAAAGAGAAGAGAAACTCACTGCAAACATCATCAATGTGAAAATCTCTTTTCAGAAAAAGCAAACTCCTGCCAGAGACTTTTCATCCGATAATCCTTCATTTTGTGCTTCATATCATGGCATCAATTTTTTGGTTACCAGATCTTCCTGAGGAACCATAACTGGCACATGGAAAGGAACTGGCCCCCGTACCCTGATGTGTGAATTTCACATTCCATTGGGCTTAGTACTAGGAGATCTCCACCACCACTTACCAAACTGACCTTTGGGTTGATTAATATGTATGTGGTTATTACAGCATCACTGTGTACAACTAGCTCTATTCCAATCATATCTTTCTGAGCATTCACAGTGTGGAATCATATTCCTGATATCCTCTGCCCTCTCCATTCCATATGATTTTCTGCAAGGCTCAGTTTTGAGATCTCTTTTGTTTTTAATAATCCTCCATAAACTTCCTCATTACAGCCCTTCCAAACTCATTTTGTATGCACATGATTCATAGTCCATAGTTGAATGCTGTAGCCTAATTGCTGCAGCTTATATAGGAGTTAACTTTCTAAATTTGGCCATTGAATAGATGATATGGCTAATATAGAAGAAGATAGGAACAGATAGAAGGAATGGCTAATAGTTTATGGTTTTATGTTAAATTTATTAATCCTTAGGCTTCCGCGACGTCTATCTGATGAATCCATGCTGCTACCGGGAATTACCATCGCGTAAGTGGGTTGGTAGGCAACTTTCACCCCCAGTCCTGGAGGTATCTTTAGGTCGAAGTCTTTTCGACCTGAAAACGCCTCCAGGACTGGGGATGAAACAGTAGTCTACCTATGTGACGGCAATTCCCAGAAGCAGAATGGATTTGTTAAATATATTGTTGGATAAAACTCAGCAGTTAATAACCTCATAATTTCATCAAATGAAGTTTAATCTGCCAAACTAGAAGGATTTTCTCCAGAAACTAATTTGGAGTTGTAGGGAAAAGAATATTGGAGGTGATGGAAAAGAGGTCCTACCAAAGAAGGGTGGAAATATAATAGATAGACAAGAGTAGCAAATGAATAAGTACTATGAAGAGAGAATAGTATGGAGGACACTTACAAGCAGAAGGAGAAAATTGATGGATATATCTATCCTGAGGCATGATAGTTTACTGAAGATTATATTTGAAGAAAATGTGGAAGGAAAGAATTAACAAGGAAGACCTAGATAAACTATGAGAAGCAGGTAGCTAATCGAAAATGTCAGGGCAAGAAGTTAGGACGAAAGGAGAGAATTGCAGGAAACTAAATAGTTTGGAGAGCTGCTAGAAACCAATCTTCAGGTTGACAACCTGTGATGATGAAGGCTTGTATTCCCAATGGAATTGACTTCTTCTCCATTACAGAATGCTCTCTTGTAATTTTCCACAAAATATTATTTTTCAACGACTAATCAAAATCTAAGAACTTGAGCTCTACAGCCTTATAAATTTTAAAAAATAAAATGAAAACTCCTACAGCCATTCATCACCATACATCATTTACATTACACCATACAACATTACACAGCACCACTCATCCCATAATGAAAACTAAATTTTTTGTTGTGATAGTTAGTGGGAAAAGAAATCCCTCGACACTGGCCAACCACAACCTCTTAACCAGAACACCCTTCTGCAGTAGTTTACAGGAATGTTACTTCCTCGCCAGTGACCAACTACAGAGCCAAACACTCAAACCTATTTGGGATTATTCACGGGATTTGAGTGTTTGGGTCTGTAGTTGGTCACTGGTAACATCCCCACAATCTACTACATTCTGGTTAAGAGGTTGTGGTTCATCTCTATCGTGGAATTTATTTTTCTGCAAACCATCACAACAAAAAATTTTGTTTTCATTGCAGGATAAGTGGTGCTAACTTATTGGGGCTACAGGAATTTTCATTTTATTTTATTAAATACTAATCAGTTTTCTTACATTGCTTGCTTTCTGATTTTATGAGGGACTTGAAGTCAATAATTTTCTATTACAGGTGATGACCTTATGGCCAAATGCCCCTGAGGTGGATTGCAATATATTATGTAGATGTAGAATTCCCAACTTGAAAAATTCAAATTACTAATGGATTAAGTAGTAAATATGAATATTGCACCAGTGGGCTCTTTTATAATTTCATTATTGAGCAGTAAAATTTATCAATTTGGAGATTTAGTGAAGTTAATTCATCATAAATGTCCATTAGTATTCTCACCCCAGGATAAAGAATATATTCCTTTGTCTAGAGATCAATGATATTCAGCAATTCAGATTTTACAATGACCATGTTATGTGTGTCCAGAAAAGCAATGACTAAACAAATATAAAGCAGTACCACTTCATTTAAAGTTGATTAACCCTGAGTCTCACATGGTCAAAGTAAGGCTGAAAAAGTAAAGGTCAATGTTGAGGTAAATACAGATACTGGGAGAGTATTCAATGGTACATTCAACAGGGTTTTAACTTCTTGCTACAAGAATATTTCATGGCCTTTACGCATTTTAAAATTCACATTACAAATACTCTATAGAAGTCCAAAAAGATATATAGATAATTATTTCCATATGGGGAACTTAAAATAAAATTTTCTGGATGCTTCCATTTTTTGTCTATAGAGGTCTCTAAATATTCTAATGGGCAGTTCTTACTCTAAAAATACTTTTTGACTTATATAACAAGTTAAACAATGTCTTAGCCTTACCGTGTTGATATAGATCCAACAAAAATGACATGAAATGATAATTTTTAAAGTCAATATGAACATTTATAAATGCCAATGCAAAGCATGCATCAACATTTCAATCCATAGCAAACTTCCTGCATCTATGAATAAAATAACTCTCACTGACTTAATAATCAAGAGGACTAACTAAAAAAAGACCTGAAGATGGTGTGAACTAATGGCTGTGAATATGTAAGATGTCAACCCAAAAGACAATATTGAATATTCAATATTGACTATAGGATTGGTACGTTACAAACAAAATACTTATTATACAAGTTTCATCATAATTTATTATTCACCAGCCCCGGTGGCAAAGAGGTAACGTCCTCATCTGCCAATCTAAGGGTTGCAGGTTCGATTCCCGCCAGGGTGGGATTTTCTCCACCTAGGGCTTGGGTGTTTGTATTGTTGTTACTGCTGTGTTGTCATTGATGTCCGATGTAAAGGCCAAAAAGTGCTGTTTTCGGGCCATAACAAAAATAAATAAATAAAAATAACTAAATTGCTTTAAAATCATAATTTATGGTCCTTTAAGCTTCCATTACTATAGATTAGGGTACTCTTCTACCAGCAAATTGCAAAAATCAAAATATTACATCATTAATGGTGAATTAATGCATACAAAAAATTATCATGCTTCTACTTTGTAGTATTTTGTACATTGCAGGTCCTATCAATCAAATTCTTTCAGCAAAAATTTTCAAACAGCTAAGCAGCATTGCCTACTGCATGTTCCTTGTGCATTTTACAGTCCTACTGACCAACTTAGGATCAATACGTTCAAGTGACTACAAGGATCAATACAGACTGGTAAGTGCAAGTTTTTGTTGGCCTAAGAAAACAAGATTATGCATTTGAGACAATGGGACCCTAAACCTTACCCTTGCAACAGATAATAGGTGTTATTTTTATACATAAAAACATGCCACCTGTGTACTGATTATGTTCTAAGGTTAGATTAGAATTGATTTGTCTAAACTAGATTAGCACTAGGGGTCCTTGAAGCTATATTAATGTTTTTTAATGTCATGGCTTCTATCGCTCGCATTCCCTGTATTTATGAGAAAACCACGACAGACAATCTCTTAATTCTCCTCCAGCATTATCTACATGCTTTGTGACCTCGATAATAATTACTTAAATAGACTAATAAAGTACCCACCTGTTGAACCCTTTTCACTATTCAATTACTAACTATTCTTACATTCTTTCCCCTTTTTAGAGTCATTATATCTCCCTCCATGTATAATAGATAGGTAACTTCAATTTTCTTTTTCAAATAATTTCTTTGAAAAACAAAATGAAAGACACTTTCATTAAAAAATATATGCATGATAAATTATGATCAAAAACCTTATTTCATTAGTATACATCAATACCTAGTTGATACAAATCTTGAAAGATTTCCTTTTACTTAGCCCAAAATTCATGAACCTAAAGGTAGAGTCAAAATACAAAGTCCTCGGGTTAACGGTATTATACAGTACCCAGCAATATATAGTACATATTCAGATGATATAAATATATTATAGATAAGAAATCACTACTACACCTATATTAAATCCCACACAATGTTTATTTCCAAGCTCACCATGGTTTCACAAGGATGTAAATATTTTCAAGTCATTATAGAGGCTAAAGAATATATCCACAAACAGTGGAGAAGAATAAAGATAATGGCTATACATAAAGATCAGCTGTGCATAAATTTAATGTCTCACTACATAATACCCTTCAATTCTTTATACTTTCTCCACCCAAAAAGCCTATTATCTTCCTTCTTCTTCCCTGCATACCAAACATTTTTTCTTCTATCACAGCCTTCAATATGCCCATGCTTCTCAGTATTTCCTCCATTTACTTTGTTACCCTTTCGCTAACACTTGTCTCCACCACTCCAATGATTTTCTCCCACTCTGTTCAACTCATCTTGTCAAAGTAGATTTCTAAAAAATCATAAATACATATTTCCACATATCTTTCCTAGAAAACTGTGTTACAGAAATATGCAAAACACTTCCATCAAAGTATAAGTGAATTTACAATATTTCCTGCCTTACCTACCACCTTATTCTTCCACCTTACATATATCATCACCTTCTACCTTATCCATTTTACTTGCTATAATTCATTCCCTCATGCTTGAAATTTTAACTTTATAAGAATGTCATTATTTTCTTTTTCTTATTATTTTTACCCCACACTTCTCAAATTGATCTGGTAGTGTGCCTACAGATGACTGCAAAAAGCTGGCTGACCAGGGATATGGCTTTATAAACCATGAATCAACTTCCTCAGCTTCTCGCCGACTTTCAATCCTTATCCATTTGGCCCCATGCGTCCAGCTATTTCCTTGATTTATGAATAACTAAAGACAATAATGGAAAACACTGTACTGCTTCCACATCTACTGTTGTTCACCATAATTCTATATCCCTACCATTACTAGTGCGGAAACACTCCTGTAGACGTTTGAATAAAATGACCAATCTTTCCATCTGCTTATATGCTTATTAATGCTTTCCATTACTTTTTCAATTACCTTCCCTGAATCCACAAAACACCAAAAGGTATTATAATTATGGTTTATTTTCCTTTCTGCCCCACCAGATTTATTTTTTTACAAATTATCCTGGGATTATGCAATCTCTTCTAACATAAGGTTTACTAGTTTATTTACCCTTTCTCTACTCTTTTGTGATGACTCATGCAACTATCTTTGCCATGTGTAAAATCAAATTTATGCTTTTAATGCAATGTTTTTTTTAATAGGTCAAAAATTAAATGACGAATCCTTCAAATCTTACACCTTCTCTAATCGTGTAATGAGATAATAAGAAACCCAGATCACAACAATAAGTTTGGTTCACCTGCTTATATTTCTCCTCATAAAATTCTAGCACTCATCTGCTCTATAGTTAAGAAATTTTTCCTAATTTATGTTCAGAACTACAACTACCTTGCATTGTCTTTTACCTTGGGTACAAATTACTTCATAGCCATACTCCAGTAATTCTTGCTGTTTTCCATCTCACTTTATACTAACTGAATGTCTACATTTCATTATTCAATTTCTCATTTGATGTTTTCTAACTTCTCTGTACTCCATGTGACCATGGAGTATTCCACTCTGTATTCCCTATCTTGATTAGAACACTGGCAGTTCTCTTTGTCTTATTTTCTACTTGCTTTGACTCAGATATTCAAGAATATCATGTGGAAATGGTAACTTTACTTACCCAGAATGGTCATGGCACCCACCTAAGTGGCCTGAGTTCCATAGTTGACAAGATTAATTCCCATGTTTATTGTAGCCATTACAATTTCATTGTGAAATTATTGATTTTGATTCTAGATACTTTCCTTGACCACATTTTCATTTTACCACACCACCTATTATGAGTGAGGTCAGATACCTTTATACCTACCTTGTTCAGGTATGCATGCTGCAACAACTACTAGCTTTCAATCATTCTGACATGAGAGATCCTATCAGTAAGCCACAATTGTTCTTTCCAGCTCATCTCTTGATACCATCAGAAAGTATGCACTCTTACATGTATATCGAATTAATATTTTAGTCTGCTGAAAGGGTCAATGTATAATGAGTATCAGTCATATTAATCGACTCTTTCTATTGTGCTCTTAAGTGTAATTTTGATAATATAATGAATGGCAAGGAAAAAAGTCAGGTTGTTTTCAAGTCATATTCAGGATGTTTGCAACTCACATTTTAACTTGCAAAATCTTAAACCACTAGTGTATACATTTATTCTTACATCCTCTTTTCACAGTGATTTTAGTAACACTCAGTCTTTGCTTCTTGATATAATAGTGGTAATTGAAGATGATATTGTACAAGTATTGGTATAAATTGTTTGCTCAAACCACTGTTCTTGCAATTGGCATGAACAGAGTTGGTGGTAACTTAACCATAGCCTCTAACCAATATACAGATCTTTCTTTCAGTGCCACAATATGGCATTATTATCTACCTTTTAAAAGGTCCTTAACCTGCACTGGTATCCTTGTATTGGGAATTTTTGGTGCTAATGTACTTTTCAAGCATTCCTTAATCAGGGTTACATAAGATTCTAAATCTTGTCAAAGTTTCTTCTCCCCAAGTCCAAAAACAGCTTGGTTATTTCCATTCAACCATGTAAAAGAGAAGAGCTATTGATAAAAATTCTTCAAATTTTAGAGTTGCAATTTTTATGTGATTAACAAAAAAAATTGCAAAAATACACAAATTTTTTGTGCTCTCAAACCATGGGAAACTCAAAAATTGTCACACAAATTTATCATACACACAAGAGCTGAAGGGTACACCAAAAAATTCAGGATGAAATTATAAGATGGATATCTAGTCTACAATTAATTCATTCTAGGTACTTTACCTATTTAAAGGCAGGTTTTGGATGGTCCCTAATCACTATTTACCTATACGTATTATGAGAACTTTCTCTTTATTTACCAAAATTATTTCTATCTTAATTTCTTTAAGATGATTGCATGCCTTCATGCTGCCCAAAAAGACTGCTATCTTCCCCTAGCCAACTTACCCAATGTTCCATTTCTATAATGACCTTAACCATACAATTCACTTTCAATATTTCCCTAATCCATTTTTCTGCCTTTTTCAGATTTCCTTCAGTAACTTCTGAAAGAGTGTATGCTTATTCACCCATTCTTTTTAAAACCTGTATTTTGTCTTCCTTTCTATCCAAATTGTTTTCTCCATTCTCTGCCACACCCATAACTTAAACACCTCTAATCTACACTCATCCTCTAGCCTCAAAGACCAAGTGGTAGATCCGTAAAGCACTGTGCTCCATACTAAGTCCTTCCTCAAAAATTTATTCCATATGGACTTAGAGAATTCTATCTTTCAATTTTTTCTGCAGAGATATTATTTATGTTCATCTTCACCTCTTTTAGTACTTTTTCAAACTCACTATCTAACTTTCCTGGACCTTGGCTACCCTTGTTTATATCACATTCCCCTTATTTACTTTCCACTATGTCCAAATCTCTTCTGGCTTAAATAATACATAGCCTGTCCATCTAACCTATCATGGTAGCAATAGTTTTTCCCTTGTTATATCCGGAAAATTCTCTCACAATCTCACTTCTTGAACTTTCATTTTTAGCACTAAATCTTCTCCATATCATTCCTCCAATCTTTTTACCACAATATCTTGGCTCTATTAGTTTTTCACCTAAGTCCATTGTTTAACTCTATACATTCTTCTCCCCAATCGCCTCATTTTCACTCTTCCATTCATTCTCATATGCCTCTCTAACCCTAGGTTAATTTAACTTAAGTAACCCTAGGCTTATTAGTTTTTTTCTATTCCTATGGTTTTCTTACCTACTGCTTTTATCTGATTTTAAGCTCCATCCACTTTCCCCCAATGATTTTTATTCCCCTATCCTCATTTAAATATTTCTTAATATTCACTTCCATTAAAACTTCAGGATTACTACATTTTGGCACTCTCCTTCCCCACCTACTTTTTATAAACATGAAACTACATTCCATGAAAACTGAATTTTGACCTTATTTTGCACTGGCAATCGGGAAGCCATGTGAACTGATGATGCTGTTTCTAAGTCTATGTTTATTATTATTACTAAGTAATCTACCAGTTAAGGAAGGTTCTGGATGGACAAATAAATATTTTGCGATTCCTAACAAAATACAATCCAGCAACCTATTCTAAATCAAGTCCCTGTGTACTTCCTTCCTCCCTTCACCCCTATCCCGTTCCTGCCCTTTCCTCGTTTGCCTAACATTCTCCCCTCTATTACAGTCTTCAACAGCCCACTGCCGATGAATTCCTTCATCCATTTTTCCTGCCTCGATTAGATTTCTCCCAACAAACCCTTCTCCTTGCCCACCATGCCTAATACTTCCTCATTTGATTTCCTTCAGTCTATTTCACCTTCTCCACCCTCACATTTTTCAAAAGCCTCCAATCTACATCTATCCTCCTGCTTCAATGACCATGTTTCTGTGCCATACATAGTAGCTATGCTCCATATCAAAGTTTTCATGAGTCTTTTCTTAACATCCTTATTCAATGTCGCTGTCATCAACTTCCTCCTCCTCATGAAAGCCTCTTTGCCTAGCCCATTTCACCCTTCCTCTGCAAACTTTCATCATGCATATTTTGCTTTATTTGTTGTCTGTCTCAATTTATTATTTAACTGTGTTTAAATTCTTCCATTTTCTTCTGTCATCTATCTTTGTAATCCTATCATCCATGATCCATAGTTTCCTTGTCCTCTTCCCATTTAGGGTCCTATAGCTTCATTTACAGCTTTTCATATTCCTCCATTTTACCTGGATAGTACTCAGCTCTTTACTGTCATCCATGATTTTCTCTGAAGCCTACGTACTCTTTCCTTGTTAATCCATTTAATGCTTCTACTTTCCATTTCCTAACCCGCAGCACCTGCTTCATCTTTTTGAAATGGACACTACACTTCATAACAACCAAATTGTGGTCAGAGTCTTCATCAACTCCCAGGAAGCTGGGCGAATTGATCACACTGTTCCTAAACCTGTGCCTAACCATAATATATTCTGATACCTTTCACAGTCACCTGGTATTTTCCATGTATACCTACGCCTTTTGTGGTGTCCAAACCAAGTGTTGGTGATGACTAACTCCAGTCTCCTACAGAACTTAATTGCTTTCTCCCCGTTGTCATTCCTTGTGCCTAAACCGTAGTCCCCCACCTCATTAGCATCTCTTCCTTTGCCTACTGTCGCATTTTCATTGCCCATCACTATCAGATGTTTCCCTACAGGAACACAAGCAATTATGTCCTCTAACTGATCATATATCCTATTGACTTCTTCCTCCTTGTGGTTATTTGGTTGCATGTATACCTGAACAATGACCAAGTTCGTTGGTACTTTTTTTATCTCAACAAGTAATATTCTATCCGTTACTTCTTCTATTTTTACTATGCTTCTTCCTACCTCTTTATTCAATATTATGGCAAACCCTCATTTGTTCTCATCCCCACCACTGTATATTATTTTATAACTATCACTCCAGTGATCCCTGCTATCCTTCCATCTCACCTTGCATAAACCTAAAATTTATATATTTCCTCTTTCCATGTTTTGTTTAATATTCTCTACTTTTCCTGTCCTCAAAATTGTTCTAACATTCCACGTTCCTATTTAACTAAATTTGTCTTCTTCTTCCGTATCTTTTGTCCAGCTGCTGACGGTTTTCTTTTGCAAAGGTTTCGTGAGATGACGACAGCAGAAGCTTTGCCTCTCTCGCTGCCGGACACGACACACAGCCGAGTCCCATAGTTGCCAGGAATCATATTTTCTCTATTGTCCATCATTTTATTCTTGGGAAAATAATTGACGTGGTTTCCGGTTGCCTTTTTCAATAGTGTTTTTAAGGGACACCACACTCAATGGCCCCACTGGGGTCAGATGCCTATGCAGCAGTTTCACAGAGGAACATATGCTGCATGGACTGCCTTTCTTCTGGCTCCCAACCATCAACCTATGGCCCACCCTGGTAGGATCACCCATGGGTGATCCTACCAGGAGCAATTATTTCTCCCACCAGCAAATCTCTAGGGGTCATTGGAACACACAAGTCTTTTCACCACATCAAGGTTGTAGCCCTTGGGAGGGGACTTCCATGATTAACCATCATATACCCTAACTTGTATCTGCCTGTTCCTTTAGCATCTTTATAATGCATTAAACTAATATCAAAGAATGTGACTAACAAGCACATACACCTTTTAATTTCCCATATGATAGATTTTTTTCATTATTCTGTATAATGCAATTCTGACCTGTTTAATGGTGTACTTTTTTGATTATTAATGGCCACATGTATGATGTCATATATGATAGATTTTTTCTGGTCACAATACACAGAACCGTCATAATTATTAGTAGGGTCAAAAGTAATTCCACAAAAGCGGTCGAAGTAATGCTGAAATTAATATCAACTTGAGGTGCATGAAATATTGGTCATTATGATGGTTATACTTTTTAGGCTGTTAAAATATTAATAGTAATTAAGAAAATGTATTTTATCTGAGTAAAAACAAATATAGAATACATTGTTAGAAAGGCTGAAATATCATATATCTGAAAGGAAATTCACAAGCAGCATTTCAATGTATAAAAATGTATGTTAATCCTGAAATGCTCATTTTGGACCTATCTAGTTGATGCTATTCATAAAGATCTTAAATAAAATGGCAATGCCCTTTCACAGGTACGAGAATTCATAGCTGATGTTGCAGTTACAATGGTGTTCTCAGTCATTTTATATCTACTTGTAGAGGCACCATTTTCATCCTTGACATCATTAATTTTTAGAAAAGGTAACTTTACATAATTTTCTGAAATTTCAACTATAACTGATATATATATATATATATATATATATATATATATATATATATATATATATATATATATATATATATTTATATACATAGTTATTTATGGAGCATCCTCCCAGAATGCTGTTAGAATTACTGGAGTTAAAATGACATCCCAGATTGCGATGCATAACAAGAGGGGGAATATACTTCAGAACCAAATTTTTTTCCACTATAACACTGAAATCCTTCATAAAATGTCTGCAGCAGTAAAATTTCAATATTGAAAAAGAGAGTTACATGAACTTTGAATTCAGTCTCACCAAAGTGCGCATCCTAATCATTACTGAAATATTAACGAAGGAAATAAAAATGAGCGGACTCTATCGAAAATTTTCCAATATATTTGACTAGTGGTTCATTAAAAAATCACCACATAAACCAATCTGAAGGTGTGAGGGATAATAGTTATGTGTAGAGCTCACCTAATATTAAGCCCTAGTGGAAATTGAAATCCTCACAAAATGGTAGGAGAGCCAATTCCTTAACTTGCGATACAGGCAGTTAGTTCCCCAATAAAATCTAGAGTATGAAAAATTACACAGCATGTATGAAGCTGGGAGTGTTCATTTAATTTGAACCTCGATCCTCCAGTCAGTAGACAAGTATGTACTCATTACTAGGTGGTCATCCCCTCATATGCAGTTTACTTACTAATTAATGTAGCTGTAAACCAGTTTACATGGTCAGAGGTAACCCCATTTGAGAAATTTTTTATTGTTCATGATAAGTGGGGGAGGAACTATGAGATAAAAAATAAGTTGTCATGGTCCCCACAAAATTCACACATAAAACCACATTAGGGGTGAAATTAAATTATGTGTATGATGAAGGGCAATACGGGGAGTCTGGATTGGGATTTCCAAATTGGCTAACAAATGAAAAAGATTAGTTGGTAAATTACATGAAAATTATTTATTTTATCTTTATTACTGCTTAAAGTGAAATTTTTGGGAATTAAAATTTTTAATTGTATGAATTTGACAATATCTTGCACTTAAAGAGGGCTACATTCGTCTCCAATAACTTTAAAACAGTATGGCTCATATCATTTCAGGCAAAAAAGTTGAGAAGAAACATGGCTTAATGGATTGCCAAGAAAAAAACAAACACCAGTGACTTGACTCATGGAAGTAAGAGAATGAAGATAAAAACTTGTTTGATTACGACACATTAAGTATCCCTTTTTGCGGACTAAAGTTTATAGTGGATGAAATGTGGTCCACAATTCTCGAATAAAATAATTGCTGGTTTTATTATATATTATCAGTTATGAGAAAAACAAACAGAATAAGAACGGCCGTCGGCGAAGAAAATATTGTTTAAGAGAAGAAACAAGAATGAAGATCGCGATCCATTTGTTGAACATTTGAGTAAAATGAGATAAAAAAAGTCATGCTTAGGCAAAATAAGGGTTTAATACTGATTTTGATTATTCCTTATGGACAAAGTGCCAAAAGTCAACAGAAGGGTCCTTAGAATGAGGTTTTTCTGGCGTAGGTGATGCTTTTACGATCGACTCAGCATCTGCAAAAGTTACATTATGAGGATTTCCGTAATGTGTTACATTGCAGCAAGATATGCTTGAGGGATTACAATCATTGATTAGATTTTTCCAACTATTATGCGCTGACTTAATAACCAGGTGAGCAACCTCTCGTTCTTGTATCTCACCATTAAAACATATGTAATTTTCAGGTTTTCCTGCTACAACTTTAAAAATCTGGAACCATTCTTTTACGGCATTAAGCAGATTTGGGAATAAACTATCAATATCGGTCAAGTTCTTAATAACGCCAGAAAACTCATCATCTACGCTTAAAACAATTATTTTCCAATCAATCTTATTTCTGTCGACCAAAGGCAAAGCTCCCAGGGCCTTTACTTGCAAGATTTCTCCGCAACTTGGAAGACATTGTCCTATTTCAATGGCATCAACAGGATCACCGTCACCCTTTAGTTTTGTGAATGCATCAGTTATGTTCGAATCTTCCAGCGTCTGGGGGAGAGCACCATAGTTCCAAGGAATGCCATGGAATGGGAAGCAGTTCGGCACGTATCTAAGTTTACCTCCACTCGTGTCCTGCTTGATTGGATTTAGAGGTTCGTCGAGGGACATCTCCATTTTTGCATTGGTCCAGCGAGGCATTTCAATTACCATATTGAACACATTTTCCTCGGCATTCACAAATAACGGAACGTCATGAACTGGAGAAATCGGCCCGCCACTATTTTTAAAATATAATCTGTAAGTAGAAGTTCTAGGCGCCCCTCGTTCAGTTGTTTCGTACATATCCAGTTGCGATGACAACCAACGAAGGATATTTAGCTTATTTCCAAGTTATTTGCGGTAGGTATTCTCAAGTTAGACAAGCCGGCCAGGGATTGATACAATAAAACCACCAATAACACATCACACGTTCGCTTTCAAGTAAAACGTTTGGTCGACCATCGTTGGGAGGCGCTGACCGCAGACTGAAGCCAGTAAATTAAGGGCAATTTAAATATATATTCAAATAGTTATGAAAATAATTTTTTGTTTCCACGTTTTCTATGGGATTTCAGAAATATATCATGCATGTTAATCTTGTATAGTACACAATGGACCTTATCCCTAAATATGCTTATTTTGCGTGGTTTCGAGTTTCGATAAATCGATAACCATGCTACCTTTAATACCACAAAGTCATACGTTGTTGATATAAAAAAAATTGTTTTCAATCACTTGTGTTCTGATTAGAAGAGTTTAATTTTGTCCTGGGCCAAGTTCTACAAGATTTATGTAGCGAATTGCCTTCTCTCGGGAATGTCTCAAGTGCTTCGTAATTTGGAGCTTTTACAACTGGATACGGAATTTTGGTACAATATTTTGATCGAGTGGTAAAGTTATTCCATTCAGAGAAATTAAATAGGTTTCGGCAAAGAAAAAAAACGCTATACAAATGGCTTTTTTAAGGTTTTTATACGAATTAGACGAACGAAAGGGTAATTACTGACTAAAAGAATTATCTGCCCAATCATATGGCGTTTTCAATTAATGAAGTGAAGCTTCGAAATTCAATTTCAAGTAATGAATTAACCAAGAGTTATGTGATACTTTTGGAAGGCTTCGACGGTCCCGTGACCTATGTAGCTCCTCTATGTATGCTATTTTGTAAGATACTTGCCTTAAGAAAGAAATAACACAACTGTAATTTCTTAATTGGGCACAATGTCATGGTCATTTCTGTATTGCATCTTGGGCATAAAGTATTATGTATCTCAAAATCAAAACTGGGGCACATTTCTCCACGAAATGTGCCAAAAGCTAATTTTTCCAGAGCACACGAAATGTCTAGTATTAACAGTTCGGCCGACACCCTGTACAATTCTTATCCATACTATTTCGGAACAATTAATACTTAGATGTAGAATCCGTCTCCAGTTTCCCACAACAAGACATCCTTAATTTTCTTAAACTTAAGCATGACTATTCATACTTCGTTTCTGACAATGTAGTTGTATAAATTTGTCATTACAGCACTTTTAAGAAAGCTATTGGCATTAATCATAGATTTCCAAGGGTTATCACCGACAGATTAGAAATTTCAAGAAGATATATCTTGAGGGTGAAATGCCAAGGAGATTGAAATCTGAAAAAGTCGTTTAAATTTCCATCACACGTGTAACTAACAGATGTAGATGTCAAGGAACACACTTGCAAAAGTTACTACAGAAAGCATGGAATATATATATACATGCAGGCCGAGATAAGACCAAATAGGTATCCTTTGAATTAAAATTATTTTGTTTGACATCTCTTAAGCCTATTTTGGCATAAATTATTTAGCTCCTCATGTTGTGTGTGGTGATATATGTAATAGAACTTCCTCCGTGGCAGTTAGGGAGTGGCAACAAGCTTAAGGACGTTAGTTTGATGTACTGTGTTTAAGTTAAGTTACATTTAACATCAACTTCATGTAAGACTTTCCAAAGGTAACCTTAAAGTACAGGGTTTCTCAGTAGTTGATCGTATTCGAGAAGTAGTGTAGATTGTTTAAGTTCCCTGCTAGAACCACATGTATGATAATTTTTCTGAAATGTACACAATTTCTAATCCCAAAAATATTTCTCTCAAATGGTGTTCAAATTTCGGTAATTACAAAATGTACATGCTCCCATTTGTGCGAAAATTAAAAACATTATTTTAAGAATAACATTTGCTTTTGTTGACATTTTTCTATATCAGAATCTAATAGGTAGAAACGTTTACACAATCACCAAACAAATATGATGGGCCAATTTAAAATGAATGATCATTACCCCAAAAGTATGTGTATGATGATTCATTTATTACAGAAAAATATTCCCTAAAACAAATTTCAATACAATTAAATTAAAATTACAGAAAAAGAAGGAAATAGCTGTACAAAATACATTAATAAAATTTGACAATAGCAATATAATTTCCATTGTACTCTTGTATACCTGTACAAGGTGTTTGAAAAAATGTATTGAAAAATCAAGGTACGAAACAATATGTCATACCAAATGGGATCAATTAGATGAATTATAGCAGTCCTGAATTTCGATATTGAGAATGAAAGAAAACTATATTTGAAAGAAATGGTTCTGGTCATTCATGATATTAAATAATGGCACAGAAAAATTAAAATTTGTACAAATAAGGAATATATTAGGTTTTTAATTATATTAGGTTTCTGGAAACTCTGATATGTGTGCAACATTCTAGTTTTAAGTTAAGGGCAGTAAATTGAGTTTTGTAGTAAACAACATAAAAAACAATTGGTCCGCAACTTTCCTTCAATTACCTAATGGGAGGAAATCAAGTTTGGTTCCGATACTATCTTAACTAACATCATAAGAAGAGAGGCCAAACCTTCATAATAACATATGGAGAAATCTGTCTAGTACTTATTCTAATAAGTTGGAATATACTATTATGGCGATCACACTGAGGAAAAATACTTGTGTGGGCCTGATGAGGGACCAAAATAGTTCTAAAGCAACTTTTGTCCAAAAAATCTTACTCTTAAAATCAGTAACACAAAAAATTAAGTCTAAAATCCTGTAAGCTTTCATAGCCACGATTACCATAGTCACTGCACAAGGACCTAAACCAGCTATTTGTCAGAGCACACCATACTGCTCATGGGATAAAGCAACAGGCTTAAGGTTGTTCAATAAATTTCACCATGAAATCAAATATGAAGCTGAAGTATCTGTTTTCAAGAAAAAGCTGTTCAACCTATTAAAAAATAATATGTTCTATTCTGTAAATGAATTGCTGAAACTGCCACTACACATCCATTCTGACTTAATCAAATAACATATAAATGTAGTAGAATATGGGTATGTACACATATGTTTATGAGTATATATATTTTTTCTAAAGTTGTGAAGTTTATATCTGATGTGTCCTATATTTGTGTATGTGCACCAAATCTTCAGATAAATAAATGCATTATTTTTATAACTATGTTGTGAATGTGTCCTTTCAAATTTAACTTTCTGTCGAATAATACACCCAAGTCATAACATGCTTCTACTGTTTAAAGGGCTCTTACACGAAGTGTAATCTGACTGAATATTGGGCCTTTTATGACTATGATATGATAATTAGTTTTATTAATTAGTATGCCAATTAGTTTTTTTGCCCACATGTTGAGGAGCCATTTATATAATTTACTGTGAAGTTACTTTCACCAGCTTGAGTCCTTTAGGGTTCATCTTTTAACATTTTGCTGCTGGATCAAGATCTGGTTTGGTGCGATTGAGATATTTGAACCCATTTTCACTTTAGGTTTATTTTAAAGCATGAACTCTGCCTTTGAGGAATTTTTAACATGATGCAATCTATTGACCAACAGTTTGCCTAATCTAATCTTTGGCATAGTTGTAGTTTCAATAGTGTCAATCTTGGAGAGTTCTTTTACCATTTGTTTCATAAATTTGATCGGAGGATTCTTTTAGGTTTAAAATAATTACAGTTTCCTCTTTGTTGCCTCTCTTCCAACTCCTCCAATAATCCCTCAAAATTATTCATATCCAAATGTGTTGTGAGAACATTGAGTCTGTCTTTTTATTGCAGAATTTTCAACTTCTGACTGGCCAAAATGAATTTTTAAAAGGGCTGCCAACTTAGCTACAGCACTCAAAAGCATATGATAAGGTTGCATTCTGTGTTGATCCCGCTTTTTTGTCAAAGAATTTGCAGGCATTATCATGCCAGCGGGGGGTTTACTTTTCCATGCCATGCAAAACCACTCAATCTCGTAATGAACTCTTCAATAAATTTTTTAAATGATGGTATTCCTTGGACTTGAAATTTTTTTACGAAAATGTGTATCACAATTATGTCAAATTATGTGTTCCTTACCCATGTAGTGCTTTTTGCAGCTTTTCAAGGACTTAATGACTGCTGTATGACATTTAACCACCAGACTATGATTAATGTTATCTAATAACAGCACAGTTATCTAATAATATACTCTCAAGATAGCATCATCCAAACTATTGTCATTAAATTATTCATACAAATTTGGGTCAGAAGTTGTTTTTCAACTATCAAAGTTGACACCAATAAATTATGAATTATTGCATCCAATTCACAGAGAACACTCACTACATATTAAAAATAACCTAATTTGCATACTATTTCTTCAGAATCTGATACTGTTCTACCAACAATGAAACATGCAAAAACCTTGGTGGATTTTCTGAATGAAATATTCAATGTAACAATAAGCAATATTTGCCCACCTATTTTAATGAATATATTTATTTTGAATTAATCTGAAAACAGCACTTTGACCTTTACATCGGACTTTGGAAATCGACATAACAATTTGACAATTACATACACCCAAGCCCTACGTGGAGGAAAAACCACCCGGTGAGATTTGAACCCGTGATCTCTGGGTTGGCAGACGAGGACGTTATCCCACCGCCACTGGAGCTGGTGAAAAATTTGGGTGAAAGAGCTACCCAGATTGCAATAAATTAGTGCAGAGGCAATTTCATTAGAGGTTTTGGCACTTGCATGATTGATTATGAAATTAGAATGAACCAAGTGATTAACCTATGAGGCGAACGGTAACTACGGCCGTATGAAATAATGGGAAGAGTTGACCCCAGCCGTAGTCTTATAAGTGGGCAGTGGATAGGAAGGGGAGTTAGAAAGGTTATAAGTTAGCGGAATAATTATAAATTTAAAAAATAATAATTAAAAAAATAGAATAAATAAAAAAATAGCACATCCAAACTAGAGAGTGTGTTTTTTCTATTAGTATTTTAATTTTATTACGTGCAACTGTCAGACAACTGCCGTAGAGGGAAACCTCTCGTAAGTCTTGATTGAGTGTGAGTGATTGCGACTAGTAAGGATCAAGGCTGCATAGCACATCCAAACTAGAGAGTGGGTGAATCTTTCCTTCAGTAGTAAGTACAATTTAATCTTTGTATTTTTTTATTTATTTCGTGCGACTGTTGGACCGCTGGCGTAGAGAGAAATCTCTCGTAAGTCCTAAGTGGGAGTGACTGCGGCTAGTAAGGATCAAGGCTGCATAGCACATCCAAACTAGAGAGTGGGTGAATCTCTCCTTCAGTAGTAAGTACAATTTAATTTTTGTATTTCCTTATTTTATTTTATTTATTTATTTATTTATATTATTTTTTTAAATTTGTAATTATTCCGCTAACTTATAACCGTTCTAACTCCCCTTCCTATCCACTGCCCACTTATAAGAGTACGGCTGGGGTCAACTCTTCTCAAGTGATTAACTATGAAATCTTCAAAACATTAATATCTCTAGGCATCTCTAATTAAACCCAATGGTGTTTCATTATTACATATAAATGAATTTATATTTATACACATAAATATAAGTAATAAAAAAGTTGGTACTGTGTACCATGCTGATTCAGGAGCACTGGATATATTTCTCCATCAATGAAATGGCATTTTTAAACTATTGATGGCATGCATTGCAAATTGTAATAAAATATTATTTTCAATACAAATAATTAGAAAATACATTTCAATAATATATCTCTTTATTCACACAATGAATAAATCATATATGAAACACTCATGTACATTCATTATAGCTGATTTATAAAGAATAATAAACTAATACAGAAGACTCTGATTTAGCGCTTTATACAAATTATAACTTTAAAATCTATGGTTAAAACTTAATTCACCTGTATATATTCAGCCTCAAAAAACATTGTGGCACATGACCTTCAAGAAAATATGACATTTGAACTACAATTTTCATTTCTTTACTCTGAGGGAAAGTCCCAAGAATTTTATACAAAACATCATTACATGATAGTACAAGTTATATTTCAATTTTCTTGAAAATCTATGTTTATCAATTGGCTTCGATATGACTAACATGATGATTTATACTAAAATCTCATCATTAAATGTCTTTGTACACTCAATTGCACAGTCCAAATATGTTTTAAAACATACTGGAATACCTGCTGAAGTCAAATGCTGCTCCTTAATTGATACTTCAATTTTCCACATATATGTTTTCATTTGATGCGACCTCATTATCCACCAAAAACAAAGTCACTGATTACAATACAAACACTTACAGTAGGGTTGCAAGCAACTTTTTTCTTCTCAGACTGAACCAATGATTCAATACCATTTACAAATTTCATTTGTTGTCAAGTAAAAAATGTTAGTCTCCTCATTTATCAAAGTCTAGGGAGGCATACTGCTGCTCATTGACTTCAGTCAGCACCACTTGTCCGTCAGGTAAGAGAAGAACAACTCTTCTATTCTCACTACCTACATAGATAAAACATTTGGAGGATTAAAATGATGAAACCAAAATGGAAATAACTAAGTATGATTGCAGCAAATGAGCACTTGGGTTTTCAAAATAAATTCTCTTTGAGTCATGTAATTCAGAAAATTGTACCCCCGTCAAACAGGTTGTACAAGAGCCCTCTTACTTAATATGAACATAATGAATGAGTGAATAAAAGTACATTAGAAATGCTTATGTAGATACTTCTTGTTGACTTATCAAAACTATACACTAATATAAATAACTTTGACACACCAACCTTGAGGTATCTTTTTGAGAAGTTTAGTAAACAAGACTGTGCATTTGCCAAAAAAGTTCAAATTTCATTCACGTTATACAGTTTTAACAGAGATGGTATTTTTTTCTGAAATTGAGATGGACAAAACAATAAAACCATATTCTAGTCATGTGCTATAAGAAAATCATTAGACCAAGGAAGAAAAATCAATATGATCTTAAAAAAAGTAATATAGCATTAAACATGCAATTTTGAAACTGGAATTGAGACTTAAATATAAAAAGAGCATATTGAGCATGATTGAATTAATAACCAAGATAAACTACAGTACACTACTGTTGTGCCTGGAACAGCATCACAAAAAATATGAACAAACTATTGTGGAGACAACAATGGAGCAAAACACACAAGGACTGTAATACCCTCCCTACACCTAATACCAGAGACCTAATAAATATTCCTATACAAGCTGCACAAGAGTAAGTCTTTAATATGAAAAACCAGAAGCCAATATATACAGAACTCATTTATTTACCTACAATTTTCCATAATTTAGCCAATTAAAAATCTAATTTCTTTGAATTCTTTAGGTTAACTGCCTTCAACCTTACATAACTTCTTGTACTAACATAAAATTCTTATAATATCCCTAGATATGCTCAGTGTACATAAAACATTCAAAATGACAAGTAAGAAGTAATGGTACAACAGCAAATCGAAATTGATTATGCTCAAATGATTCTGTTTAATTTAATTTTCACGCAAAAAAATTTCCCACAACAATAAAACTGCTGTTTCATTGGTCTGTTCTGCACAAACTAAATGCATAGTCAAATAGAAATATTTTAGTTACATCTACCATTTTTATGTGGCATAACTATCCTTTTCCATTAGTATCTTTGAAAATGTTTTGGGAAAAACTGACTTAAATAGGTTTTATTAATAAAATGACTCATATCTACCAGTTAAAGTAGATTTTGGATGGACACAAGCTACCAAACAGTACAAGGGGGGGTCCTAGAAGTACCCGGCCTGACCTAGAGATGTTAGAGAGTAGTTGTTTGATCAATATCACTGTATCAGAAAATGAGCAAACTATAAAACATATATTTCAAGTTTGAAGACACTACATTGTTTAGTATTTGTTTGGCAGCCATCAATATTGAATGTTTTCAGTGAAAATTAGTCATCATTATGTGATACAATACTTTTATTTGAAAGGTCTCAGCCCAACCAATATGAAAGCTGAACTGGATCCAACTCTGGGTAAGTCTGCTCTTTCATTTACAACAGTAAAATATTGGGTAGCAGAGTTTAAACGAGGTCATACAGGCTCTCAAGACAAGCATCGCATTGGTCAACCAAATGAGGTGACGACTCCAGAAATGGTGAAGAAAATCCACAAAGTGATACTGGATGATTGTTGACTGAAAGTGCGCAAGCTAGCAGACTTAGTAGGCATTTCAAAAAGTGTGGTACATCGCATATTAACTGAAAATTTGGACATGAGAAGGCTGTGTGCAAGATGGGTGCTGCATTTGCTCATACTTGAGCCAAACCAGTGTTGTGAAGATGTTGCAATTGAGTGTTTATCAAAGTTTCACAGCAACAAAGCACAATTTTTGTGCCGTTTCATAACTATGGATGAATACTTCACATCCGAGACAAAAGAGCAATCACAACAATGGATTCAAAAGGATGAAACGGCTCCAAAGAAGGCTAAAGACCATTTCATCTGCAGGCAAGGTCATGGCATCGGTTTTTTGGGACGCACGTAAAATAATTTTCATTGACTATCCTGAAAAAGGAAAAACTGTCAACGGCAAGCTTTATACAAACTTATTGCAATGTTTGAGTGAAGAAATCAAGCAAAAGCAGCCACACTTGGCTAAGAAGAAAGTATTATTTCATGCACCAGCTCACAAATCCATTATTGAAATGGCCAAAATTCATGACTTAAAGTTTGAATTACCACCTCATGAACCCTATTCACCAGATTTAGCCCCCTCGGATTATTTTCTGTTCACAAACTTGAAAAAATGGCTTGGTGGTCAAAGATTTTCCAACCGTGAAGAAGTGTTGCTGGCAGTTAATGGCTATTTTGAGGAGCAAGACAGTTCTCATTAGAAAAAGGTATCGAACTTATTGAACATCGCTGGGAAAAGTGTACAGAGCTAAAAGGAGATTATGTTGAAAAATAAATACATTTTTTTTCCAAAATTTTTGTTTTCTTTGTTGGGGCAGGTACTTATGGGACCACCCTCGTACAGCAACAATTCCTTTGCCTCTCCCAGAAAAAAAATCTGAAACTGGACACTCTTTTGGGCAACATTGCAGCAAGTCATATCAATGTCCAACTCACACTCATCCACATTTGCTAATATTTTCAGTTCCTCTAATAATCTTTTAATTCTTGCACATACATTTCTTTGCAAGACATTTCTTTCAAGTAACAGTAAGAAAAAAGAGTATTTAGCGAAAAGCCCTCTGGATATCCTGATATGGAAAAACAACTCAGTTTACATAAGAGTGATGCCAATTTAGGCCTATAGACTAGACACAATGTTCCTAATTAAAGCCCTGTATGCAGCGAGAGAGCTTGTAACCTTCAGTGAATTTTAGGAAAGCAGAGGTTAGGTGCATAGTTTTTTTTCAAAGAAGTCTAAAAAAATTACAATGTTTTCATGAAGCATACATTTACTATGAATATCTTTTAAGATTTTGAAGGCATGTCGTCAACCTCAGAAATACATATTCATAGTTATTCAGTCGATTTGGGATTGTAGATCAGACCTAATTAATTTGAAATCCCATTTGACAAACACGGAATGATATTCGACCAAAAGTAGCTCAGGTGCTGCATGTGAACATAAATGATTCAACACCATGATTAAGTATTGGTGCATGGAAATGCAATATTCAAATGTAAAACACTTGCAATAAGTGAAATGTTCCCAGTACCAGTGGCCAGGCAGCAAGAAGAGGGTGTAACGAATAATAATACTATTTTGCACAGGGTTAGTTGTAATTGCATGCAGGAATGTCATCCATGTTTGCTTATTTAACTCAGTAGAATGCTATTACTGGATGGTTTTCATGAGTATCTCACATGAGGGTATGAAGAAACTGGAGAAGAAAACGAGAAGAAGAAAAAGAAGGAAGGGGGAAACCCAGAACAAGTGATCATTCCAGGAAGAATGACTTCTATCTATACTTCAAAACTTGATGTCTGTGATAGTCATGTCCCTCAAGTCTCACCTGAAGAAATTGCATTCGAAGTGAATGCCAAGTGTCATTCATCAGAGAATACCAGCAGGGACAATTAAGAAACTGAAACTGCATCGAATGCATCAATGGATTGTAATTTCTTGAAATTTAATAGGAGGATTTGATTGCATTTTGATGGAGGATTCATTTGGGTTGGATATATTGGGAATTCTGCATTTGCAATAAATCTGGAGGTAGTGAATCTCCATAGAAACAACTTCAAGAAAATTGTGAATTGCTACTATCCTGTACATAGGATGAAAATCTAGTGACAAAGACCACTGATACCAAGTCATGAATATTTGTAATTTTTTTAAAATTCCATTTTTCACAGAAGTCCACAGATGATGTAGTTGCAGTATCTGCCTGGCTACTGCCAAGCCAAAGTAAAGTTCAGCCTTTTAGAGAGGAGCAAATACCTCCTACTCTAGGTGGTGTGAATTAGTACCATGTAATGTAAGAACTGCAATGGCAAGGACTAACAACAATATCTAATAGCACTTTGGGAATCCAAGCAAATCAAAGGCATCTCAAAATAGGAGAACTTTAACCTCCAGCAAGCCCAGAGACATTGGTAGTAACACTACAGTACATCATAGCACAATTGATAAATGCACCTCATAATAAGTGCCAAATGTTTCCCATATAAGCATATCAGACATCATTCAATCAAATTTTTTGGTGGCAAATTGTCCATCCAAAATCTCAGCCAACAGAATACCAATTTTAATACTTAACTTAAAAAATGCTGAACTTACAAAAATCAATCAATTATAATATGTCATGAAGAGAAGTGATTTCTTTCCAAAATGAAGATTGCAGACTTATTTTTTCCAGTCCTCTTGGTAGAGGCACATTGGGGGAAAAGTAAAAATGACCCTTAGTAACAGGTAGAAATTGGTAGCCCCATGTAAGTAGCCCCCATTACAGCTGAGACCCAGGATAAGCATGGAAAATTTACAACATGCATATCAATGTTGACATATTGGAGAGCCCCAAACCAAATGCTACCAGGAAAAATTATCATATTAATTCCTCAGAAACATGGCAAAAGTCACAATGGTGAGGTTACGCAGTTTCTCATGAACTCAGTCTCTCAGTCTTCAGATATAATATTGAAGTTTTTATCTCGGAGCATCACCCAAATTTGGCCCCTTGTTTACTTACAAATGTTACTCTATGCACATCAGTAACCATCAATGTTGGCACACAAGGTTGTAATGATTAAGCACCCAAGCCTCACAGTAAGGGTAGTACAAATTCATGTCCAATCCAGAAGAAAATCATCTGGAGCTTTGTGTAAATTGGAATCTTTTGAATTATCATTAAGCACCCCATCTTAGCATGCTCAAAACTTGCTCTTAAAAGAAATTGTGGTCATATATAACTCACTAACATGCACATATTGGGAAAAAATGGGAAAGGAATATGGGAGAAGATTGAGATGCTGGAGGGATGAGAGGGAACAGTGGTGGTTTACACTTCAAAATCCATAGGTGAATGAGTAAGAAAAAAAGGGGAAAAGGCACTGAAAGGAGGGTTCCAATGGTTTGGTGTTTTTTTAAGAGGGCAGTTTAATGCTAATTGGAAATATGACCCCTTCATGCTTCAGTTGCAATCTTTTCTCACACAACATATTTTGACTACAACTTATCTTCTCATAATGATATGTCCATACACTTCATATGCTTCCTAGTCATGGGTTATGGGTAACAGTATGCTGGTTATTAGGTAGCCCCTTCAGAAGAGATATTAGCTTGCATAAAAATAGCAAAAGGAGGTCTGGGATATTACTAGGCTTAGGTTTTGCTTAAGGAAAACAAGCCAAAATTGACAGGTGAAGAGCCATAACCATTAGTACTGAATGGTGCAGGTGGCATAGGTACTGCAATGACTTGTCATGCTGCATGTTAACAATAAATCTCAGATGATTGAATTCATGATGGCTAACATTGTAAAATATTGGCTGAGCAACAAATGTGCATGGCACTATAAAGACTTGTGGTACTTTAAATGTGAAAGGGATGCATTGAATTGAAGAATAGTTGGAAAAATAAATAATTGTTAAAATGAATGGAAGTCTTATGTGCATGAGAACTGTAAAAGGCATGATGTTGCTGAAATCATTAGCAATGGTAGAAAAGTTGATCTGTGTGAGCAAGTAAAAGGATTGTCTTGAATACATGGTGTCAGCATAAATCTATTCACTTGTACACTGAGCAAAGAGGTGATTCTAAGACTATGATTGATTTCATTGCAGAGTGGGCTCATGTGAGCATACTTTTGAATGAAACCAAATTATGAATATACTAACTATTAAACTGTACAAATCGGGGTGGTTGACCCTATCTAAGTCACCTATCTGTTTTATGTCAATATAAAATTTTAATCTTGGTAGCATGACTTCAGGTTAGGTAATTAAAATAACATAAAAACTTATCATTACTTATTCCATAGCCTATTGGAAATACAACAAACACCCAGACATTATGCATCAAAACATTATTTTATTTTGCCTGTATTATGAAAAATATCATATTTTTATTTTAAAGACATTAAGTGCTTGTACTCATATTATTTTGATAACTTGATCATCAAAATTTTAAAAAACAAACAAATATCACCGTAAATGTACATAGAGGTGAAATCATAAGAAATAAAATAGAATTCATGTGAACACAATTATCCCTTATTATATAAGTATAAAACTATATATTTAAGAACAGTTTTTATAACTCTATTGAGATAAAATATGCTTTGAAATGATTTTGACTTATTTATCAGAGAAATTATCACAGAAAAATTTTAACTTTGGTATTTCATCTAATGTGGGTCGCGGTAGTCCAGAGGGTAGAGTGTTGGACTTCTGACCAGAGGTTCCCGGGTTCGGTTCCCAGGCAAGGCACTCTGGGCACCTGCAGCTCTACCCAAGCTAAGTGATTTTTTAGGTATCAGATCTTCCTGGGAAACCATAACCGGCACAGGGAAAGGAACTGGCCCTCCTACCCTGATGTGTGAATTACACACGCCGACAGGCTTAGTACTGGGTGAACTCTACCATCACCTACCAAACCGACCTTGGGGTTGAACTGTGTTTATGGTTTTTTTTATTCCATCTAATGTGATTTTCCAGAAAGAGAAAGGCGAAGGTTAAAATTAAAATAGGAGTGCAAAAACTAGGGCAGGTGGAACAGTTAACGTATCTTGGAAGTGTTTTGAACTAGAAAGGTCAAAGTTGTTGGGATTTAAGGAGAAGAATTACACTAGACAAAGAGGTTTTCACAAAGAGGAGGGATTTGATGACTGGGACGTTAAGTAAGGATGTTAAGAAAAGGTTCAACAAAACTTTGATATGGATAATTGTTATGTATGCTGCAGAAACATGGTCACTTAAGTAGGATTAGAGGCTTTTGAAATGTGGGTGTGGAGAAGGATGGAGAAGATGAAATGGACGAAAAGCAAAACAAATGAGGAAGTGCTAGGTATGGTGGGCAAGGAGAGGGGATTGTTGAGAGAAATCATTTGGGGGCAGGAAAAATGGATGAAGGACATATTGATCGGCAGTGGGCTGCTGAAGACTGTAATAGAGGGGAGAATGTTAAGCAAACAAGGAAAAGGCGGGAATAGGATAGGGATATTGGATGGGATGAAGGGAGGAAGGAAGTACACAGGGATGAAGAGGGGCTTGTTGGTAGAGCAAGATTTTGGGTTCTGTTTTGTTAGGAGAAACAAAATATTTATTTGGTAGTTGTGTCCATCCAAACCCTCCCTTAACTGGTAGATTACTTTTTAAAAATTTCATCTGATATACAAAAAACACCAGTAACCAAGATAAATTAACCATAATTTACAAGGGTTGGGATAGTGGCCTGAAGGAATAGACATGCTTAAAAGGAAAGTAAGCTGATTGTGGAAGAGATGACTACCTCATGGTTTCAAGAGTCTCTCTATTAGAGGAGAAAGTGAATTGCAAAGAAGTTAGAGTCCAGAAGAAAATAAAAGTAAAAGTTGAAGATAAATTATCCTTGCAGCAGGTGGAATGTGACTTTAGATATCTGAAATGGAAGCGTCAGTGATGCACTGCAAGAGTACCCTAGAACGTTTGGTCAGGAGAAAGAAAGGTGATAAAAATAGAAGTAAAAGATTCTGTGTGCATGGTGAATGAGGTATAATGGAGAATGAATACAGCAAGATCAAAATGCTAGGAAGATAGTGTAAGATGTTTGCGAGGAGAAAAAGAGTAAATAAATGAAAAAAATGTCATACAAGAAAGCAAGGAAAGAATACAAAAGGCAGAGGAAGAAACGCCAACTCACTTTAAAGGAAAGGAGCCATTTTAGAAATGGTTAAAGAGAGAAATTCAAGAGGAGTCATAGAAATTAATACAACAAGAATAAGAATAGTGATATGGTGCTGATATGAATGTAGAGTTAGAGACTGTTAAAGGGAGTCTTTAGAGGAATTGTATAATTGTGATAGAGCAAATGAGACACAAATACTATTGTAATTGCCATAGATTATTAAAATGACCCCTGGGAAGTTGATGTACATGAAAATACATTGTAACATCTGTTAAAATTTAGGTGTAAATGACTGATCATATGTTTGTGCAAATCATTAAATTTATGCTTCAAATTTTAAATGTTCCAAATGACTAGAAAAAATGCAGTAATTATATCTTTGTAAAAACGAAAAGGGAAAACGTTACATGGAATACAAGATTACATAGCCATTTGTCTTTTAGGTTTACGGGGGAAATTCTTTGGTCAAGTGTTGAGTGAGAGAGTAATGAAGGTAATCCAGGACAAAACATGAGTGTGTGAAGGAGTAGGATCTTGAGGGCCTAGTTTGGAATGAAATGGCATGCCTAATGTCCCCATGACTGTTCACATATTTTTATGGATGTGCGAGAGGTAGATCAAGTTGATTTAAGGATAAGAGATAAAAAATTGCCATATTTCTCTATCTCAATGATGCAGTTTTGTTAGCTGAGAGCTTAAAAAATCTAAAGAAGACAATAGATTTAGGGATGTAATTGAGAAAAACAAATAATTATGTGTCCATTATGAAAGTAGTTGTGTTTGCTGCAGAGAATGGGAAAAATGATGTCATTGTGATCGTTAATGGTGAAATGATGAAGAAGTTCCTGATTTTATGTGGCTTACCAGATTTTTGGTGATGGGCGGTGTGATAAATGAAGAGATTATAAGGTGTGAAAATGCCAGCAGAAAGACTGTTGAAATGTATAAAAAGATGCGTGTGTCTAAAGCAACATAAATGGTATTGTTTCTTTCACTCTTCTCAATATTAATATATAGATGCAAAACTTTGATATACCATAATAATTTTAAATTTTGACTAAATGCAGTACGTGTGGCGAATTTAAGGAGTTATTGTGGTAAAACTATGAGATACATGGAAATGAATGAGAGTCTTAGGATAACAATGTAATAATTTGTATCAGATGATGGAACCTAAACATTGAAACTAGTAGTAAAAAAATACATTGCGTTCTTCATTTAATGAATGGAAAGCATATACAGATATGAAACAATGGATGGGTTGACGGAAGTGGAAAAGTATTATTGTCATAATTATTTTACAAATCACTGCATAATACCTAACTATTTGTGTTACATGAATCAGGCCATTTGAGATATTGGCCATTGCCCTTGTCATTTCAGACTATACTGAATGACTTTGATACTACACTGGTAGGTAGTGACGTAGAATTGGAGGATTGAACAATAAATTAAAATACCATTGCTTACCATGCATATGTTTTTACATTCATACATATTGTAAATAATGGCTAGACTGAGGACACCCAACCAATTTTCTGATGTCTATAAACTATGGTTTTACTATGTGTTCAAAATCTGGGTCAAACAAAATTACTATAATTTCAACCACATGCCAAAATGTGACTTTCAATCCCTTAATTCTTGACAAAAAAGGTTTATCAAAAAGATCTGCAAATTGAAAAAAATTAAATTTTTATGTCATCTTCAGGTCATTAATACTGATAGATGCAAGCTTATATCATTTCCTCTAAGAGAGCAAGGGAGGGTGGGATTGTTTGGAGGGAGAGTACATGGGGAGGAGCAGGGGTAAATGGGGAAGGAAGGAACAAAGTAAGGTTTTGACAAAAGGTGCAAACTAACATAGAATGGCAGTCAGTGGGAGGTGGGGGAGGGGCTCCACAGCACACAGTGATCAAGGAGCTGGAACAGGGGTATGCAGGGGATCTGCATCAGTGGGCAAAGTTATCATCAATGGAGGAGAGGTGGATTGCTATATATGGCTGCCCCCTGAATGTTGTCCTTAATGGTGGAACCTGAAGACTCTAGTCTCTCTAGTCTAGCTTCTGCATTTTAACTAGAGGGGGAGAGGCACAGTCACTGGGGAAAAACAATGTTGAGGAGGGTCATTTCAAGGGGAGGATAATTAAATTGTATATCATTTAAAAGGGGAGGTGTTCTCTTTTTCCCTTGTGTGAGAGGGAGCCATTTTAGGGCAGTCTGCCCCTCATCCACTGATGACAACTTCACCCACTGGCATGAATCTGCAGCCTAAAAATAATCAAAGGTTTTCCTTTCACCACAAACTTATGAGAACTTTTGATGACTGAGCAGTTAAAAGCCCAACAATATCAGGGCAGACTTTCCATGATGGTTCAAGTTTTTCCAAACTATAAAGTGCCCCCATAAATTAATTTAGCGTGCATGGAAATATGGATCATAAAAATTAATAATTGATTTAAAATTAACAATAGCTTTTAGCAGCAAAATCACATAAAAATTTTAAGAATTTCTTACCATTGGCACCTTCAACGGACCCTACAACTTGAGCTTCGCTCACAATTTCCTCTCCCTGTTTCAAGAACATGCCAGAGGCAGAAGGTTCACTGGCAACTTCAGCATCCACAGACATAATCTCTGCCACATCATCTCCAACAGCACAATCCACAGGTAACATTGGCACTTCAGGGCTCTCTCCAACTACTCCTTCGGTCACATCCAACTGTAATACTCCTTCCACTTTGGTTTCTTCCTTGTCCACATTACTGCCAACTTCCATCTGCATGGATCGCTCATCATCTAAAACTGCTTCTTTCAACAAGCCATCAATCTTTGCTGATGAGGATACCACAGAAGAAACAGGCATGTCAATTGAAGCCACAGGCATCTCAATTGATGATACTGGAACCTCAATTGATGTAACAGGCATACCTATAGATGTTACAGGGACTTCTATTGAAGCCACTGGCATATCTAATCCTGAAACAGGTATTTCTATTGTGCTAACAAGATGGTCTGTTGATGAAGACCCTTCCCCTGAGGAGGATGCATCCATTGCAATATCAGTTCCTTCTCTATCTAAGTGGGTATCCCCTGTGCACTCATTTACAATTTGCATAAAAACAGAAGAACTATCTGACTCCATTGAGGGGGTTTCCGCGGGAATGGATGACTGATTTAAATCACCAGATTTGTTACTGCTTTTTATGAGCAAAAGATCTGACACAGAGCATTCCAATGATTCCGTGTCTTTAGGTGCAGATTTCTCTTCCTCCTGTTTTTCCACCAAAGGTGGCATTGGCTTCCCATCATCATCCAACAGCATCCCTGTTAAGGGACACAGGGTAAGCGGAGGAGGTGGACTGTCATCACGTTTAGGTGAAGTCATCTCATCTAGAGGGGGCAAGTTGTCAAAAGGGTCAGCCTCGCTCTCTGAACTACTGACACTTCCACTATCAGACAACCTCCGTTCTTTGATAACGGGAGATGATGTGGACCCTTTAGAAGATGATGAGCCACTACTTGAGTTGGATGGAGGGAGAGGTTTGGAGTCTAACTTCTTAACAGCCAATGGCTTGCCCTTGCTGGCCACAGACTTAAGTCTACCTCTTGCATTATGGACAGTTCTCAACACTGACACTTGACTCCCATCTTGAGACACCTGCCCAATCATCTGTACTTTTCCTTTGGGGTTAGAAATCACTTTCACTGGATTTAACTTAATGGCAGGGTCTTTAGCAGAAACTTGTATAGGGTTTCTGGTAATGAAAGTTTTTGTTACTGGAGTTGTGGTTGTTGACTTTGGAGGCAATGGAGGAGAGTCTGCATTTACAAGGACAGGTAGCAATCGAGTTTGAGGTGGTTTGGCAATAAAATGAGTCAGAGGTTTCACAGGAACTTTAGATGAATGAGATGCAGACAGTATGTTGGGAGGTCTCTTCCTAGGGGCCTCCACAGGTTGATCATTTACAGTCATCATCAGCCTAGCGAGGGAACCTCTTTGTTTACCAATTACCAAGTTTTTTGACCCCTCACCTTTAGCAGGCAGCTTGGCATCTTTCAGGACTTCTTTGAGTTTGGGCAAGATAAAGATCTCTTTCTTTTTCCCCCCATTAGCACCTGATGACAAGTCTGACTGTTTAGGAGACTTTGGTTCTTCAGAGATTCCTTTCGAGTCGGTAGATGGAGATTCTGAACCAAGCAAGAGGGTAAAAGTTCTCTCCTTAACATCTCTCACAGGACTCGTTGGGTCAGGAGGAGGATCATGTTCCATTGCAACCCGTGACTCAACCTTGGTCACGACTGGTGCAAATGTGTCATCTTTAGTTTCATCAGTAGTACTACTCAAGCCAAACTTCAGTTTAGAAGACTTATCCCCAGCATCCACAGGTGAAACAATGCTTCCTAAATCCATTTTTTCGGGTAACTCATCATCATCCTTTCTTGAGTCTGAGTCTCCTTCCTTCCCATCCAAAATTTCATCCCAGTCTGGCCTGTCAGCAGTCAATTCCCTCATAAGGGCTATGGCTTTCTCTGCACTGCCCATCATCATTTCTTTCTCCTTTCGTCTCCTTTCCTCTTCAGCCCTGGCTGCAATCTCATTTCTTTCATCAACTTTCGATAGACTTTTTGGATTTTTTACATTTTTGAAAACACTGACATTCTTCACCAACTTGATCAGTGGCATTTCTATTTTCTTTGAATCACCTTTGGAATCTTTCCCTTTCCTTGAACTGTCCTGCCCTGATTTCTCTGTGCTCGTTGGGGTCAGTTTTGAAAATCCCACTGTCTTTAGTTCATCTTTCACTGTCTTCTTTGAGCTGTTCACTTGTTTTGGGGTTTTTTCATTCTCACTATCTCGAGATTCTAACCTCTGCTTTTTGGATACCACTATGTCTGCACTTTCATCCTCATCACCTCTACTGCCTGCTCTTCTTCTCCCTGTTAAAGTGCAAATAAAATATCAGAATCTTGAATACCCAAAAATATATTAAGAGTTACCACATCAAAAACTTTTAAACATTCAACATCTCCATTTTTGTATCACAAATATAGTCAGTAAAAAATTATCATTCTTTTGATCTTTCATTTTCTGTTCAATCAGTTTTATTGCAATATTTTCAAGAGAGTTTAATTATATACTTCAGCAGGTACACACAAATATTTTTACGTAAAAAGTACTTCTGAGGTTACAAAGGTCACTATTTGCAGAGTTTATCTCATTAATTATTAAATTACTGTGACTAACAAATGGCACACGAATAGATAATGTTAAAAAATCATGACTTCAAATGAGCTGAAAACTGAGTTTTTAAATAAAACACCAAAAGGAAAATAAGAGATTTAAAAACTAGCCAAGGGAGTTTCAATTAACTGGGTCTTATATTTGAAGGAACTTTGCCAAAATATCACAAGTAATTGAGCTAACATTCTTCATCCGGTCTTAACAAAACAGTAATTTACACCAAATGCCTTGAAAAGTTACCACATGTTTTCATAAAATATTCTGCTAACAGCAAAAACATGGTGGCACATTAGTAGTATTAGCAGTTCATTTACAGTCAAAGGGGATAAAAATGGCCAAGTGTTTACGAGAAAATCACTTTTCAATACAGCAAAAAAGTGTGCAGATGACTAATCGGTCAGATTATCTTTCTCACTTCAGTTTTATTTTATTTTGGCTAATTATATTAACTTTTGGAAGTTCAATTTAAGCTCCTTATCTTATAATTTCTTCTTTTCAAAATCTACAATAACTAGTTCATTTCTTTCTATACATATTGCATATATAGAAAGAAATGAACTCAAAATTTACTGCATTTATTTTCACCCTAGCATTTGCTAGAGTGATATTCGTCACAGTAGCAATGGAAAAAAGTATTTTTTGCATTTGGAATACCTTGCAAAAACTCTGCCCCCTATGGTTGCATTATTGTATTTTATAGTGTTTCCAGGAAAAATCACCTGCTTCATTCAAGAAGTTCTCTCGGGTTTCCCACCGGGCCATGTTGCAGTACATCAATGTTTCGATGGCTGACTCTGCCATTGAAACGTCTGTGTACTGCAACCTGACCCAGTGGGAAACCCGAGAGAACTTCTTGAATACCATACGCCGGGAAAACCTGAGATCCTTCACCTGCTTCATCTTACAAAAATATTCCCCAATCTATGAGTTATGATGCAAACCAATCTAATGCTCTGATTGCTATTATGGTAGATACCCCCAATGCAAATATTAGGATACCTACAATGCAGTAATTCGTAGCGTCCCAAGAAATAAAATTTTTTATCTCCAGCAAAAATAGAATAGCAAAAATAAAAATTGAACAGAGGCAAAGAAAATTAGTCATGGATTGGGTTTAAACCAGTGGCTGATAACCCAGACACATACCATAGCAGCCGAGGGTACACACTTTTTATAACATTTAAATGTAATTATCTCCTAAACTGTCAACCATCTATCCCAAAAATGAGATCATTTTATTCTCGAAGAGTTAAAGGGATACAACTACCATGACACCAATTTACTTTTTCCTTGGCAAAATTAAATTATTACACAAAATACCAAAACTAAAGAACAATGAATAAATAATGTTGCCATGTAGAGGATATTCATTTGCATACTCACTGGTAGGGACAGTCTCTTCAACCTCAATTTTCCTTTTTAAACCACACCAGAGTTTCACTTGACTCAATGCTTTCTGCTTACTGTTCCGGGAAGGACGGCTGTAAATAGGAAAGAGGTAGACATCAACATATTGAATTAAATGCACAGCTTAACTAAACTTCTACCTAGGAAATTATTTTTAAACCATATATATAACCAAATAATTGTTGATTACATAAATTTTATGTACTAAATCACACACAGAGTGTACATCTAGCAAAAACAATATTTCATAACCTTCGCTGAATATTTCCAGCTACAATTGATTTTGCATTTGTCAATTACTATTTCAGTCATATAACCTGGAGAAATATTAGTTTAATTAGAATAAGCCAAACAGAAAACCAGATAATATAGGATTTTCGAAAACCAACTTAATAACTTGAGTTTATTCTTTTTAAACTGACCATCTGATCCACAGACTTAACTAAGACTACCACAGTGATTCTGGATATAATTGCATTAAAACTTAAGATAAATGACAAAAAAACTGATGTTGACTTATGGTGCATATTGCAAACATTAATATTAAGAAAAACAGTAATACAGCATGGCTAAAGCACAAGACAATTATGAGATACATCTATAAATGACAAAGCTTAAATTGGCATTCATATACCAATGGAATTTGTTTCTTAAAACACAATTAAATTGGCAAAGATGATGCTCTTTCTTGACTTGAGTTTCATCAGCCAGTGCACTATGAGCCAAACTCTTTACCATGGCTGCAAAAGTTATTTACATATTCATTTTTCTGCTGTGTATTATGTCAATTTATTAATATTTTCCGACACACTTTTGATGAGTAGCATTATTAACAGAAATTGTTTATGATCCTAAAAAATTAACATTGTAAATTATCTTCATTAAATATAATTTATGACTCTCTCTGTTGGTCTTCTTTGTCATACTTGTTCCTATGCACTACATAAGTGGGTCATTCAATGTCAAATCATACCACAAAAAATAGAAAAGTTACCCGAACATCTCAAATATTCTTCTAACTCCCCATTTAAAAATTTGTTTGGCCCTTATTAAAACTTTCAAAATTTACTAACCTTCAATTAAGTTTTTCAGGAGTCACAGACTTTCTAACTGCCAAATTTTACTTGCTGTGAAACATTATTTCTGGGCCATTCTAGCTTTAAAAAAATTATTTCAGCTCTATGTTGTCAGATTACAGTTAACTTTTATCCAATGTGGTTGTAAAATACATTCTTCATTGGATAAAATATCAGAAAACATGATTTCTCCACAAAATTTTCTATAGGTCAAAAGTTAACTTATTTTAAAGAAATTGATTGAATCAGATATTTTTTTCAATCACTCTTTTTTAAATAAACAATCACAACAAATTTTGTTTTCATTGCAGGACGAGTGTTGCTAACTTATTACGGCTACAGCAGTTTATATTTTATTTTATTAATTTACAAGGCCGTACAGCTCAATTTCTTTAATTTTTAGTCCCCTATTAAAGTAAATCCCTGAAAGAGTTGAGTCCCTACTTTCAGTAGTTTGATGAACAAATATTCATATATTCAATAATGACAAAATAAAGTTAAGGAATTGTTAACATACTTATATCCTAAGCCACAAATAGAGATAAAATTATATTTATTCAGGGTTTCATGATAAGATTAACAACTTTCAGAAAACATAGTACTGTATTTGGCATACACGAGTATGATTCATATATAAAACCTGCATGGGCAACCTCTATGACTCAAATGTACTTATTTACGCATTGCTATAAAATAAAAAGTACAGTGAAACCTCCAATTTATTGTCTTGTGGGGATCAGGGAAAAATTATGCAAGATCAGCAATATAGTCAACCTTCTTGGTGTTGCTTGCTGATATATTGGTTTTTGCTCCTTGATTTATTGATGTTTATTGGTTCCTAAAAAAACATGTTTGAGACATGTATGGAACATGTCACATTGCTTGCAAATATTCTAGACAGACACAAGTACAAAATTCAATTAGAGTTGAATTGAATACAAACGATTGTCACAAATAAAAAAAGAAAACTGTTAATAGAAGCAGTAAACATAAGAATAAAATTATTTACTTTCACGAATTTGACACCAGCATAACAAGGATTCTTAGCGAACAGCCAAGTTATGAGAAATGATCCTCAAGTCATAACAAACACCCGCTTGTGTGTATACAATGCAATGACCTGGGGCAAAAAGTTCCATAACGACTGAATACATTTTTAATGAAGGGTAAATAATTTTATTTTTTAATTTTAGTATGTCTTATGAATGATTTCATAGGAAATGAAACTTGCTCTATTTTTAAGACATATATGCATAAGTAGCTTACACATCGCAAGGCACATGAACATGTTTGAAACATTTACCAAGGTGAATTGCTGCAAATAAAGCTAACACTATTGAATACAAGATAGGCAAAGAGACTAACACATTGATGATGCAACAAACAAAAATTTCTTTGAAAACGCTCAACTCTGCCTTGCTAAGAGAATGCTTCCAGTCAAGTGATTAAATACATTGGGAGACACAAGAAGGCATGTATTGAAATTTATCATGAAGATATCGGATTCTCATTTGTTCAAGGGGAATCAATTGGGTTCTTCCTTTGTGAGAGAAAGGGTCCATGATTTTTATGCTTGAAATATAATGGATTGATATAAAATTACCTACAATAATCGACAAGCAGAAAAGTCCAGCAAAAACACATGACTTCATAGACATCAAGGACCCAGGAGTTTGAATGACTTGGAAAGACAAGGAATGATGTAGCTGCACCATCAGGTCAATTAGTGGGATCGAAGTTGGACTAATAAAAGTAGGGGTAAGGAAGTATAGAAAAAAATGGTATGGTTTGCATTGGATAAATATCATCAGAAGAGGTTAGATTTAACAATCAATTTTACAAACTAAATATCATCAATTGTGTTCTTAACTGTAGGTATAAAATGTGAGAAAGGTGTGCAATGCATTTTCCTGGTACAGTATAGGTGCCACAAGAGTAGAACTAAGTAGAAGTTAGGAAAAAAAATTAGTAAAAAAATATAAAAATAAACTAAATTAGTAAAAAAATAAAAAAAAATAAACTAAAAAAATGGGAAATTAGTAAATAACTGTATGCAGGGGTAAACTAAAAGTTATGCATTTCACTAAATTTTGTTATTTTTTAGGAGTTTTTCAGAGGTTTCAAGTGAACTTATTTATACAATAATTCCAGTTTTATTGCTATACATAATAAATATTGTACAACTTTTTTGTCAAAACAACGAAAATTTATTTTATCACTAATTATTATTTAAACCATTTTTGAATTACAGTTAACCTTCATGCAATATGCCAGAATATTAAAACCAACAAATGATAAATTTTAGTAAAATAAAACATATTACATTCATATCTAAAAAGTATTCATATAAAACTTGGAGTGTGCCTTCTCATGAATGGATATAAAATTTAAATTAAATTTAGGTAGAATGACCACCATTATTAGTTCATTGCAAAATCTTTATCATAAAAAAATGCACAATATCTATTGATCTATTCCTAGATAATGAGGGACCTAAAGAAAGAATCCAGTTATCAATTTTTTCATCTTTCCTGCTGTGCAACTATGAGGATATAAGATATGACTAATATTTTCAGTAGATTAACTACTTTATAATTAAAAATTAAAGCACAAAGAAAGCATCAATGACTTTGCATTTCCACAGGAAAGAGTTTTTATTGTCAACTAGTTTTGCTACACTGTAGCATCATCTGGACTGATTACAAGGAGTTTACACTCGTATATATATCATCAATGGGTGGGGTTGGACAGGGGATGATGGGGTGGAGGAAACTGGGTTGAGTGTGAATAAGAGTGGAGTCATTCTATTGAAGGAAAAGTTTTTCATACATGTCACCTGATGATAATGCACAGCATTGAAACCATGATCGTGCAATATATTAAATCTTTTTATGCGGAATAGCAATTTTTTTACCCTCATTAGTCTGGATTGATAACTATTACTGCAAGCTGTAGTAAAATAGGTAAATAAACTACGTACCAACTGGAACTTGGTGTTGCTATTGGAAATTCCTTTACTTTGTTTTTACTCCCCAACTTTCGCCCTCGTGTTGATTTCACAGGTGTAGCAATGGTATCGCTTGATTCAGGACTTGACTGAATCTCACTTTCACCTGAGCCACGAACTGAAGGCTTAGTGGAAGGAGGGGTTTCAACATCTGATGGAATCTTTGGTTTCTCTGATCTGGGGAAACTGGGTTTGATCGTTGGCAACATGTCAGAATCAGACAAATGAAGCTCAATTTCATCATCTAATGCCTCTTTGATGTCATCCTTGTCTTCAGAATCAAACTCCATTCTTTCAGCCTTTTCCCTTTCAAGCTCTTTTCTTTCAAATTCTTCCATCAAATCTTGACATGTGGAAAGATTCTTGGCTGGTTCCCATGTGTTCTGGTCCCTGAAAAATTTAAAATGAGTTCATCACACAACATTTGAAATGGTTTAACCGTAAAATAGGTTGCTTATAGTTACTTGTAAGGAGTCATATTTGTCAGGTTATAGGTTGCATATACCTGATTCAGTGGAGACTGATTGGCTGAATCTTTCATATTTCATTAATGGATGGATGGGCTTAAGTACTGTATATTATAAATATAACACCAAAGTCACTCTTCCAGCAAATTCACACTTTGTTATTTCTTCTATCATACCATCTTTCACAAATGCTGAACCACAATACAAAATAATTTTTCACAAGTTCAGATACTTCACCTTTTACACTACCATTTTTTCATTTTGGTAAGATTTTCATTCATTTTGGCATATTTTGAAGCCTTCACAGAGGAACTGACAATGATGACATTGAGTAGGTTGTGTTCCAGACAGGAGAGTATTTACCTGTGACCTCCAGCTCCCTTGTTTCTTTTGCATGTTAACATCTGGTATGTAAAGCTCATTATATATACAGAGCATATGAAATTGACCTCATGGAATGTATACCTGCGCTATGTGCATGGAAATATTTTATAGACTACATTTATGTTCCTAATGACACTCCACTCCTCTTTAATGTACACCCTAAGAAAGGGTAAGGGCATACTCCTAAGATATCCTGTTAACAGGCAGATGCACATGCATTGCTTGATAAAGAGCAGGGGCTGAACTCCTTTTGGAGTATTGTCCCCTCTGGAATTTATCTGAGTGACCGGCCTTGTAGATCAAATTGAACCCCTGGCTTCAATGACCATTTTACACACTGTACAAATCCATGCTTCATATGAAACTGTTGACACGCCTTTTTTAATATTCTCACTCAACATCCCTGTCATCAATTCCTTCCTTAATGTGAAAGATTCAATGCCTAATGCATTTTCTATTCTTATGTCCCGACTACTTTGACCATCTTGGTCCAAAAAACTTCCAAGATAGAACAACTATTCTACCTGATCTGTTTAAGACCTCCCATTTTAATTTTTTACTCAGCTTTTGTCTTTTTCAAAAGCCTCATAACCTTTGTTTTGTGTACAATAAGTCTCATCCAATGCCTAACACAATGACCTTCCAATGTACTATAATAGTGTAGCTAAACAAACTGTCTTATCTGAAAGAAAAGAAGAATAAAATTATACCATTTGCTCTCAAGTTTGATGCTAACACCTGGAACATTGACCTGAGACCTTGGAAAAAACTAAGGTAACCAGAAGATAAAAAGATGCAAGAACCCGTCCTTTGGTTGAATATGTACATATGTATATTTTTTCTTACAGGTTCCCCCCACCTTTCCTCACCTAACCCCCAACCCCCTCAACCCTTACCCTTCCCTCATGGTGTTACACCCCCTGCCACACACCTTTTTGGTGGCTCGCAGGGTATTTATGTAGATGTTTGGTGGTACACACAGCAGCGATCAAGCAGTATAGGAATTTGTGGGATTGAAATTCATGATGCAGGGTAAAACTTGCCAAACACATGCAGAGAACTTCACTGCAAGTAGTGGTTGGTAAGAGGAGATAATTTTTGTGATAAAAGAGTGCCTGATGAAGTTATGAGTAATGATAGTTACGCAGTAAAAACCTTTCAGGATAAAATTGTATGCATTAATGTCTGAATATAATTTACAATTTCCAAATGTCAATGATGTCAGTGAATCATACCTGCATGGAGAGCTTTGCCAGGAAACACACCAGCTTTCCAAAGTGAATCAAAGGTTCCTGGACAAAAAATCAGTATTTTGAAGAGTCTCTGTACTTATTTGTGCTAATGGAAAAGGTAGCCAGAAGCTGAAGAGTGTTGTTGTAAGAAAATTTTGAAAAACTCAAGATCTAAGAAAAATAATGAATGAACTCCCTGTACTCATAGGCATTCGTCAAATACTTGGTCTACCAGGCCTATCACAATGGACTGGTTCCACAATTACTTTATTCTCAAAGTTTTTAAAAACCAAGTCCATGTTCTGGGAATTCAAAGGATGAGGTAAGAGTACTTGAGATTTAGGATAATACCCCCTCCCATTTTGAAATTGAATAGATGCGCAACGGGGATGGTAAAATTAGGAGCCTCCTTGCCTCCAAATTTTTTTTTTATTATTCCAGCTGATGGACTGAGGAGAAACCATTGCTTGCAACAGGTTGTACAGGCATTTAAAAGTGCAGAGTCAAGTGATACTTAAGCGAAGATAGCACAGGATGAACAATGATGAATATAAAAAACTATAATTTTAAGTCGGTGTGCTTGAATTAAGCTGATTCTTGGAGAGAGGTGAAACAACCCACCTCACCAATGGGTAGAAAAATTTGCTGTATGAAGATGAGGTTGATTTCCACTTCACAATAGTTGAATCTGAAAATTATCAGAAACTTTTTCAGAATTCACGGGAAATATCCATGACTATGAAAAATGTTGAGGAATAACTTGATAGAGATTAGAGTGATTTGTATTTACAAAAATTAACGGGAGAAGAAATAGCAAATAGTGTTTTGGTATTATGATATGTATCTTCGGAATCTGAATAGGAGCCTACTGAAATTTAAAATAGCACTCATTAAAAAAACCCTGATCGATTAACCAAATGTTTATTAATATATCAAATTAATGGGATAACATCATTCATAAAGTTGCTAATAGAGCATTGTCATTTTTTATTGAAGTTACTTAAGAAAAACTGAGCTATTTTCTAAGACTTTTTGAGATTTATTTTATTCAATTATTATTTCGTCAACTTTACAAATTTTGCACAACCAGTTTCAGTTTTAAAATGTAAAAACTCTATAGGCATCTGCAAAGCTAGTATTCCTTCATTAATGCCTTGTATGAAAGATTTATACCAAGCAGTGCCTGAGACTATGTTACATCAAGTGCACCAGCGATAACCAAGGCCAGGATTCCTGAAATTGACTAAAATACTGGATTGCATCCCACAATATTTTCTTCCATTGTCAGGGTATCTCTCTAAAGGTTAACCAACCAAATATGTGAAGCTCTAGGCACAGGTCTCCCACCTCTTCATAAAAAAGAGAGTTTACAGCATGTTGCCAAATTTTCTCATCACTTGTGAGAGAAATCAACACTACTATTCAGTGTGTATGTTAAGATACAAATCGACTTCTTTTCAGTTCTGTCTGTAACATTATGTGTAACTGTGTTCTGTGTGTAACATTATTAGTAACTTCACATCACAAAGTAAATCTCCATATTATTTGGGAAGTTATGTATTAACCTGTTGGAATCACACTATTTTAAAAGAAAACTTAATGGTAAAAGGAGTTTCCCTGGTGCTCAAACCATTTAATTCATTTACAGTATATTGTTGAAGCCTAATTACAGAAAACTCCTTATTATGCATGGACTTATTATAAACCTTGCATGAAATTCATGCCGGATTTTTCTATTCTATTGATCATTCAGTTGTTCACGTCATTTTTTAAAACCAGCTCATTTTCATCTTCATTGGCTTTGTATAATACAAATCAAAGTGTAAGGTATCCATTGAAATGAATTTATACTGATTTCGTCCACAAGAATTATAATACTAAATACATTTTTTGTCTAAGAAAATACGACGTGTGTTCAAAAGTAACAGGAATTTTGTAAATTTACATATGTAGGAAGAGTTGGAAATGAGATAATTGACTTTTAATTAAAGCTTCTGTGGTGATGCACAGGTAACACTAGGATTTTTGTGACACTACCGCAATGCTCCAACAGGCTGAATGATAGTTTGGCACCTGAAGGTGAGGATTGTAATGCCAAAGAAACCATCATCCAGCCAGATGGAAGCAACCTGTAAATCCTCTTATCATCAATGAGAGGATAGACCCAGTAGAAGAAGTTCATTAGAAAACGAGGGCAAGAGTGAGGGAACCTCTCCTCCATAGTAGGGGTGAGCCAACTAATCACAAAGATTCCCTTCTTTGTGAATGGAAAACAACAATAGGTTACAAATGAGAGATGAAATAAACTGTGTTGAGTGACTACAATGGAACAGAAAGGAATTCTCAAATCTAAATGAAAGAATTGTAAAATGAGAAATAATTAAACAGTATTCAGAAGTAGCGGGAGTAATAAGAGACAAATGTTGACATTACCCCCAAGTTCTAGGGTAATTATTCCAGGATACTATAAAAATGCATAAAAAAAGAAAATGTAGATTGGTTATGAAGTTTATTAAACCATAAAATAAGAAGGAAGAAGGATTTACAGAGTTTGCAGCAAAACAATTGTGTCAATTAAAACAAAATGCAACATGGCAAATGCGATAATTTTGAAAGTATTATACATGTGCTGCTGCTCAAACTACAAAAATTTATAAAATTATGACAGACAGAGGAAAACACCCACATAGTGTAGATATATGTAAAATGATGACGACATTGATGTAAATATAGTTATTTAAGGTTGTGATTTCAAGCTATGACCCAAAATAATTAAACAAGCACAAAGTTTAATTTATTATCCCATCCCATTTTTTTATCCCAATCCCAAGAAAAGTTGTGTTATCCCTTGAACTTAATTTAGGTGATAAATTAGAAAATGTACCTATGGTCAAAAAAAAGATTACCCCAGGGTCATAAAACCAATCATCTTTTGAATTTCATGTTTATTTGCTTCAGAGATACTAAAAGTTCTATTTAAGGAATTTATTTATTTTAGGAAGATGTTAGAACTGTTGCACTTATTATGGGGAGTTCTTGCATTCAGTGATAAAATGTCTGGTAGCCTATACTTAACATCAGGCCACTTTGGTCTTTACTTATCGTTTTTATGTCTATTCTAAAGAAACCTCTTGAGGCAAATTCTAAAAAAACCATCACGCTGGTGGCAATTATTCCATTTCTCTTAAAAATATGGTCAAAAGTAGTAAAATACTATCAAATTGGAATTAGATCAATGAATTGCTTGGGATAGCAATATGTTTGGGGTAAGGGCAATCCCTACAAAACAACTCAAAATGAAATATTTTCCACATAGGAAGTTTAAACAAATTCAATGTAGGCACTTTAGGATTACTAGGTTATTGGGTGGGACTCCAAGAACTATCTATTTACTGAGGAATGTAATAAATAAGGGAGATATTAACTTTGTTTCACACGTAATTGTTAGATTTATGTGAATTTGAAATAAATTATCATTGATCAGAAAGAATCAAACCCACATTTAATTGTGCATTGTTTCAAAACTTTAATTAGTTTCTAAAACTTATGAAAATACTGACATGCATTTTTTCTACCTAAGCCTTTGCTAAATGACAGTTGCAAAACAATGAATCAGAGCACTGCATTTCAGTTCAACCTCTAAGGAGTATTACTAATTTTTAAAAACAAAACATGGAAACATCCTTCCACTTTTTAAAAGTGACCAAAACTAACCATAACATTTTAAGTGCCACCCCAATTAAACAATGTGTATCCCCAAAAATATCACATTTAATGGAAGCAGTGACTGAAGCAACTTCAGTGATTAATACACCATTTGACTCCACAAACTTTTTAAAGCTATCAATCTGAAATATGTATCACTGCAGGGAATCGTTCACAGAATATAAGTGTCTTTTGGACATTTATTTCTCTAATTTCACATCAATGATCAAACCCAAATTTTCAAAGTAAATTCAATTTCCACAATTCTTCTAGTTTCTTCATATAGACACTTGTGGTGCAAATAAAGAAGTGTAAGCACCGATTTATTACAAGCATTTTTACCACTTAAAGATGGAAGGTTACATAGTATGTTTATCACTTTTCAGACTACTTTAATTTGGCTTGTAACTAACAATATTAATAGCAGAAAGCTTCATAACAAAAATAAACGGTTAGATGACTGAATTTGAAAAGACTATTTTCATATTTTCAGTTGCTTGCAGCAACATGTTTATGCAAATGCACCCTACCATCAATCAGACAAGAGAGTTATTAATTTTTCATACTGAACCCTAAATTCTAAGGTTAATTCATAGGATAAATAGATGTTGAAAACTTACATTGAGTAGCCTTCCCATTTAATCCAGTACTCATGTCTCTTCCACCTATGATTAAACCTCTTGGCTAAAATTTTTTCAACTGCATACTCTTCTCCAACTATGGATTCCATTTGCACACCCTTAGGCCTTCCAATATTCCTAACTGGTTGCATCAACTGTCTTGCATCATACATAACTTCATTATCACCATCTGAATCTTCACTCTCGGTAATATTTCTTTTGTAGGTTTCTGCCGCTGCAGAACAGGCCTTTCCCTTTTCACTGTCCTTATGCACAATTGTTTTCCTTGCTCTTTCAACATCTTTAATCACTGTAGTTTTCTTAAGAGAAATACCTTTTGATTCTAATGACTTTTTCACTAGTCCTGCTTTCAAAGGAACATCAGGGACACTGCTCTTTCCTTGGTCCTTAACATCAGTTTTTTTAGCACTCAACACTTTTCCTTTCTGATCGACCACTTTACCCTGATTGTTGACTATAATATGAACATTGGATTCTTCTCTCTTCTTCCCTAAAATATAAGAATTGATTTTTTTTACAACATTTCACACATACACGAATTAAAAGTTATAAAAGATGAGAAGAAGCATGTACTTGTGCATGCTTCTACATGTAAAACACTAACTACAAAGAACACTAAAATGAATTAGAATAAAGACACTTAGAATAGCAATACATGTTTACTCTCTTTAGAGGTGGATCAACAAGGAACACCACGAGTATCTACCCCAGCTCCTAGACCCAGAAGGGGCACACCCTTACTCATGTGCCTTCCATGATATTTCTTTGTTTGGTTTCAATTGGAAGTTTTAATTTACCAAGCACTCAAAACAGAAAAACTGAGAAAATTGTTAAATTAAATTACCTTCTGTCTTCTCCCACAACCTCTGGCTCATATTATAGTCACCCCCCCCCCCCCCCCATCCACCACCGGCCAATTTAACTCTAGCTCTGAGTATATTAATTTCAAATTTTGTGTATCCTTGAAATGAAATGATTCTCTGCTCAGAGACTAAAACAACTCACCCATAAAAATGATTGGCTACAGAAAAAAATGTCATAAATGTGGCTTATTTATCATGACCAATGAGCTGCTATACATAGCTGAAATGACTGACAGCTGTTCAATTAACTTAATTTACACTCAAATTTTACTCATCGAGCTAGGGTCAAGAGAGATATGCCTGGGTTACATTTAATCATATTCCACAGAGGGGAGCTATTTATAATTTTATTTAATGACAGAGCTCATTACGTTATTAATTAAATTTAAATAAAATTTTACACAAAATTAAAAGAAATTAATGTAATTATTTAAAATATCATGGAAAATACACTAATACATATACCATACACCATATACATTTTATATTAATTGACCGAAAAGGTGCACTGTAAAAACTGCTCTAGTTTGCAGTGGAACATGAACTCAATTGCCAAAATTGTAACCGGGGAACATTCTTCTCACAAACTTTCAATGCTTCATTTGATAGAATCTTTTTTACATTTTATTCTTAAGAATTAAAAAACGTGCCCCACCTAGTGCGTTAGACAAAGATGTGCCTTCTTTTTTTGGAACCTCTTGCAAAACACCTTTTCCAATGACTTGGCTGGCCTGCATTGCTCTACCAGCTTTTATCCATGAATTCCTTGATTCAATTGGCGAATTGTGCCATATCTGATAAATATCCCAGGATGTTAATTTGCATGGAGTTCCTGGAGGAAAGAATGTTAAATGTAAAATGTTGTCTAAATGCAAGATTTATGAATAAATGTTAAGGTCCATCCAAACCTTTGGCTTTCATCTCTTCCAAATAATTGCTTTTCCATAACAGATAAGCCCATACAGTTGCTGTAGACTCCACCTTAGCGGGTATTCTATTTGACTGGTTACACTCTTTTTTGGATTTATGTTCTACAAACTCCTCAATAATGTGAAAAACTGAATGACATAAGCCACACACTAACACATCCACAGTAGCCATTTCCTTCTGAGCAGCTGAAAAAAAATATCTTTGGTAAAATTCAACACCGTTGTGAATTGTATTAGAATGCTATAAAATCATTGCAAGAGTTTACCTATAATGATGTTCGGGTTCTTGTTTATATTTGCAGGGCTCGATATTTTGCCCGCCATTTTTGGTTTACGATTTAAAATTCATGGAAACCAACCCCTAAAATCATTAATGTCCCGGTTATAAACAACAATTATAAGAATTAAGTATGTACATCTTAATAATACAGTGATAACTGTCCATATTCAAACGAAGAACAGATGGCAACAAAAATGTTCAACACAAATAAACAACGAAAATTTTCAAATGCACCACTCCATGTAATTCATGATGCTTTTCAAATTAATCCGCAAACAGATGGCGTCCATCAATACTGAGATTTCTACTTACGATAAAGAAGGGAAGAAAGAGATTCTTATGCTACAAATGATTTTAAACGTGACTAAAAGCCCATTTTCTTCTAAAAGCATCGGAATAACTCCTGATGACGAACGAAGCTTTACACCATGCGTCGTACAACATTTCTTACTACTCCGACGCTTCAGTGCGACAGTAACGCCAATTATGATATATAAATCTTTGCAATTTTATGTCCCTAATTTATTATGTTATGGGATCGAAAAATGCTATTTGGATCTACAGAGTTCAAATGGAATAAAAAGTACGCAAATATAAGTTTTATTATGTCAAAAATAGGATTAGACTGGTCGTATAATTTAAAGAATACAATGGTGGCAGTTCCCTGAACTGCAAATGGGTACCTTGACCAGGAGTAACCAACAGTAAATATTGCACAACAAGAATAAACTCAAATAATAATATTCTCTAATAAATTTCATTTTCAGCCCAATACATTTTATGAAATTAAGTATATACCCAAATTTAGGCAATTAAGAACTTAAAATTCCGTGACCATTTAATAAATTTCATGAATAAGTCAATCAATTATTAAGTTGATATGTAGATTATATTTACATAGGTGAAGAAATTACCGATGAAAAACCCCTCATCAGCTTTTTAAACACTAACAATTAGCCTACTGAATTGAAATATTTGAAATCGAGAGCTCTGGCAATCACTACAACGGTGAGAAATCTGTTCGTTTTGAATGGCTCCCAATTACGATAACATGGGTACGTTGGCAGCACTAGAACCTATAAATTAGTGCAGCAATTGTTTTATGATGGACGATATGTTTCGAACGAGTCAAGGTGGAAAGAGTTGACCACAAGTTAAGTGTCGACAACAAGTGAGGCAAGTTGAACGGATTTTGAAGTTTACGGAAGCAAGAGTTACAAACATTAGTGAAAATGGCTGATGAAGACGATGGGAAGGAATATCGTTGGGAAACAGGCTATGAAAAAACTTGGTTTGTATTTCCGAAAACGGTGCAATGCTACGACGAATTAAGCCTATGAGGCAACGGTGTTAGAGGTATTTGCAAGTGAATAATGTCGTAGGTCAATAAGCGTGATCATTTTCCGTGTTGCATTCATTCTCTGATATCACACAGCCCTCTCAAGTTGGTAGATATCAGGCATGTTCGTCAAATATTTTCTTGGCCCTGCCACATTTTACAAACGCCATTTTCTTGTTTATTTATGCATTTTTTGGTTGTGTTTTCTTTTTTATGATCAAATTATATTCACTGCATGAATAAAATTATACGCAAGTTTTAAAGTAAATGTGTGACGAGGGGTTAGGTGGTAGAAGATACTCCATAGTCTCAATCTCACCCCAAAATAAAGACGAATATCTATCTATTTTGCTAGTTCCATTCTGATTGAACTTGATCTTGTTGCCTGAATATCAAATCTTTTTAGGCAGCAAGTATTAAAATGACATATAAGTAATTGAAAACTGAAATTTATGAAACTCCTTTATCTTTTGAAGGGAAGCAATAAAAGAGGATGAAGGTGGGCTTCTGGAATCATCTGTAGCCGAAGAGGTGTCAGCTCAACGTGCAAAACAGCGAAGACTTCTGGCTCAAAGGCAACATGAATTATGGGGGGGTGTTAGGCTTGGAATGATGCGTCATATGTATGTCATTGTTGACTTCTCCGATGCCATGGCTGATCAAGATTTGAAACCTACCCGTTACTTATGCACAATGAAGGTTTGATTCTTTATAAATTTGATTTATTTAATTTCCAATTGGTATAGCTATGCAAATGCGTATTTTAGAACATTGATTCATAGAAAAGAAAAAACAAATAATTTTGCATTATTTGTTTCTTCATTTTTCTTTATTGGAATTCCAAAAAGGATCACTCTAAACTATCTCTCAAACATAATGATTGTTTTAACAGATTCTTAGTCTGTACAATAAATATGTGAACTGGTGCAATCTGGCAGCCATGACCCGGACTATAGCCCTGCCCACTAGCTGCGCTAGTTGCCTGAGACCCAATAAGCCATCTGTGTTTGGCGGATCGTCCAGCTGTGCATATGGTGCCAGTTAGGTTAGTTTTTGTTGTCCTTGTTTTTATTGTTTGTCGAAAATGGAAATTGACGAGATCATGAGTCTACAAATCAACATCAAGCTTTTTGGTGAAGTGCCGTAAAAGTTATCAAGAAATTACTGAAATGTTTACAGCTGTTTACGGTGATGATGCTCTGAAGAAAGCATCCGTTTTGGTGGGTTAAGCATTTGAAAGATGGCCAACAAGACACCATGGATGATGCAAGTTCGGGACGACCTTCAATCACCTGTGTTGACGACAACATTGATCATGTGCAGTCCCTTCTCCTAACTAATCATTGAAAACTGTCCGAAAATGATAGCTGATGAACTGAATTTAGGAAAATCAACAGGGTACCCAATTTTTACCGAACATGATGGATGGATCCTTCACCATGACAATGCACCTGCACATTCAGCATCAATTGTTCACCAGTTTCTGGCAAAAAATTCAATCATCATCCTCACCTTCCGTATTCACCAGATTTCACCCCCTGCAACTTTTTCTTTTTCCCAAAATGCAAAACTGTGATGAGGGGACATCACTGGGAAGATGAGGACACAATAAAGCAAGAAACGACAAGAAAACTAAAAAGCCTAGCTGCCGAGGACTTCCAAGGATGCTTTAAGCAGTGGAAAAGAAGATGGAATAAGTGGATAGCAATGAATGGAGAGTACTTTGAAGGGGACAAAATCGATATCAAGTAAATTTTGCAAAATAAAGTTTTTATGGCCTCAGTTCATGCATTTATTGGACAGACCTCGTACTTTGTTTTTGGGGGTTCTATTCCTCTGCTTTTGTGTCTTTGTATGGTTATCTGTATTAAATAGTAAATGAAATTTCCATGAGTTAGTGGACAGGGTGACTAGACAATTGAGAAAATCTGGTGCAAATTAGATGGTCAATTTCTTCAAAATATAGAGAGAAAAAGAAAAAGAGGCATTTTTGAAAAAGATGGGAATTTAATCAGTGGAAATAGGGAATTCCTGATTAGAAAAATGTTCCTTTTAGTTATGAAATTAGTTTGTGTTTGCTGTCAGCCATCGTGATTGCAAAAACTATGCTGGACAGACTTTAGACCAGTGGCTAGAGAAATAATGAGAGATGATCCATGAAAAATATATGCCTACATCCATTCCAAACTCTTGGGAGAAAACCTGTGAAATGAAGGAAAGTTTGTTGGGAAAAGCCAGTAATCGGAATCTAGGAATAGAGTAGCCACCCTGCTAAAGCGAATATTAAAATAACTTTTATTATGATGCAAAATTGTGAGATAATTAAATAATTGCACCATCAAAATTATTTTTATTTGAATTTTTATCTTGTGCCTGTAAATTAGTGCCATCATTTTTATTTTTCAATTATTTACTAATTAAATAAAATGTTTATTTGTGTAAGGTTGACATTCTCTAAAACCAGAAGCTTAAATTGACAGACTTCAGCGATAAAATTAAACGTAGCCTTGTAAAATGTATAAACATATGTATGATAATATTATGATCTTTTAGTTGCTGGAGGGCTTTATTGAAGAATATTTTGATCAAAATCCAATAAGCCAAATGGGAATCATAATCACTCGCAACAAGAGAGCAGAAAAAATTTGTGATTTGGCTGGAAATCCAAGAAAACACATTAAGGTATGTATGTTGATTAAGCTACATGTGTAGAAACTGAATATTGTACCTATTATAATATATAGATAATTTAATAATTGTCTAAAGAATATGGCCGTTTGTTAATTGTTCATTTGTGTGGCTGTGAATTAATTATTGTCAGCATAATGTAAATTAGAGAATTTTTCATGCGCAAGTGAACAAAAATTGTTAAATTTTTATTTTTCTGAAACTTAATATGAATCAATTTAATATAATCAAATGCATGTGTTGTTCCTGTTGAATATTTATTCTAAATATTGTTATTATGTACTATGGCTTTCTTTTATGTCATAATCAATACAAATATCAGAAAACGATGTCTGTTCAAAAACTGCCTGAACTTTTTTGTTACAAAAAAATACTTGGCTAACAAATTATTGGTCAGGGTCCCCTTCAAAGTAGTCTTCTCCCCAACCAATATGGTTATTCCAACGGTGTTTTCACTTTTTGAACCATTCCTGGAGTGTTTTTCGGAATGCTCACAAGCTCCTCTGTCAAATTTTTCTCCATCTCTAGAATGGTGACAGATCTTTTTCCTTTGAGCAGGGAATTTTCTTTTAGTTTGGGGAATAGGAAAAATTCACATGTGGCCAAATCTAGTTAACAGGGTGGGTGGAGAAGAACAGCAGTACTGTTTTTTTGCTAAAAGCTCATAAGTTCTGGGAGGCTAATGAGCCAGTGTGTTCTTGTGGTGAAAAAACCACTTCTCCCTTTTAGGCATTTCATAACCTCCAAGTAGTATTACATGTTGACTGTCTGGCCTGTAGGTAGGTATTCGTGATACATAACCCCCTTTGCATTGAAAAAAACAGCCGACATCACCTTGACATTCGATCAAACTGACTATGAAGGGTTCGAGTTCAAGTGAACAAAAGCTGTCAAGCTTTCTCTACCCTCGTCATCAGCTTTTTTGGAGGGGGGGTGTTTCACCAATCCATTTTAAAGATTGCACTTTTGTGTTGATGTCATCTCCATAAACCCATGACTCATCACCTGTTCTGATCCTTAAGATGTTTCATCCTCTTTAGCTCAATCAAACAGTTCCTGACGGACTTGAAATCGATGTTGTTTCTGGTCTGCTGTCATTAGGCAAGGCACGAATTTGGCAGCGACTCGATGCATCCTCAATTTTCCAGTCAGGATTTCATAGCACGAGCCAATCAGGATGCCACACACTTTTGCAAGTTCCCTGACAGTCAAATGCTGATTTACATGAATGAGATCATTCACCTTCTTCATGTGGGGTTCAGTATCAGCCAGGTCTACTGGAACACTCGTCCACTATTACCCTTTTTGAACCGGGTAAACCTCTCATAACATGCTGTACATTTCATAGCATCCTCAGCGTAAGCCTTGGTAATCTACTAAAAAATGTCTGCACTGGATTTGCAGAATTTCACATAAAATTTCTCGGAATAATGTTGCTCCTTCAAATAGCTCATTTCCTCAGATCCGATTTTTTGCCACACTCAATGAACACCCCTTCAGGAAGTTTCTGCGGGAACAATACCTCTAAGTGGATTTAAAAATGAATGGATGCAATTTTGAAAAGTTCAGGAATCTTTTGAATTGACCTTGTAGATGAATTTGAGAGATGGTTGAGGCCGATACTTTGTGGAAAGCCATTTGTAGAGCACGAAGAAATAATCAAAGACTTTGCGTTTCCTCAGGAAAAAATTTATTATTGTCGACTAGTTTTGCTACACTGTAGTATCATCTGGACTGATTATAAGAAGTTCACACTCATTATTTCTACTACAGTGTAGCAAAGGTAGTCCACAATAATAAATTCTTTCCTGTAGAAAAGCAAAATCTTTGATTCTTTTTTCATGTTTTACTTGTAGATGAACTTTATACTCATAAACACATGTTTTATATATTTTTAAAAAATCAATGAATCACAACAATAGGCTTTCAACACCTGGTAACATGTAGATGATGATGAATACATCATGCATGAAGTTTATCTGAATTCCACTATGTGCCTCATGTATCCAAAAATTATGTAATATTTTTGAATGCCTTTTCTGAGGTCTTCTAATTGTTCAAAGCCATTGAAACTTCAAGAAAGGTGTGTCACAGAAGATTGATTTTTTTAATTATTAAACAAAGGGTCCTGTGTATCAAGAGGGATTGTGAAAACTTTTGATTCTCTAGCCTAACAAACCTTGCAAGAAAAATTGTGAATGCAGGCATTCTACCAAAATCAGAAAGGAAAGCAGAATATTATATAAGTAAAGACTATCTAATTCACATTTAGAAGAAGCAACTAAACCAGAGGACTTATTCCTGTTCCCTCACTAATTACATGGAAGGGAGAGTCGGGTCTTTTTTCCTTTAATTGATGTTGAGAAAATGCTTTGCTGCTTATACAGAATAGATGGTTGCAAATCATGGAGATTATTTGAATGAACTGTGATCAGAGATGAGTAACATCAAACTTAATTGAGAGCATACAGCAGTGATTGAGTGTAGAAATAATAGGAAGCTAAACTACAGAAAAAATATGGCAAAAATGGTCCTTGTGACACATGATTTCCAATGCATGTATTGGATGATTAACCCACTCCACTCCATAGGTCCAAGATTATCAAACCTTACTTACCAAAGAACGCACCCTGTCAATCTTCTATGACAGTGGTCTGTCAAGAACATAACTTATGTTTTAGCTTAGCATGGTGGTGGGTAGGACTAAGAGCCACCATCTTGGTGTCTAAATGTCCCGACACTCCGTATGAATCTTGCTGTAGTAGTGTACCGGCTGTGGTTCTTCTACGTTGCTCACTGTGAACTGTTAAAAGGTGCACTGCAATAGAAAATCTCATGAGTTGTCAATGAGAGCTGTCCAGGAAGTACCATATGTTTTGAAATGAAATATGAATCTAGTGACAGGACAAAGTTTTATTATTTGTGTTCGAAAGGCACATTCTTAGACTATTTTTGTTCACAGTCGCCATTCAAATTGAGGCATTTATCACAATAATAAACAAGCTTTTCAATTCCGTCTATGAAGAAATATTACATTTTAACCACTTGTTTACACCAGCATGCAATTCTGCATCACTGTCAAAGTGCTGTGTTGTAAGCCACGCCTAGCAAGAGATCTGTAATCGTAAATCGACAATTTTTATAGATTTTTACCATCAGTTCATCTGTCACAAGGCTAGGCCAACCACTGTGGTTCTCGTTGTGAACATTGGTGTGGCCATTTTCAAACTGAATGCACCACTGCCTCACTCTGCCTTCATTTATTATTCTGTCTTTGTACACTTTACAAAGTTGTCTATGAATTCCAATTGGCTTGTGGTTTTTTGGTCAGCAAAAACCTAATCACAGATTGCACTATGCACCTCGCAGGATTTTCTGTTGCAATGAACATTTTAACAGTTCACAGTGAGAAAAGTAGAAGAATGAGGATGTTTCAGCAAGGATGTTTCAACACCAAGATGGTGATTCTAGCCTTACCCACAGCCACGCTAGGTTGAAATGTTAGTTATTTTATTGACAGACCTCGTATGTAAATAGTACTCATAATGAAAAGAGAAACTTTATAATTCCACATAGATTTATTAGACGGACGACCTAGGTTTCGACGTGGCACGTCGAAGTCACGCCCGAGACAATGAATTAAATAGTACTCATTCAAAATTCCAGTCTGACCCAAGAGGCATTCATTGAACCACATAATCAACCAGAGTTTTCCAAGCCAAAATCTTGCCCCATCATAATTAATTTAAAACAAGAAAAAGCAGTACTATTCAGAAGATATTTTATTTGTTATTAATTCTTGAGTGCAAGGACTTAATGTATTATTTTTAATTTTGTGTCATGAAAACTCTATTTTCACTAGTCTATTCCCCAAGATTCTTTTGTTACAAACAAGGCATGCGAGACTAGAAGTGCTGAAATTAATTTGAATGAAATCCTCTCAGGTCTTCCCTTGAGTTAGTGTCTCTATTGCTGCTTACATTTTGAAAACCAACTCGGTCAACACCCTTGGGGATTCAGAACCAGAAGCCTTGAGGTTGTTGACTGAGTTGGTTTTTGAAAGTTCAGCAGCAATGGAGACACTAACTCAAGGGAAGACCTAAGAGGATTTTACTGGACAGATATGTCCGGAAAGCACAAGATCTTTCACAAAATTCATTGTCATAGTCTACGCAAAAAGGTGTGAAGGAAACAATAAAATTGATGTGTGGTGGAGCTTATGAAGTTGTTCTAAATGCTGCTGAATACAACTATTCCTAAATTCATTGATTATCTACCAAGAAAATACCAGCAATACCACAAGAGAAGAGTATAAACTTCCAAGTGGGCATTCTTCATATTACATGTTACCATAAATTATGGGGAGACATTTCATTAGGAGGATTCCTCATGAAGACAAAATGGCCAGCCCAAGGTGATGCACTAAAGCATCAAAAGAAAAAGACCTATATAATGCTTAAATATACTATAGTAATTTACAAATGAAATTAAAGACTTAAAATAACAAGTATTAGAGTAAATTCATTAATGCCACTCTCATGTATGATGTATGAAACTAATGTGGAAACATTTCATAGTTATATTCAGATACATCAAAAAAAATTTAATTTCTTCTTATATTTCTATAAAAAATATTTTATATTTGTAGTATATCCATGTATGTTAAATTACCGGAACAGTTGATTCAACAACTTGCACAGCAAGCATGGAGTGGTGGTGGTGAGCCTTCCTTGCAGAATGCCTTAGAGCTTGCTCATTCGTCATTGAAACTCCTGCCTCCGCATGCCAGTCGTGAAGTTCTGATTCTCCTTGGAAGCTTAACTACGTGTGATCCTGGAGACATTACTGCTACAATTGAGGTAGAGTTAAAGTATTTTTTTTGTAAAATCTGGATGTCACCAAATTAGCATTTTTATTTTTTTTAAACTGGCCAGTTCATTGACTCAGACTGGATTAAAAAATTTCTACGCGCAAAGTAAAGGCACCAGGTGTACTCACTGAATAGTGCATTCAGTTGTCAGTTATTAATAACAATCTGTTGTAGTATACTCTCTATTGAGCTTCCTAAATCTATCATTGAAATCTTTGTTCCACTGGGGCAGTTGCTCAGGAAAGTTGGCATTCGATGTTCAGTGATTGGGTTGGCTGCAGAAGTACACATCTGCAAGCTTCTGGCACGAGTCACTGGAGGAGACTTTGGTGTTGCCCTCGATGATTCCCACTTCAGGGAGCTGCTGCTTCAGCATGTTCTACCTCCCCCCTCTGCAACGCCGGTTCCATCCTCCAATTCAAGTCCTGCTCCAACAGCTGAGGCATCATTGGTGAAAATGGGATTTCCACAGCACCATGTTTCTGGGTTGCCAGCCACTGATGGTGTCACCAAGCAGCCACCACAACAAGGAGCCTTAACTATGTGCATGTGGTGAGTGACATTTTGCAATATTTGCATATACCCTGATACCTTAAGGTTATTTATTAAAGCAAGAATGAATTTCAATTACTTGCAAGCAGAGTTCAAGGGCATACTGTATTGGTGTTATTATTCGTATTGAATGGGAGGAGAAGGATCTTGTTTGTATGCTACTCTTAAATGAAAAGTAAATAATTTTGAATCTGAGAAGTTGGCCCCTTGAAAACGATATTCAAAAGATATACCTGCTTAGAGTTGATTTTGCAGCCTGAGTTAAATATTTTCACTTCTATTTAATCTTGGCTAATTATATATTTGAAAACCATGGATGTTGTTTCATAGGTCATAGACCTCTGTGGCATGGTTTGTGATAAATCATTGGTGAAATGATTTTGAAATAAAAATGAAACTGGTAGGTCACATACCCACCTACTAATTCAAATGTATTTGGTCCCACCTGGAGCATCAGTAATGTGCTAACTCTGTTATTTTCAACCCTGAGAAACCTAGTGGCGAGTATAGGTTTATTGGGATCCCCAAGGTACAATGACCACTAGAAGGTAGCAAGTTAAGTTTTATAAAAATAAAAATTATTCCAAACATATTTTTGTCCATGTCAATGGCAAATACTGATTAAAATGGAAAGGACCTTCATCAGTAAACAATACGAAGTAAATATTTTCTTTCTTTTCTTATTTAGTCATTTGGATGCCAAAGAGGAAGATGGTGGTGCCCTTGTTCCAAGAACTACAAGTGGAGGATACTTTTGCCCTCAGTGCTGTAGTAAATATTGTGAACTCCCTGTTGAATGTAAAGCATGTGGATTGGCCCTTGTGTCAGCTCCCCATTTGGCACGTTCATATCACCATCTTTTTCCTGTGGTCCCGTTCACAGAATTACCGGTGACCCAAGAATCTGGGATTGTATCTTGCCATTCTTGCCTCTACAGATTTACTCAGCATGATAAGATGGTTAGTAAATGCACTGCAATTATTTCTTGCATTTCTGCTTTAGAGAGTGGTGATTTTCTCATTTTTTCATAGTGCCCTCATGATTTTTCATGTTTGTCATACAGGCAACTCGTCATTATCATCATAATTCCTAATTCTTCAGTGCTGTTTTTCACAGTTTTTATAAGATTGCCCAATGCAAAATGGTGCTGAGTGCTCATAGTTGTTTGTTGATGAAAGCTGCTATTTATTATCTTTTTATGCTATTCATAATCAGATTATAAAAAAGTGGCTTAAATACTTATTATGCTAAGAAAATAATGGATAAAAATTCTCAGTTTATCTTTTAACTGGTGTTAGTCAACCAGAATTTACCTTAATTTTGTAATACCATGAAATCCACCATAAGTGCATGTGGTGGGGGGTGTTTGAACACCACTCATATTTTATATAAATATATATTTGTAAAAAAACCATAAACACAGTAATCAACCCAAAGGTCGGTTTGGTAGGTGATAGTAAAGTTCACCCAGTACTAAGCCCGACATTGTATGAAATTCACACATCAGGGTTGGGGGGCCAGTTCCTTTTCTTGTGTCAGTTACTGTTTCCCAGGAAGATCCGGTACCCGAAACTACCCTCTTTTCACAGACTCTTTGATAGGTTAATCCTTCAAATGGGGGTTTTAATTTTAACAATTATTTTCATGGAATCAAATCTATTGCAGGTGTTTTGTGTCTTATATCAGAGTGACCAGTGAATCAATACCAAAGAAATATGAGATAATGGTGCTCTGAAAAGTAAATGGAATCGCATGCACTATTTTTAAGAAAGTATAAACAGAAGACTTAACTATTTCTTTCTAACAATTTTACTGGTTCTCATCTTTTTCTCACCAACAAGTAGAAATATGTGCATTTCAAAATAAGTTTACCTTCACATTTATGCCAAATTTTAGAATTAGGGTAGAAGTTTGTTTTTCTTATCATAGTTTGCTACCTTTTTAATATAATTTTTAAATGGATGTGTAATTTTCCAGTCAATTTACATCAGGATTTATTTCTCCAAAAACAATAAATCTTTTTTATTATTAATAGCATCACTAAACACTAAGCATTTTGATTTCTGAGATTCATTTAATAATGAGTGCAGAAATTATCCACTTTTTTAGAGTATCTGTTACTTTCAGGTTATAATCTGTTAACTGTCTGCCTAAGAAATTATCATCCTTTCTCAAACTTACAAAAGGACTACCTCTTTTTATGACCATTTTTCAATGAAAGCTCTGTCACAATGTAGCGGTTTTACTGTTACTGTTTGTAATAGTATGCAGTATGTGTAAATTTTTGACACATAGTGTTCCATGTTTTTCTTAAAATGCACAATAATCTTGTATTAATAGAGAATCCTAATGAAGTTCTGCTATTTCTTGCAGTGCTATCGTTGTGAGACATGCTATCAAGTATTCTGTCTGGACTGTGATTTGTTCATTCATGACACAATGCATGTTTGTCCTGGGTGTGCCAGTAATAGGCAGACATATGGATTGGCTGGAAGTGGAAGCAGTCAGCTGGCTCATCAGTCTTCTACTGGAGCATTGCCTGGCTTGGGTATCGGCAAGTTAGGCTCATCCATTCGAAGCACTCATTAAGTCTCACGGTTCTTTGCTGTGCTGGATATTTGATCCAGAAATATCATGATCTGTGCCTTCTGCCTGGGCCACTTTTGAGGCTGTAAACTGCTTAGCACTGGTGAAGTTAGTTTACATTTGATGTTATTATTCTTTATTGACAAATCAGTTGTTGCATCAATAATTGTTATTTATGTGATTCAGCAATATGCAATCAAATGCAGGTTGGGACTGAATTAATCATCATTGTATTACTGTGTGAAACCTGTCAATTTTTCTCGTGTAACTACGTGAAGCTCCTTCTTTTGTACATATTTTTTGTATTATAATTGTTTTTTATTAAACTCCATACTTAAAAATATGTAAAGTCCTTCTTAATTTTTAACTTTAATGTTAGTTATGCTATAGAGTACCAAATTCATGATTTCCCTGGATATGAAATCCAAAGATAGATTGACAACAATTTAAAATAGAATTAATTGTCTGAAATTTGCAATTAATTAGAACATTTTTAATTCCCATTTCGAAGAAAGTGAGTGCAGTGGAAATATTGAGTCATACTTGCATAAAGAATATGAAAATAAGTTGTACTAATGTGTTAGCCTGAAATCCTATCCTGGTCCTTTGGTCCATTCATGTTAATAAGGATTTACTCTAATTACAAGAGGAAATCCAGATGAAAAGTATGATTAGCAAGAGATACCAACCAACACCAGCAAATCCATCCAGTAATTGTTTAAAACAAATGTATTTTGGAAATTGCTATTGCACATAATGCAGGTAAAATGGAAAATAAAGAACATGAAGGTAGGCTGAAAACTAATGCACACATGTTTGTAGACCACAAACAAAATGACCTTCAGAAGCACTCCTGGTTACATTTGGAAGTAACATTCCCCCTCAAAATGCATGCACAGGTTTGAGGTCGTTACATTCATCCAGTGTTCTAGTGCTACGTCAACGCAAGTTAAACAGCATACTGTTGTCGAATTTTTAACTACTGAATAACTGACTCCTACAGAGATTCATCATCATTTTATGGCTGTTTATGGTGACGATGCTGTTGATAGGGCTACCATAAATTGATGGGTAGTAAAATTTCATGGTTGCAAGCCTGGTAAAGACATAATTGTTGATGAAACTTCTTTTGACTGTGTTTTGGGATGCTCACTGAGTTCATGTGGCTGATTTTCTGGAATGAGGGGCAACAGTAAATTCTTCTCAGTATATACAGACTCTAAAACACCTTCAAGGGTGAGGTTGTCATGTGAAAGGCAGATTGGTGCCAATGATCTTGCAACATCACAATGCTCGTCCGTACATCTTGCGCGCAACAGGAGAGGCTCTGCGAAACCTGAGATTTGAACTGATTTCACACCCCCTTTATTCCCCTGATCATGCACCTTGTGATTTTTATATTTTTCCTCAGCTCAAGAGAAACCTCAAGGGTAATCATTACACCTCAGACAATGAGGTGAAGGTAGCTGTCAAGTCCTGGATTCGAGTAAAGTCGGAAGAGTTTTTCAGTGATGTGAATGAAGAAACTTGTTTCACGTTGGAAGAATTGTGTTAGCCTTTTCAATGACTATGTTGAAAAATAAATATATGATTTTGAAACTTAAGAATTGTACTTTAATGTACTTTTTGCCCGATCTTGCTTTTTGTTTTGTTTGTGGTCTACAAGCATGTGTGCATTAGTTTTCAGCCTACCCTCGTATTTGGAAATCTCATTCATGTTATGAAAAATTCTATATTCATATTATACCATCAATTAAGAAAGGACATTTATTAAATTAAACAAAAATGATAAATAGGATGATTCAATCAAACTTATGACAAATGTAGGCAAGATTCACAATTCATTTTTTTATAATTTTTATCTGATGATTCATGGGTGAAATAATTATTACACTATGGAACTTCCTTGTAAAATAGTTTTTTTGCACTGTTGCTAAATTTCTCAAAACTAAGGAGACTTTTCCTAAGCTTATTGTTAGGCAATTACAGTAACATATCAATTATGAAGTTGCTACATTCAAGAAAAAGGGGTGTTTATTGAACAGATATTGTTGTGGGCCATTTAATTGCATGGGGCAGTCATTCATGGGCAAGAAAAGTGTTGTACTCAACTCCCAAGATGCACTATGAAATATGGTCCTAATGAGTTAGGCCTTTGCTCTCTACTTCTCTCAATACAAAGATGTTAAGACCTCAGAAACATTTGAGTATAAGGATTCAATGTAATGGAAAATCTCAAAAACCTTGAATTTTCATGTTTTGATGATATTAATTGAAATGGGTCATGTTGGCAATAATTTACTCTAGAAGAAACCATTGCATAAGTATTTTAGGCAATCATTTTGTTTATTTGCTGTATATGTGAGGGAAGAATTAGGATTCAAGATTTCTTCAGATCAGTATTCATTCCAACCCAAAAAGGAGAAAAATAGCAGTGTGTAAGTACTAAAGGAAAATAAGTTGAATTTCAAAAGCATCATATGTAGAACTAAGGATCATCAACAAAAGGATGGAGAAGACGGAAAATGATTACTTAGAGCAGGATCATTTTGGGTCCAGAGAGAAAAGCTATATGTGATGCCAAAGCAGTTATGAAATGAAGAATACCTTTAAAATGTATGTCTGCAGAGTACAATGAGTTCCGTTAATGTAATACTCTTTGTTTACTGTCTGGCCTTCTGGCAAAAATTCATGATGCACTACACCGTTGTAATCCATGAAAACCGTCAGCATTGCCTTCTTTTTTGACTGAAAACGACGTGGTTTTTTTGGTCTCGGCTCATTTGGTGAACGCCATTCACTTGCCTGATGTCTGGATTGCGTGTCGTACTCATAAACCCACGTCTCGTCTCCAGTAATGATCCTTTTGATGAATGTGGGATCGGATTCAGCCTCGCAAATCATGTCTTTTGCGACGTCAACACGGTCTCTTTTTTGCATGAAATTGAGGTCTTTTGGCACCAACTTTGCTGCTACACGACGGAAACCCAAATCATTAACCACAATGTCTTGGGCGGATCCATAGGCAATGTTCAAGTCCTCCGCTATTTCTCTGATGGTTAATTTGCGGTTATTGACCAACATTTCTTTTACTTTATCAATTTTTTCACCGACTTTCGATGTCGATGGTCTGCCACTGCGTTCATCATCTTCGATTGACTCACGACCACTTCTGAGCCGCTCGTGCCACTGGTAAACGACCGTTTTTTTTAGAGAATCGTTGCCGAAACACTTTTCCAACATTTCCAACGTCCGTGCGCCACTAAATCCTTTTTTTCACGCAAAATTTAATACAAGTTCGTTGTTGCAAATTTAAATCCATTTCTGCAATCGTAAAAAATCCCCAACACACACAGAGATAGATGTACTCTTGGCTACGTAACTTTTGCAAATGTCAAGTTATGACACTAAGATTTAAAGGTAATATCAACAACATTTGTACCAATTTAACAAAAAAACAGAACTCAAATCGGAACGATTGGAGCGCCACACGGTGGTTATTCCGGGAACTTTTTGTTCAAGGTAGTATAATGGTGTTTGTATGTGTCCATTAAACACCTACGAAGTGTGTTAAAAAAATAATGAGAATTTTAATTTTTCTGACAATAATATATTTATTCTTATACATTGATGTTGTCACCTTCAAAGTAGTCCCCATTGGAGATTATGCACTTGTGCCAGCGCTTCTTCCAATCCCCGAAACACTTCTCAAACTTGCTCTTTGAGATAGCCTTCAGTTCTTTCTGCGATGTGCTTTTAATGTCATCTACGACTATAAAACGACGGCCCTTCAAGATTCTCTTAATTTTTAGAAATAGGAAAAAGTCACACGGAGCCATATCTGGCGAATATGGAGGCTGGGGCATCGTTACAGTATTGTTTTTGGCCACAAATTAACGAACAAGCAATGAAGTGTGAGCTGGTGCACTAACGTGGTGCAAAAGCCATGAATTGTTTTGCCACAGATCCGGGCGTTTTTTTTCGGATTGCATCACGCAAACGGCGTTGAACTTGTAGGTAGTATTTTTTATTGACCGTTTGACCAGGAATTCATGAGGAACCGAAGAGCACAGTGAGCATAACCTTCACGTTCGACGTGAAGATTATACTCACTTCTTGACTCTCAGACTTGTGGAGCCTTTTTCGGTCTTGGCGAGCCAGAATGCCTCCACTGGGATGATTGAGCCTTAGTTTCAACGTCATATCCATAAACCCATGTTTCGTCACCTGTTATAATACGTTTCAGTAATTCTGCATCGTCGTTTACTTCATTTAGTGACACCTGAGCAACTTCCATTCGCCGCTGTTTTTGTTCAAAATTCAACAATTTTGGAACGAATTTTGCTGCCACGCGTTTCATACCCAAAACATTAGAAAATATGTCATGATATGATCCAATCGATATGCCAACATCATCAGCGACCTCTCTAATTGTGATTCGGCGATCGTTCATAACCATTTCTTTCACTTTTTCCACGTTTTCATCGATTGTTGATGTGCTGGGGCGTCCAGGGCATTCGTCATCTTCAAGGTCTTCACGGCCTTCTTGGAAACGCTTATACAACTCGTAAACTCTTGATTTACACATAGCAGACTCACCATAGGCCTTCGTTAACATTTCATACACTTTGTTATACTTTATTTAATTTTTTACGCAAAATTTGATACAAATTCGTTGATTCATTTCTTTTAACAAACGAAAATCTCCGAGCTCATAAAACACGTCTAACCTTAGTGGCTGTCACAGAGAAAGTCCATAATGAAAACAGCTGAAAGTTTTATCATACTCAGCAGATGTATACCAACATAATAAAAAAAAGGTTTGACAGTCGGACAAAATTCTCGTTTTGTTTTGAACACACCTCGTACATTAACCACTACATTAATCACATAAATCAACCTGAATGTTTCTCTGAAATGTTTTTGCGACTCTTCGTCGAACATTGCTCAGAGTTACTTTTCTAGCCTTTGCCCAGGAAAAGTTACATGGTGCTCCGAAGAATGCAGAACCAAGCATTAGTTGCAATAAATAGTTCCTTTGACATTTACTCATATTTTTTAATTCCTTCAGTCAAAAGTCTTTCACAATTTTTTGACAGATTCCAGGATTCTGAGGAAATAATAAATTTGCTCTTAGCATTATTTTCATATATCCTGGTGCAAGAATCGCCCTGGCTTAAAATCAAGGTATAAAAATTCGAAGACTTAGAAAAAAACATTCACCAAAATTCCTTTATTTTCTCACATACCGTGTGCTCAAAGCAAAAAAAACATCGTGGATTGTATACGATGTTCCTTGCAAAAATTTGCCCAATACCACAAATGCCTTTATTATGTATACGGAAGGTTTCGCCTGATAACCGGGAGAATGTCGCACGGACGCAAACGGTCAAGTATGGGCCAAATATGGGCATATTTGGAATTTCGCAGTTAATTTTATCAGTAGTGGTGCAATTCCGCCAAGCGAAGATAGGGTGTCGTAACAAAAATAACCAATCGCAAACCAAATTTGAAATGCATCAACTTTATAACAAATCCAATTATTTCACTAAGTAACGATGGAAAATGTTAATTTCATATTCTTGTTATGTTCATCGATCTTAATGAAATGATTAGATACACTGTGCTAAACTTTCACGTTTGTTCGGCAAGTAAGTCCATGGCCTTTAACAAGATTGTACGTTCATATCAATAGATAACATGGAAGTATTTCACCGAAACCCTCTTAAAGCACTACAGTACAATACAGATATACTATGCAGTATAGTACATGTAGTACACAGAAAAACAATGGCGATAGTTGCAACAAATAATGTAATTCGCGATTACAACTCAACTTGTAACAGTTTATGAAGCGTAAATTAGTAAAAGCGGAAATTTGCTTGTCGAGAGTTCTACCGTAATAACATGTGACCGAATAATTTCATATTCGGGAACGGACAACAGAAATCAACCCGAAATACTTGGTCACTCCAATAGTCTACAGCAGCTGGAAACTGTGGAAACATAATTAGATCATATTACTCGAATACACTAAACTATTATGCATACTGGTAGGCATACTCTGAAGATCAATGACAAAAATGATCTGTCGTCAGGAAAATCATAATCCTGTTGATTCAAGACGTGATGTCAAGAAAGTGCCATTCCGCGAAGCAAAGGAGTTTGTAGGATGATGACGTAGAGACAAACTGTACCGTAGGTGAAGGCTATAATTCGCCGACCGCAAATACACAAAATTAGTGTACTTGCGGACAATCTGACAGGTATTATCCGAAATCGATGTGAAAGTGGGGCATCATAGTTTGTTGAATGACTTTCGAAATTTACCGTCGTTAAAATAAGAAAATGTGAATGCTCAACGGACACTTCATGACGGGCATTGGAAAATGGCAAACGGAGTTTCATTTCCGGGATGAAAGATTTTTCGTGTCAGGGGAAATTGTTAAGGCCTGGGTTTCTAGACTCGAAGACAACTCGAAAGGAATCTATTAACACGAAGACTTTGGAAGTTGCATGTGATTTGAATTTCGAGTGATGGGATGTAAATATTTCTTTTGACTAGGAGTCAAACGATGATCCATCATTTGTCGCGTCACTTCAAATTCAACCGTGACTAACAAACTTTCCAGAACTTTTTTTCATTTTCTCCTAAGTGGTGCGATATTAAAAAAAAACAATCAAATGTTCTCTGCAATCAGTATATTATGCACTTATTCTGATCGGTGTACCGGATTCCTAAGTCGATTTCTTGGGTTTAAATTACCTTAAGAGGTCGGCTGATCCGGATCCTATGATGGTCGGTGTCTCCTCCAAATTCCATATAATCCTGCAACCTTAAAATCATGGAACTAACTATGGCGATCTAAAATAAACTTCTTGAGTCATCCGCCTCCATCAAGTACCTTCCATCTGTATAGTACTGTCCTGTTTTGCGATGCTCTATTAGACAATGGGCGTTCCTGGGTTACACTGGTTTTACATACTAAGATAACTTGTTCATGAATATTGATATTTAATAAAAATTAGCTGTTGTATTTACCGAACGAGCTATTTCTCCGTTCACTTCATCCTTTTTAAATATCATCAGAAATCTATTAGCAAACTTATATTCAATATTGTGAGCTCAAAGTTCAAGGTTGCCTTTTTTTAACTGAAACTGAGTGAAGATTTTGTCAGCAGAGAGGACTTCAGTATCATTGCAGGTATGCAAACATAAGGAATAACCTTCGAGTTAAACGCCACAGCTGACCCTCAGACCTAGGTGCTGGACAGGACGACCATAGTTACGAACGATACGTATAAACAATGATCGACAAAAGGTGAAATAAACAAACTCGAAACGACCAGCTAAGACTGCCATTGATTTAAAAGGTGCCTTTTGGTTATCATTGTATTTTATTATTTATTTTGTACAATTATCATAATATTTATGGTACTGTGTAATTTTCTTTTTCACGGATTGACTTGATTAGCAAATTTATCAATTATTAGAAAATTATTTTTGAAGTTCTAAAACATTTCCTTTGAAATCTCCATCTTTATTCCTAAATTGTTTTCCCAAATATAGTGTTATGTTCTACGGAAATTACTAGTCAAAACTTCATGTTTATGAAGGAAAATATTTTATAAGGAATAATCCCCCAGGATGTGCACAGTTTCCTCCGTAAAAAACATATTTCCCAGGAAATTTCAATTTTTACCTTCGCTTTCTCAAGCTTGCCGCGAACTTTACGGATAATATCCATTATGGTAAGAATATTTAGCTCTTCCTCATTTCATATTCAACTTTCGTGCATGTCATACGAGCATGTTTTACATGCTAATTTCAAAGCTCTTTTTAGACAAAGGTTTATTTTAACTATTTTTCAAATCAACCGATTGCAAAAGTTCCCGGATGACCTTTCTGTAACAAGTTGTCGACATCTCCAAGACGACTCAAGCTTTCATTGCACATTCTGCTATTCGCAGGAGTCAACTAGAGCCCTCCGCGTGGAAACTGATGAATTAGTATTAGAATCTCTAGACAAACACCAAGAGGTTTACCCACCGCCAACTAACCACGCACTCTAATCCACTTTTCATTATCGCCAATGGGAGTTCCGAGGTCAGCCTCGTGGGTAGACTCGGGCCTCCCGTCCCGCGCGGCTGGCTTTGTTCGCGAATCCGTTGATATCCGAGGTTGTTGCATTTTCCGGAGGGGAGCACAGAAAGTGTTTACAGGCAACTCGGGCCTCAAGGCTGAATGTAGCTATCCCTCCCCATGCAATTCTGCCTCACGTGCTCTACCCTCCACTCCTGCCCCAACAAAGCGGCTCGCCCCCTCCCCGCCCCTTTCGCCGAGCGACTTCTCCCTCTTGACGCGCAGAGAGCGAGACCTCATTCATCGGCCCGTCGTCGTGCCCGAACCAGAGACCGTCCGCCACCTGTGCCGACGCCGCTCCGGACCCTTCCCGAGCCACCATCGAGGAAGTCACGGGATCTTTACCTAGCTGGAATCCCGGGAGGATATATACGCTTGTCTGGTAAATTCCGCCGGTGATGGAGAGGAAGGTTTTTGTGCAGATTCTCACGGTGCTCCGCGAAAGTAAAAATGTCTGCAGGGAATTCGCGAAAGTGGAATCTTTGCAAGAATGCAACGTTGTTCCCGAGAAAGTGGATGTGCCCCGGTGGTGATCGAGGTGTATATAGCAGGCGGAACAGCAATTCTGAGTTTAGTTCTCGCCGTTCCTTTGCGTATTTTACCAGGAAAAGGTGGCGGGCATCCGATTCAGGAAAATGCATTGCAGGCACTAGAGTTTTATTAGGTTAAACATGTATTTTATCCACGCAAGAGAACGGGAATTTCCAACTTAACGTAATGGAATAGGCAACTATTTTTCAGTTGCACATAGTTGCAATCTATCTCTATGCCGCCAACAATAGTTTCTCATTTCTATTTGTCCCACTTATCCCTCTATCACGCCCAATTCACCCCTCTATCAATCTTGAAAATCACATTGCCATTATCTCCTGTTACCACTTTTCCACCCTCTTTCAAATTTCTCTCAACAACTTTCTTCAACTTCAATGTATTGTATTTCTTCTTTTAATTCCTTTCCTTTAATTGAATTTCTCTTTTCTTTTTTCTCACCAGCATATATAAAGGCTCCAAAGGTTTTTTTCTACCCACCAAGTTTATGAAACATTGAGCACAACTCTTCCTATTAGAGTCTTGGCTAAACTTTTCTTTATTTTTTTGTTTTAGACCCTAATCATCATCTTCCTCATCTTCGGAACATCTTCACCTATCGCAATTATGCTAATTTCCGTCTAAAATACTTTACGAATAAGTGGAGTGTACTGCCTGCTCTAATTTATATCATTTGACTTTGAAATCAAAAATCCATTTGGATTTCATTCTTATTAATCATCCGCATTAAATGTGGGGAAAATTTTAGGTAGGTTCAACCTCACAACTTACTCATCTGATAAATTTCAAAAGAAGTGATTTTTGCCTAGATTCCAATAGGAAATAATAAAATTTCCGAAAACTTGATCACACTGTGAAATTAGCCATACAGCGGTTTTTCAACAATTGGAGTTTTTTTTGGGCGCTGACGTTCCACTGGTGACCCAAATTATTAATGGAATTCGATAAAGTAGATTGCTGATGTCTCACCACCAGAGAAAAAAGGTAAACGTATACAAAAAAGGTAGCAATCATCGTATCTTGTGAGCTCATTCCAGGCCATTAGAAAACTGAGAATTCATGTCTTCTTGTAGCTATTTGTCTATTTGGCACATCAGTCGGTTTTTCTCTACATCGAACGAAAATTAACAAAAAATTAGACAAAAATAGTTAAGTTTTCTGGGTCGTTTAATATAAATAATGCAATGATAAAGCGCGGTAGAAGGTTATTTTTTATTTTTGTCTTCACTAACTAATTGGATAGGAGTGTTTATTAATGAGTGAAATCTCAAATCTGTAAAAATGTGACAGGTCTTTTTGATACTGTACCTCAGCGGTGTGGGGATATCTAAATCTATATTATTTAGAGTACTCAAAAGCTTTCATTGCTGACTTCAAATCCAATGTGAAAACCTCATTCCTAAAAAAAAGAAATACCTAGGACTTCCTCATTTGTTTTAATTTCGGTCCATTTCGCCTTCTCCATACCCACATTTCAAAAGCCTCCAATCTACGTCTGTCCTCCTTCAGTGACCACGTTTCCGCGCCGTACGCTCCATATCAAAGTTTTGACGAGTCTTTTCTTGACCTCCCTACTCAACGTCCGGGTCAATTCCCTCCTCCTTGTGAAAGCCTCTTTGCCTACTTCAGTTCTTCTCCTTACGTCCCAACTACTTTGTGTTGGTCCAAAACACTTCCGAGATACGTAAACTGTTCTACCTGCTCTATTTTTTCCCCTCCTATTTTAATGTTTAACTTTGCCTTTTTCTTTCTGGAAAATAGCATAACCTTGGTTTTATTGATATTGATTCTCATCACATACTGTTGCACTGAATGTCCAATGCACTCAACAATGCTCGCAACCCCTTGGCCGACTGACAAACCAAAGTCTGGTTATCAGCAAACCTAACTGATTTTACGAATTCCCTCCGACTTTCATGCCTACCTCTAGTTCTTCCCATGCCTCTTTACTCATTTCCTCCACATATACGTTGGAAAGCACCGGTGATAATGGGCAACCCTGCCTTACACCTCTTCCAAACACTGCCCATCTGGACTCTCTATCCCCCACTCGCACCTGAGCAGTCTGAGACATGTACAGGTTGCGGAGCAGTCTCCTGTCCCTCCAATCCATTCCTATTCTCTGCAATACACGCATTAATTTTTCCCAATTCACTCTATCAAATGCTTTTCGAAATCTACGAAACAGGCAAATACGTCCTGATTGTGTTCTATATTCCTCTCGATTAGTGATCTCATTACTGCAATGGTATCGCGCATGCCTCTCCCCTTCCCGAGCCCAAATTTATCATCCCTAAGTAATCATTTGCCTTGCTCTCCATCCTTTTGTTGATGATTCTGAGAATCACTATAGCTGCATGGGAAATCAAACATTGTTCTGTAGTCCTCACATAATGTAGCTTTTAACTCTTTTGATCTTACAAAATTTTGCGGTCAGATTCCTTCCTCATAGATACGAATCAGTCCACATCGACTCTTCCTCCCACATTTTCCTAAACCTTTTAGTAGTTTAAGTTCTTTACCATACAGTTCTTCTATATATTCCTTCCACCATCTCCCTAGGATCTTTTCTGCGTTAACTATTATCTTCCCTGACTCGTAATCGTTTCCGATCCGTAATTGTTAGCACAGTTTCCCTTCTTACTACGCGATAGTGATTTAACCTTGCTGTATATAGCGCACCAATTTCATCCTTCCTCTGCAAACTTTCCACATCCTCGCTCTGCGTCTTCCTGCTTCTTTTGTTTATTTGCGGCCCGTCTCAATTTATTATTTAATTATTTGTACTTCCTTTTGCCTAACTCTGTGTTTACATTCTTCCATTTTCTTCTCTCATCAATCTTTCTAATCATCTTCTCCGTGATCCATGGTTTCCTTGTCTTTTCCCCATATATGGTTCCAATACTTTCTTTTGCGGCTTTCGATATCCGTTTCCTGATACATCACTATCAAATGTTTCCCTACAGGAACACACAACGTCCTGCGTTTTTTGTATTTGGGCACAAGAGCGGTAGTGTGGATTCTATAATTTTTGCGTGCAATTCGCTTTAGTATCTGACAGGAGACAATAATATGGGAAGGACAAATTGGTGACTTCCTGTGATTTTCTGTTCCTGTGATTAGTTATTTCCTGTTCAAGGACTATTTTAATTATATTCTAATTTAGGTTCGTGCTTGAATTTACTCTTTGGGAGCGAATTGACGAGGAGAAAAAAATAGTTTCCATTGGTTCCGTCACGCAATAGGTATGTAAGAGCTGATAAAAAAAGATACGCAATGGATCGAGAAAATAATCGGTCAAAACTAATAACAGGGATACACACTCGCATACAGTTAATGAAAATAGTAGTCATTTGAGAACAGTTGATTATATCAAATCGACAGATAGACACAGATAAAATTTGAATTTTCAAGCTGAAAATATTGAAAATTATGAATACACGGAAGACATAAACACGTCACGATTCAAACAAACCGGTTCATTTCTTTTCTCAAAACGGATCCTTTTGCCATTTGCTGGATGGCAAAATCCATTGCTTTTATTTGCTGGATGGCTACTACTATTTGCCCGACTCCATAAAAATTAAGAACAGTGAAACTTTTGTTGAGATAATGGAGGAATACAAATTCAAGTAAAATTTCTCAACTTTTCGTTGTAAATGTCTTTAACGGTGTTTCAAATTTCTGTAAGTGCTTATAAAAATTTGGTATCAGGGAACCGTTTTATCTGGAAGAAAAGATCTTGACACCGCTGTTTTCTTTGCACGTTTGAGGTATGTGTGAGTTAACCTCGTCTCGTCGCCCTTCATGCAGCTTGCCCACCATCCCACTTCAAAACCATAATTGCCATGTTATTATTAATTCTAGTCTTCCGGTTTAGGTAGGATGGACACTGAGCAACCATTCTTCAATTCCGCGGAGTTTCAGTATGTTTTCATTCAATCCAACCGGAGCGACTCAACTTGGACTCAAAACGGAGTTACATTTTTGCAACACAAAACGGAGCATTTTGAACCCAAATGGAATGTGTAGCGGGGCGCATATATTTTCCCAGCATTTTTTAAATGTCTCCCGTCTTATTACGACCAGCACTTATAGTTTGTTTTTCCTTTATATCTATTTTATTTTTCCATTATTACCCAAACCTACATCTTAAAGCTTCTGGTCGACGCTCACTTTCTTATCTCTACTTTCTCAGCTACACAAAAGCTATATTATAATTTGAATTAATCTTTTCTCAAAATCATTATTTAATAAATTCAAAGAAACTACAGTAGACGTCGCGGCAATAACTTTTAACGGAATCATCTGCTAATGGGCATTAAAATTCAACAATTCCAAAGTGTAAAAATCATTCGCCTTGACCGGGATCTAATACCGCATAATCGCCCTTCAAGGCGAATGATTTTTACACTTTTAAATTTTTGCATGGTAATCTTTACTTAATACCTTGACGCGTGCAAAATCAAACTTGAAACCCTATACGTAGGCCTTAACAAATGTCTTTTAGCCTAGAGCGTCTTGGTAAAAATAAGACGTTCGTTCCCACAGTAATATATACACACTCCCTTTTCACATCGTCTGAATTTTTCTGAATAATCAATAACTGGACCAATAGATACTGATCCCTACAGAGGACTGCTGTTGGTTATTTTGTTTGCCATTGATAAAAAAAATATTAGTGGGGAAAATTACTTCTTACATGTTATTGGACTATACACTTTGTAGTGAAAACGTTAAGATGATAATTCAATTAAAGAAGAAAAAGCAGCACGCAAAATAAAAACTTTGACTAAAAATAAAAATTCAAGGAGTTTCGTCTCTAGTCTTCTCGGCAGCTTGGTGTACACCACTTGTGCTACCAAGGTTTGGTAAACAACAATTAAAAGCTGTCTCTTTTGACATAAGGATTTTAAGGACTCCCTGTTTTTATGCAAGCCCAAAAATGGTACATGCTAAATAGCTTAAAACTCCGATTTTCTACTCTAAATGCTGACGTTTTCCTGCAGGCTCAATAAAATTAAGAATAGGCTATATTTATAGTTTCCATTTCAGAATTGGAACTTAACGGTTAAGTTAATTCATCAAAAAAATAGTTTACTTCCGGTGAAATCGGAGAATTGAAAATCACTTAAATATACATTCAGTAGCACGTGGATATTAAAAAGGAAATGGATGTCAAGTTCATTATTTTAATAAGCACAAGTTCAGCCTTGAAAAATATTATATTTTTTATTGTAAGTCTTTCAAAGAACTAAGATAATTTCAGTTATTTTTTATCATCTACCCCGAATATTGTTCAATTTTTAACTCTCAATAGTTGCGCTGGTTTATTTATTTAAGAATTTAAATTGTTGTAATTAGGCAATTGTCCTGGTGGCAACGGCCAACTCTGATCAACGGTCACTCTTACAATACACATACATACATACACAAGAAGAACAGACATGAGACAAAATGCTCTAAAATACAATAACACTTTCAGATTGCCAATCGCACCTTTACCATCACACAAGGGCAAGTTTCACACCATGCTTACAACGCCCTTTCCATCGCCGCACACCGTCCATAATCACACAATCTTCAATTTCATATACCGTTCAAAATCACCCACCGTTAAAACTATACAAGAGAAGTCACGTCGGCGTATAGTAGATCACAGAGAATCGCGAATCTCAATTCTGTTTTAAATGTAAATCAATATAGTATATTTTCACTATTTTCACCTTTTAGTGCGCCCGATTTTACCTAATAACAGAATTTTACAGCTATTTTCTTATCATTAAGGTAATAAATGTGTCAAAGATTTGATATCATCGCTCTACAAAATCTAATCAATTTATAATTTCGAATTTTCTGATTCATTGTTTCGCTTGATCAAGATGATGACACCGATTTCAAAATAATATATAAATCAACTTTTTCCAGCATTGAATAAGGTAATACAGGCATTCTTACAATGCCTAGTACGATATAGGATAACTTCGACTTCAAATATTTCATCTGCCGGCCAGGCAAGTTAGGTTGGCGAAATTGCTTATCAAATTGTCACGGGTTCGAGGCTCTCATCATTATGGACCCCTAGTAAATATATAGTAATGCAAGCCAAATAAAGGATGTTGGGGATTCATAGTGGGTACACGACGGATAACAGCGCCAAATAGGAAGACAATTAATAACAAAAACAAAAAATATTAAAATTTCACTTCTATCAGCATCAATATTATGCGAGGGTTTTTAACAAACCCGTAGTATCCTTTGTTGAATAGATAGTTTTATATATGTGGCGTTGATTTGTAACGTATACCATCCAAGTTCTTTGAAACTTACTTCCCAGGGCCCTCAAAGTTTTACCATCCTCCTAAGTGCCGAGAGCCTCAAATATATTGAAGTTAATAAAAAATCATGTTCAGTAATAAAAACCTAGAATCCTTCAAAGGGATTACTCCATGACCACACTTGTAAAACCTTATTAGCGATAATTCATCAACCAATTCTATTTATTGAGATTCTTAAGTATTTTTCTTCTCCTCTTATCGTTAGTCAAGTCTAGTCATAATAAAGCTCGAAATAGTCTCACCACGTGCGTTTTAGTACTTTCTGTACTTTATGACGGTTTTGAATGATATTTTTTATCTGAAATTTCGACTTAATAATCCATTCTGTGTTTCTAATGTCTGCAAATAAAATATTTTACGTTTCCAAATGTTTGCCTTGGATTTATTTTCAATTTCATCAATTAAGTCGATTCACACAAAATGGTACTAGCATTAAATAGTGTATGCCACAGCAAATTCATTCTGGCCCAATCGTGACGATAAACTATTCTCTTTCGAAACGATGAAGTGGAAGAGAAGCTAATAACCCTCAAGGATTCCGTGAAGAGTTGAAATATATGTATACATATATAATAAGCAAGGTACATAGTGGAATGTTTTCGCCTGAGTGATTGTGATCAGTGAGAACGAGTTCTGGAGGGCGTGTCCTCATAGACGATTGGCGCGGAAAGGAAACGTGGCTTTTAGAGTGTTCAGTTATTTCTAATTTGGGGAAAACACACTCTCCGGTGGCTCTAATATATATTTCTTAGCTATATAGCTACAGGGAGAGAATAAAAATACTCTGACTCTCTATTAATCCCTTTAAGCACAAGCTTAAATTCAAGACAGATATTTGCGTATTCCAGCTCTGAGATATTTTATGCTGTTTCTATCGTGGTATATAACGTTAAGGATACATCTCAAATAACTAAATCACTTTCATGTTAAATTTCATTTCGTTTTGGGCAATAACATTTGCCCAAGGGCCTGTTTCACATAGCTACAAGTTATTTTTCAAGTCCTTGTAATTTGCGCACACAGAATATACTCATGGAAATACATGATTCAGCATTTATTACTTGCCAACATTACACAATATTCGAATTTGAAAGTTTTGTATTACGTTAATACAATTTTCAGGACACTTGTAAAAAAATTGTTTAGCTTTTTGATACGAGTCTCTGGACTTACTCACTGGTTAAACATGAGCCAATTTTCAACTTGTGTGACATTCCCTATTAATGAAACAAAGAAACTAGATTGCACGGAGCGCTAGGTCATTTAAGAGGTATGTCTTGTATGAAACTAGCCCATTGAAAATCCCCTCACACCGCGCCCAAACTGCGGCCTAAAGCATACCTAACCGGTTTCCCACGGTCAAATATTCAGACAAACATATTTTAGTACCGTGTGACATCCAAGACGAAGAAAGAAATTAAAATTTGAACAAATAAGTTAGAGATGCTTATTATTTTTTTAGTCCAAGAAACAATCAACGCATGGCAAAATTAAACAGATTTTTTCGCAACCGATTAGTGAATATTCAGGTGAATCTGTGTTAAAATCTCTCGTCTAAGGTATTAAAAGACTAAATTTTGGAGCTGGGACGAAATTCATCGTCACAACAATTTTTACGAGGCAAAGCCACCTATTTAGCACATCAAAAATGTTCCGTTGATTTTCACAAAAAATCACAAACATCACTAAAATTTCCCTTCCATTCCCTGGTTTCTCCCACTCAACCCGCTTCTCTCGCCCAGCAACAATGTGACAATATTTTGTATAACTCACACATTACATCACACTTTGACCGTTTCTGGAAGTTATGATCTTTTGTACTAGATCCTCTTCTGATTTCAACATTTCCGCATGGAGGAAATTAAAAATATTGTCCCTTATATATTTTAATTCCAAAACAACGGTCCGTACCCTGACGATATAGAGATATAGTTTGCACTGACCTACCATTAGACCGAACGGTACTAGGGTTAACCTTGTGAAATTTATCCATGATGGAAAGGAGAAAAACTATGCAAATTTCACTTGAATAGAGATTTATCACGACCCGGGTTTCAAACACTTGAAGATGTCATTAAGTGTTTGAAACCCGGGTCGTGAATAAATCTCTATTCAAGTGAAATTTGCAGTTTGTCTCCTTTCCATCAACTACCATTAGATGTTCGAGAGTCTACATAATTCTAATATTCAGCCAGATAAGCCACCTGAAATTTTGATTTAGTCGAGTCCCCATCGTTTCTCGACATTATTATAGGCATATTTATACAAAATATTAAATATTTAAACATTTTTTAATTGTTAATATTTAAATATTTCCTTCTGTTTTATGATTTTAGCGAGAGAATAAGTCTATAAAACAGGAGAAATATTACAAAAGGACGGAGATTTTGTTCACCATTTGGCTATTTTTCTTAACGTAAAATCAATAATATGTTAAATAACAATAAATAAATAACAAAAATCAAGCAATATATTTGTTGCCACCTTTGTGCTGATCTTGATTGGTGGCATTCAGAGAAATAAAGGGGCTAAAAAATGACTACCACCATAAATACACTTAATGGATGTTTTTTTTTACTCCTATTGGACACTAGGACTCCGATGAGTTGGAGCTACCACATCACAATATTGTGGGTATGTCTATGAGGTGTGCATCAGAGTGATGTGCTAATCACAACAATTTGAGGCTCGAATTATTATTGTCGCGAATACTTGGGCTGTACTGCATTTGTTGTGATATACTATTGCTGGGAAATCATCTCTTGCCTTGTTTGAGGAAACTTTTCTTCCCAACAGGAATTCTACAAATGGCACGAATATTTTTGGTTGGCGCCTTCATTGAAACACTGCAAATATTTCGAAGCCTCGAAGGTTTTTGTTTAGATTAAATTTTCATATGAATATTCAATTATCCTCATTATATAGCATGAATATAAGCCAATGCGCGTGATTCCTGACTCTCTCGGTTAAGTATTTGATCTCCGAAAGGAGACGCGCTTTGGGAAACGTTTGCAAGAGCGTGAATAATTAGATGATAATGTGAGCCATAAAGAAATAAGGTGATAATAAAGAAGTACGCTCGAGGGAAGGGGATTACTAAGAAAGCTAGAAGGTTTGATAATTGAGGAGTCGGTGGGGATTAAGAACCAAGGTTCCTCGAAGATTTGTTGTCAGGTGAAATCCAAGCTCTGGAGGAAGGAATGTGCCTGCGCAAACTCAAACACCTGCGCAAAGTCAAGCTTGGAAGGATGGGAAAAGATTGCAATGGTAACTGAACTTTGTAGCTGCTTCACGAACCGCTAGGAAAGAGCTCAGCTGAGCCTGTTCGACGATCCTAGTTAAAACCTTGGGTCGCCGCAAAGGGAAGAGTGCGCCTTGATTACATGGCTGGAAAAAATCTCTCCCTTCCTCTCTCTCCCTCGATGCTCGTTGAGTGGCATATCCCGAAGGTTAAGGCCTGGGTCGGTTGCATCAAAGCGAAACGCCGGGAGAAGGAAAGCGAATTCTGCACCTCGCTTTGGGCAGTAATGGTGAGGGAGGACCCGCTTACAAAAAGCCCCTCCCCCCTCGTCCTCTGCCGCGGCGTGCGTATCTTTCATTCGTGAATCACGTCGCACGACTTCCCGAATGACGACCTTCCGGATTTACCGCCCACTAAATGGATCACAACGCGAGAAACGTGAGTGCGCGGTCTTGCCAAGCACCTAAGTGCGATTGGATTTCGCAGAACTGCTGATTAATTGACTATTCAAAGGAGCGGACGACATGGAGCCGTGCACCATAGCGTTGTAATTAGACATGTTAAGGGATGGCCATTAGGCTACCGCCCAGCATTATCTCCCGGTGAACGATAACGTTAGTAGCATTATACTATCCTATCGATGAAAAAAACAAGCTCAAGATACCCAATCACAGTCCTCATCACTTCGATATTTTTTTAATTAACCGAGGATGGATATTGACAATGAATTATCCAACATACATGGTTCGTCCGGAAAATAAGTGTACTGATTTTTTCCCGCCGCTCCAGGCGCGCCCAGGACCGCTCTGACGGGCTGCGATTGGAGGGGGGTATGTTGGCAAGCGACGCTGAAAAAGGCAGTCGGCTCTGAGCTGTGGTGTAGTGAGGAGCTCTATTAACGCGAACCTCCACGCTCGACCCACGTCACGGAACGCGATGCCGAAGTTTTTGGAGCAGCGTTATTCCATCAAATTTGCGGTAAAGCTTGGGAAATCGTCTACCGAAACTGTCGGTATGATTAACCAGGCTTACGGGGAGTCAGCCATGTCCAGAAACATGATCTTTCGGTGGCACAAGATGTTCGTGGAATGCAGAGAAGAGGTCGACGACGAACCACGGCCTGGACGGCCATCAACGACACTCACCGACGAAAATGTGCGAAAAGTTCGCGATGTACTGAACTCTGATCGTCGTCTTAGTGTTCGGATGATAGCAGAGCAGTGTAATGTGCCAAAAACAATAGTGCACGAGATTATTAGGGACCAATTACAGATGCGAAAAATTTGTGCAAAGTTGGTGCCGAAAGTGCTCAGTGATGATCAAAGACTCAATCGTTTGGAAATCGCGACACAACTTGCGGATCACTGCAAAAATGATCCACATTTTTTAGAGAACGTTGTTTCGGGTGACGAGACGTGGGTCTTTGAGTACGACCCGAAGTCGAAGAGACAAAGTGCGGAGTGGCACACCCCATCATCACCCCGTCAAAAGAAAGCTCACATGAGCAAATCTCGGATAAAGGCGATGCTCATTGTCTTTTTTGACAAAAGGGGAATCGTCCACTAGGAATTTGTACCTGAACGACAAACTGTAAATGCTGCATTTTACGTCCAAGTGCTCGACAGGCTTCGAAAACGAGTCGCCCGCGTCCGGTCAGCGATCAAAAACATCTGGCGGCTGCATTACGACAATGCGCCGTCTCACACCGCGCTTGTCGTGTCGGACTTCTTGGCCAAGCACGGCGTGGCAACGCTCCGCACCCGCCCTACAGCCCGGACTTGGCACCACCGGACTTCTTTCTGTTCCCGAAGATAAAGAGGAGTTTGAAAGGAAAGCGATACGGGACTTTGGACGCCGTCAAAGAGGCCGTGACGACGTGTCTTCGAGAGGTTCCCGATGATGCCTTCGCGGGAGCGTTCCAGGAATGGGAACGCCGCTGGAACAAGTGTATCGACTCACAAGGGTCCTATTTTGAGGAATATTAGCTTAAGATATGTAAAAGTGCAATAAATTTTTTTTCCTGAGCTCAGTACACTTATTTTCCGGACGAACCCTGTATTAAATATACACCGCATCGCAGAGTGATTCGAATTGCAGTGCGATACTGTACATCGCAATTGAACACAATTTAACTTGTGTGACTGTAAAGCTAATCCTTTGGATTAAGTCCGACAACACGATGGCTATTTTATATTTTCGCTGGCTTTACTACACAAAAGAATGACTTACAACCGAAGAGGCCCTTAAGATTGGGGCTAGAATAAGGAAGCTGAGTCGGGTTGTGAATTCTGAACTATCACAATGCCCGGTGACGTAATATTACAAGTCAGGAAAACCACCCCCGTCGATTAGCTTCAACCGAAACATTCATACTGACTAAGAAAACGACGGAAATAATTAGATAAGTTGGGGGTGCCCGGACAGCATCCTCATTCTGTAGATTTTGCGTCAGTGGAAAATTTCCGCGTATGTGATTTGACGCAATGAACTCGAGAGTTCGAGAGGTTCAAAGACCATTTCAAGGAAAAAGACTACAATTTAATAGGAATATAACCTGGAGGACAAGGGAATTGGAAGCAAAAGCGTTCGGGAAAAGTAAAGATCAAGATGTAGACCCGATGTTAAATGGAAAAATGAGGATCAAGTGATGGCATTGTTAAAAGCTCCTGCTATGATGGAAATGGAGTCGAGGAAATCAAGTGGAACCTGATGATATACGAAGGTGCTGGAATAATGATTATGTACTATAAAATTACAAAGCGATTTCAATTAAGAAGGGTGATAAGTTGAAAATAAATAAAATCAATAGAAATAGCCAAATTGATGTGGGCTGCGTCTTCTTTAATTTCCAAATTTCTTAATTCTCAATTGTTTTTTATGTATACAAAAATAAGTATTTGCTTGTAGAACATTTCATTTAACGATTTCCATTCCCTTGCAATCAGAAGTTCTGCGCATTTTTTAATGCGAAAAAATTCACTAAAAAAATGAAACAATTGTACGAAGTTTCTTGAAATACAAAGGAATTAAGGGTTAATCATCTAGTTTTGGTCTCGTCACGCAGCCGCAACAGTTTATCCCCGTCCTAGGGCTTCCACATGACTCGTTAATGTGTAATGAGTTCACGTGACGGATGGTGAACCAATTCATTTCAAACCAGATAAATATACCGTAGGATTCAACGATGAACGTGATAATGAAATCAATATGCTTATTTTATGAAAGCCATGCAGGAACGGTACTACGACATAATTAGTTAAATGGGATAAGGGGAAGGAGTTCTTACATTCAAGAGGGTTAAGTAGATTCTATCGCCAAAGCTGACGTTTGACCCAAGGTCTACACTAACGTGTGGGAAGATACGACGATTTCGAGGTTTGAATAGGATTTAAGGTTTTATAAATTTCTACGGAACTGAAATATTTGGAAAATCCCAGAAAGCCATCGGGAATATATTGTCCCCTTCATGATACGTTTTGGAACGACATATGTAACTTTCCTATGGCGTATACCAGGAGTATCCGGATTGTTCTTAACAACGGTATTGGTGGTTTCTTTACATTTGGTATATGCTAATGCATACGCAGAGTAGGTGTGGTTATATAGGTGACGCGTCCACCTACGGACCCAATACTTGCGGGATCAAACTCCACCTCGGCCATTGGGGTCGATTATTTCGGTCACTTGAACATCCAATGGATTAAGAGTCAAACCTGCGTTATCGGAAGTCCTTGCAGAGAAAAAATCTTGACAACCGCTATCGGACTTCGTGTGATTAATGAAATTCATGGTGAGTAGGGCAAATAATTCATACGATTATCATCGTTTTTTTTGTATCTTAATTTCATTAGTTGCACGTAATACTAATGAATTGAATTTACGCAGCCCGTCTATAAATATTTTTCTACGGACTCGCGCAAATAATAGAAACATGCAGCTGGTGAGAGACAAGAGGCCTAAGCTGAGTTGGAGTGGTTCTTTTGCTTTCAGACATCCTTATTGAGGGGAGGAAAAATTCAGTAATATTCAATCGTATTGCTACATTGCGTGCCGATACTCATGGGCAAATATCGCATACCCCTCCCGACCAATTACATAATTACTCAATTACATAATTTTTTAATTCATCTTTAAGCTTAAATGTGATCTCGGTAATGGCATCGGAATTTTAGTATCCAAGTTAAAGAAAACTCAATCGTAATAAGTATGCTATCGCGACCAGTTTAATAATTCTCATGGTGATATAAATTATATTTCCTAAAATTCTCGCAATTATTGACCTTCTAAGAAGAAATATCTTCCGATAACACAGGCCAACAGTGGTTTTGGTGCCGAAGCTTTTAATGCTGATTTAGAGGACAATTGGGGTGCTGAATCCAATTATGACACTATTTTTTTCCTATCAGCTATAGTTTTCAAGATATAGATATGTTGTTACTTACGTAAAAAATCTTCTACATGATGATATGGGAATATTATATTAATAATTATTAATATAATATTCCCATATCATATTACCCAGCGATGTTCCTGGTATTTTATCTTCTGTAAGACCAATGCTATTGTATCGTATTCTTCTTTCATTTTAGTTGAATGAGCGATTGGTATTGCGCCAAACCTGTTACCATTGTGAAGAAGTACACATTTTAAACTACGCTTGGAGCTATCAATAAATCTTTTACCGAAGTCGATACAAACGATTTTTGTTTTTTAATCTCATTGGCCTACAATATAGAAATATACATAAAACTTATTGACAGTTTATTGAAAATAAAAGGAACACTGCAGAGTGGTTATAAATTAGTATACTTATAGATTTATTTAACTTTGAAAATTATTTTCCGGAATATATCAAATATTAAAACAACTAATCGTAAGATGTGCCATATCTAAAAATGTAGAGCTGTTAAATAAAAACGGATTTCATATTTGGATTCAGCTCTACAAATATAGTTAAAATCATCACAAAGATTCCCGGCACCAAAAAAAAATTTTTTTTGTAGGCCTGTGTAATCTAAACGGAACAGGAAATAGTTATTAACAGCGTACGCCTACGAGGCATTTCCCGAAGGAAATAGTTGATGTACTTTTTCCTGGGTTCTACATATTAGCACTTAATGGAGTTCCGGGCCTTTTAAGGACAATTAGAGGCTGTACGGCCTTGCTATATTGGTAGAAGTAAATAATATCTAAAGCTAAAACGTATAATTTTACAAAGTTGCAACAGTTCGTGGCTTTGATATCATATTTTTTTTAAATCCATTCCCCTTATGTGAAAAATACGGTTATGCTGTCAAGGTTTTCACCTTTTTTACTTACATGTCCAAGAACAGAACAGTAAGTTCCGTAAAACTGTGGCTACAATAGATTGAACCTAATTAATTCACAATGTATATAAAAGTTATTGCATTGCGTCCCGTAGAGTCTTTTCTTCTTTTTTCGCAAGTTTCTTCCCTTAGATTAGTCAATTATTCAGCTAATTGCAGTATAAAAAGCTCCTACTACTAATTGTACTTAACGTAACCACTCACTCCTACAAAAGGTGTGCGCATCAGCAGATGACTTTCATTTCAACTCTCGAGAGTGGGACCAGCCTTCTGCATGCGGATCCTCTGTCCAAAGTCCTTGTGAAACCAAGTCACCTTGAGTGGAGATCATCTCCCATAGAGATTACCTGTTTTCGATTCGTTTCCTCCCAGACCTTCACCCAAAAACCTAATAAAAGTATCCATTCTTGGGAACTTTATTTTGTAAAAAAGGAAGTTCTGCATAAAAGTAGAAATACCATCTCAATTTACGTACCCTTTCACAGCTTTTTAATACCTTGCATATTACTGCCCCATTTTCTCTCATATATATCGTCCATTTTGAGTCTATTTAATTTTCATTAATTAGGATGGGTTAGCTCATTACAAATGTCTCATACCAATACACTCTCAGAAGGGCAAAGCACTGATTAGATGTCGCTTGACCACGAGAAGCAACATTGACCATTGTACGCGAGACAAGACCACGTCAGTATTCCACTTACTGAGATAAAGGGAGTAAACTGATAACTAACATTTTAAAAATGAGTAAACTAGCAGATTAAATATCGAATGAAATAATAACTATGTAGATGCCACAGATTCCTATTTTAAACTGTAATCGATTGGCTTTGTCAAATAGCCGACCTCATTAGGCATAGATTTAAAAAAATGAACAAATATGAGTACTCGTTTCTGATATCCACAAAGTTTTCATTTCATACAGCATCATATTTCACAAAGTTAAAGCAGACTATCCAAGAAACCATTATCTCGTTCAAATCTTCATTTACAACGAAACACTTCTTCCGACGGCGAGCCAGGCAAACATTTCGATTCTCTTTGGCCCGATGGATGAAAAGTGGGAGGTTAATCAAGTAGCAGCAGCTCGTAATGGCAGTGGTGTCGTGATAAGGAGCATGAATTTCACCACCGCAAGGGTAACTTTAAAGAAACTACCCCCATTCCACTGGAGCGTAGCCACTAATCTGAAATACTGTCCGGTTATGGATCATTTCAAACACCCCGTCAACATTCCCACCTTATCTACTCGCGAGATTTTTAAGATACTCTCCACGTGTATCTTTGAGGATTGGAAAAAATAATTCTTAGAAATTAGAACATAAACTTCAAAAGTGTAACACTCCGTAGGTTTTTAATATATTCCGAGATCTTGAAAACCTAGCGTGTTCTTTGGGGTGAAGTCCATTGACTGACGTCAATTCGGTTGTTCTTTCACAACTGCCGGCTGGAAATACTAAGATATCAGGACAACACTTACCGAACACGAAAGAATTTTTTTTACTTGACACCCGAGTAAAATGTGATTTCTTAGGATAATCAGAGAATCCTCAATCGACTATTGTAATTAGTTTTCGATTAAAAAAATATATAGATACATTATTTGAAATTGGAAGAACGGGCTGGACCAGAGGTTTGCCCATCAAAAATCCTTACTCGGATAATTAGCCCAAGAATAGAAGGATGGAAAGAAACCTCTCAGAAAGCCAATTCAGATTCAGAAAAATCGAGGAGCAAGAGAGGCAATTCTCAGCTTGAGAGTTTTGGCGGAAAACATTAGACACGTAAATAAGCCATTATACGTGGCATTCGTGGACTTAGAGGAGGCCTTCGACAACGTCGAATGGAACAAGATGTTCAAGATAGTAGAAGCGCTTGGATTAAACCACAACAACAGAAGAATTACACAGGCCTACAAAAAAAATTTTTTTTGGTGCCGGGAATCTTAGTGATGATTTTAACTATATTTGTAGAGCTGAATCCAAATATGAAATCCGTTTTTATTTAACAGCTCTACTTTTTTAGATATGGCACATCTTACGATTAGTTGTTTTGATATTTGATATATTCCGGAAAATAATTTTCAAAGTTAAATAAATCTATAAGTATACTAATTTATAACCACTCTGCGGTGTTCCTTTTATTTTCAATAAAGTGTCAATAAGTTTTATGGTAAAAGATTTGGTGTTTTCCCGGCGTATCAGCTGCGTAAATTCTTCTCGGGTCCTCCTCGAGCTTTCCTCATCGGAAATCCCTTTTGCCCGATGAATAAGGGAAGACAAAACGGCACTCCGTTGCGAAGGATGATGGTGGCTATTCCCGTTCAAGTTCAGATCGGTGTGGGTAGGCTTGCGGTAGACACTGTGACCCAAACTTCCATCTTTCTTCCTCTGGAGCAGGATGTCGAGGAAGGGGAGTTTGCCGTTGCTCCCCTTTTCCATGGTAAACCTGATGTTCGGGTGCTGGCTATTCATGTGGTCGAAGAAGGTGTTCAGAGTGATCCATGAGGCCAGACTATAAACGTGTCATCCACGTAACGATAAAAACACTTCGGCTGGTGGGGGGCTGAAACTTGGAAACTGAAAAAGTTGGAAACTTAGGTATCTCTTTAATCAATTATTTTCGGGAATGCTACCAGCCATTGCGCCATCATTATAAGCACTTTAAACGGTTTATCTTTTATTCTCCCGGATAAATGAATTTAGAACAGTTGTTTTTATGCTATTTTCTTTTATCATTGAAATAGTAATTCTATATCACTAAATAGATAGGATATTGTTTCCATTGAAGCTCGTCGAACAATGACTAAACTTGTTGCGTAAAGGTAATACCAACTGACGATAAAGAAACAACATTTTTCAGATAAGCTGGACGAACAGTTTTTTGGCCCATAAAATTCATTAAAACAGTACTAACAGCTGGAAAAATGCGTGCAGCAAAATTAATTGGACTTGTGGATAATATTAGGGATATTCTGAAATATAGGTTACTTGAAGTAAGGATTACTTCTACCCAATATCCATTCCCCATAAGAGAAGCATGGGCTAATTTTGATAGAAATATTTTTATTTTAATACAGAAAGTTTTCCAGAATGAATTTTGACAAAATATTGAAACATCACAAACTGTGGTAACTTGAGAAATCGCGGCTAAATAGAACGTAGTTCCTTCCTATTTTAAATCCAAATTCGAATATGTATTGAACAAGTGAGATTATTGACTTAGTTGCCGTAGAAAGGGCATGACATCTAAAAGTCTTAACCATTCCAAGTATTCAATGTCAATGGTTGCGATCATAATTAATTTAAATGCAAAAAGATGTAAGACAATGTTCGATTTGTGATATTACTACATTTGTAATTTCTGGCGGAAGAAATAAGTAGTTAGTTAGCAAAGTTAGTTTTTGTCCCTCATAGTGCCCATAACAAAGAAATTGATCTTCTATCCTATTCTCCTATTATTAGATGTACTTAATAATGTTCCAAATATTTTTGCAAGTATGGATGATTTGAATGGAATAAATTCCTAATCAAAATGAATGCTGCTTTGCAGTTTAATGAGTAACGAATAGTGACAAGGCATTAATATTATTTAAAACTGAATACACACGCAGTATTTTCTCGTTTGCGGGTTCGAATCTCGGAGACTTATAGTATGAGCACAGTTTCACTTTTAACAACATGCTTATTTGAACACAGAAGTTAAAACTATTTTCGATCCCCAACAGGAACATGTAAAAAAACATTGCAAAAAATGTACACTTGAAATAAAATTAGGAGTTTCAATATTTTATGAAACCTTCAACTCGCTAATATATTTGCTGGTAGATCATTAATTAAAACTTCGTCGTGTACATTTACTTAAATTCGAATGCAGTCTAAGCACACTTCGTCAAAATTATCATTAGATTACTTGATTTCTTCGAGTGCATATTTAGATCTTCAAATGGATTGATTAATAGACAGAAAGGTATTTACTGCCGCATAAGTACTGTTTAAGTCACTGAAAGTGCTCTAAACTTCTTTATAGTATACACTAAGTTTGTGTGCATAATTTTCAGATATGGCGTAGTGCTTACCAGTAAATTATGAATTTCGTTATGACTAACAATCGAACATCCCAACTAACCAAGTTTATATTCCGCCAGAGACTTCAAAATCAACTTCATCTGCTATTTATTTTCAACGGAAAAAACTTATTAGTCATCAAATTTCCGCGGAAAACCGGGAATTTCCAACATGTAATCCATTAAATGAATAGACATTACTCGGCGTGTGGTTTTCTCGAGCAGAAGTCGGCCAAAGATTAAAAAAATGAAACTCAGATATTCAACCTGATTGCAGCCAATTTGCAAGGTGGATACATTTGACAGAGATTTTACAGAAAAATGACAGTGGAGAAGAAGTAGCAGAAAGTAAATAATTATGAATAAAAAAATAATTGAGATTTTTAGGTTAAACATCTTGTTACATCAATTATCAAAAGACGTCCAAACTTCCACACACGAGAAACGCAGCTTTTTACTTATCTTAACTCTGCGTATTGCACACAATTTGACTTATTTTCGAATAATTGAAGCGGTATAATTTATCTCCGACGACCGTTCTCACAATTAGGGCACCCACAGAATAACCTGATACTCACTGAAAAAACGGAGGTTAGTGTAGCGAAAAAAGAATAACACCTACCAAAGTTTAGTTCGAAATAAATTAATCTCATTTGGTGCATCCATGATGAAGTACGAGTGTCTCGCAAGAGAATCATAACAAGTGTATCATTGTGACGCCGCGTTTGGATCTCCCGCGAGAACCTACCTCTTGGTGTTATTTGACATGTTCTAATATGCGTAATTCTTTTCTTCATCGGCCTTGAAGGTGATTTGGCAGAATAAGTCAATTGCACGTTTCGTAAAATATCTTTTTACTGGACTTTTTCTTGGCGTGTGGGCTCTTGAAGAATGAATGTCTAGAGGGTTTACAGGACACACACAACGTTTTTCATATTTTCTTAGCTCTGGAAAATGTTCACCGAGTAATGAATGCCAGAAATGAACCATATCAGAAGTATTTTGATCTGGAAAAAGCTCATCAAATTTCACTTTCAAGAATGAATTTGTTTTTAAATCAATCAGTTCCGTTAGTATGTTACTAGGAATCTACATTACGCTTTGTTCACTAAGTGAAAATGTGAGCAAAAAGCCTTCTTTGTTAGGAAAATCATGAAAATAACTTTCAAATTACTCTAGCAATATCTTGATTTTTGCAATCATTTAGTCAAACTGCTATTATCCGCAGCACATTCACTCTGCTCTCTAAAATATGGAAATTGACTCAAATACTTATTTTCTAACTGGGAGATGAACAGTTTTAATTTCATTTTCAATGAACTGATGCTCTTTACTAAGTTAGGAATTAATGTAAGAGTATTCTTGGCCTGTAGTTTTAAATTTAGATCATTGAGATGTCTTGTAACATCAATTAAAAATGCCAAATCAAATAACCAGTCACTGTCAAATAATAGGGTTCTTTCATCAGGTAGTTCATTTTCCTGTTCCAAGAAATTAGAAACGGCAATTTTCAATTTACAAAATCTAGTCAAAGCCTGACCACTAGAAAGCCTCACAATGGCCACCAAAAACTTCACAATGTAGGATAAGTTCACCATATTCCAAATCTAACAACTCACAGTATTATCTGAATTCTGGTCTGTTTAATGCTCTTGCTCTAATTTTATTCCCAAATTTCACATTGGAAATATATCGTGCTGCATATTTAAAGTTTCCCACACAGTGCCTCTGAGAGTAAAATATAATGATACTTCAGTACAGGAATTTTAAAAATATTTTCAAGCAAAGTTCTAGTGCCATTGGCTTTACCTGTCATTGATGCCGCTCCGTCAGTACAACCACTGATTAGTTTGTTTTAATCTACTTTTAGATCTTCTAGGCATGATTGAAACTTTTCAAATATGTCTGATCTTCTTTTTTTAAGATGCAATGACTCCGGACTGACAAGTTCTCAAAAGCCATTAAAATTATCATTTATTCCTCTCATAAAAATGTTTAACTGTGCAAAATCATTTATGTCCGCTAATTCATCCAAAACTATAGAATAAATGGAAAAGGTCTTCCAACTGATGACAAACGTAAAATAATGTAAACAAAAAAGGCCGAGACCGTAAACTTACGTAAAGTTTACGGTCTCGGCAGTTTTTGTTTACATTGATTCACGACCGTAGCTACATTCCTTGTATATTTAAAACGTAAAATATATTTTATCTTGAATCCGTATTTCAATCATTCTCAATATAAAAACCACGCAAACCTACTCAATAAAACCCTGCTTCAAACCCCACGGATGGCTCACTCAGAAATGATTGACCAAATCGAAGGCTCGCCGCTCAATCGCACGTGACTTCAATCATAGGATGTGTTGCTAGTGCACGGTGCTTGCGATCGTTTGAGTAGGAACGCGCAATGGCAACACCGATAAAAATATTCGTACGTTTATAAACCCGCCTTAAGAAACATCTCTAAAATTCCATTCTAAGTTTCAGATATTCGATAAGTTGAAGATGACCGAAGGCTGCACAAATTGAACTGAGACCACCTTGGTGTTGAAAATATCAAGATGAATTCAGTTGTGATACCTATTTAAAACAATAAGTATGCGCAAGGATGCAATGCGCCAAGTTTGGCCAATCTGATATAAGGAGCCCGATAACTTTTCCGGTTATTTTATTTACAATGCTTGAGAGCTGCCACCCGTCTCTGGACACTCCATTCTGCTTGACAGCTACCAAATGCATTTATACTTCGTAAAAATCGGTGATGTGGGTCACCCACTCGCTATGAGCTAACCTCGAATTATGTCAACCATAAGCGTGATAAACGTGTCGCTAGTTTTAACAAGTATTAACGAGTAAAGCATCATTAGTTAAGGAAAACAATTCTATTTTTATATTGGCGTAGGAGTATTAAGCCTACTGGATCCCTCTCTGGCATCCATAAAGTTTTCTTTGCCTTTATAACGTGGAATAATTCATTGACATAATATAAAAAGACAAACTCACGTCTTTATTAGGCAAAACTACCTGTACCTCTTTCTTTCAATTCATTCTAATGCTATCAACACCTTCAATTCAGTGTTGCTGCAACTTGTCCTTGACCCTAAATTGTATATTTCCACTTAATGCCGCATAATTTCTAGATTACAGCTGCCCAATCTCCAAGGGCCGGTTTTATTTTATACCAGCAAACTCGATGAGGGACCTTCTAATACAAATTTTGTGTCAAGGTTACTATTAGTCATGACATCTATACGGCTCATTTGGGAGACGAGATAGAATGTGCTCACGCTTTCGTGGACGTATCCCACTTTCCGGCGATATTGAGAATTAACAAAAGTCAATATTTATGCGATATCCAAAAGAAATATGACTCGTCAGGTAACTAAATGTTCCAAACTGAGATACTAGGTTTGGAGTTTCTTTGTAAATATGTATATTTCATTTCCGTTATGGACCCTCGATGTGAAAAAGTATCGATATGATCAGAAGACACAGGTCAGGTATTTCGATTGAATCGTTCATATTCCTGTCGTTCACGCAAAGAGGAAGAGGGATGAAATCTTATCAATTCGTTAGCGTACGTAGGCTATGATAAATATGATATACGATTAATTACGATATGTTACAAGAGTCATTTCAAGTCGATTCAATAAACAGTTTGTCAGTACCCTCTCAGATTTGACTCAAATTTCTGCATCTATTGATACCCACAAAAAACTAAGCCCTATGAAATATTATGAGCGTGTTGCGCGTTTTATTTTATTCAGTCAATTTGTCGGCAAAACTGCACATTATTCGAAATAGTTCCATTTTATCATACGGCATCAAAGTAAAGGAGAAGCATCCTCTAACAGATAAAAGTGTAGAATACAATATAGTAAAACGTGCATAAAAAGTGCAGTGTATAATAAAATACTTGCTAGAAAATTAACATTTGCTTTATTGCTTGAGCATTAGTGATTAAAATGCAATTTCTCAAAAACCCAGCCTTGAATTTCCATTGTAAAATTCAAATGATATATCATTCAAAGATTTATCTTCAACAAACTTAAATTTTAGATATGTTTTTCGTTCAAAGGAAAAATTTTTTTGAGTTTTAGTCTTCATGCTCGACACTCGTTGGATACGGCCAAACTTCCGTAACGTAAAGAGAGGAACACGACGAGAGAATTTGGCGGTCGCATATGCTTTTTGCTTTTTCGTGCATTTATATACGATGCTAGTTTGCCTTGAGATAAGGAGAGGAGACGTTGAAGGATCAAAAGTGCTAATCTGAATATACAAGCTGCATCCGTCGAAATAAACAAGTTATAAAATCATTCCTGTCTTTTTTTATTACACCTTGTATGAGAGGTGAGGACATGGCAAGAAATCTGAAACAATGTCAGTTTCATTTTATTACAACTACATATGATATTCGCATGTAAATATAAGAACTGCCAATGAAACAAACATGGCTTTTTTAAATATAAGAAATTTCTATTGGAATTAAATTGATGTATGCATCGTTAACTTGTAATCCTAAAAATACAAAAGAACGGAAGGAATGATTATGCGCACATAGTTTATTTATTATTTCCTAGGTTTTTTTAGGACCACCATTTCCGCTTGAATTCCAAAAGCACACCAACAAAATTATGTGTCAGTCGATGCCTACTTTACTGTCACACCGCTGTTCAAGATCCTCCTACTCATAGACAGTATTTTTTGGTTGCTCCTACCCATTTTAGAACTCGCACCAATTTGGCTGACTGCCTACTCCTCAACTTTAGAGCTACTCAGCCGGTCTGTTAATTCCTTTATCTCCACTTCCCGTTATCGCATTCCCTCCCACAGAAATTCAACCCGTGATTTCATGTTATGCTCCCTTGGTATTTCCCACCTCTCCAAATGCCGTGCATTATCTGATGCGTGCATGGAGTCTTGCGTATCATCGTGAAAGTATATATAAAAATAAGGTGCTGATAAGGAATTTTTTACTGTCTAGTGAATTCTTCTCGGGATTTCATCCGGGTAATCTCCTCCATCTCCATCTTCGATGAAATCCTTTTTCATCGTCATCAGGGCCGATGATGCCAGTCTGTAGGTGCCGGTTTATATATCCTCGGTGGTCATATTGGGTCCCTTCTGATTGGCTGAGGCCGAGCACGTTTTCCGCCATTTTCAGGATTGGGTCCCATGTCCTGCTTAGGTCATATTGGGTCCCTTCTGATTGGCGGAGGCCGAGCACGTTTTCCCGCCATTTTCAGGTTCGGGTTCCATGTCCTGCTTAGGCTGAAACCCTCGTCTCTGTTAAAGTTTTCCTCAGAGAGTCGTATTTCAATTGCCTCCTTGGTGAGGCGGTCCCAGTAGCCTTTGGAATGGTGGAGCATTTTGGTTTCTTCCCAGCGTATCGCGTGGTCGCAATCAATGGCATGCTCCGCAACCGCCGATTTTGATGGTTGGTAGAGTCGGAGATGACGCTTATGTTCTTTAATTCGGGTCTCGATCGTTCTTCCCGTCTCACCGATATACTATACTCTTCGCCACACTCGCATGGTATGCTGTAGACACCAGGCAATTTCAGTCCGGCGGGGTCTTTGGCGCGAACTAAGACTTGTCTTAGTTTTTTGTGTGGTAGGTGCACTGTCCGTATGTTATGATTACGCAAAATGCGCGAAATCTTGCCAGATACCGTAGAGATGTACGGCAGGAATGCGTTGGCCACCGGTTTCCGCTCTTCTTCACGTGTCTCCCTTTTTCCTCCGAAGGCCCTTTTCAGGGCCATGGAGATTTCTCGCGGACTGAAACCATTTTCCCGGAATGTCTTCTTCAGATGTCCGAGTTCTGCAGGAAGGCTCTGCTGGTCGGAAATGACTTTGGCTCTATGCAGCAAGGATGAAAGAACCGCCGACCGTTGCGCTGGATGGTGGTGACTTTTTGCGTTCAGGTATAAGTCGGTATGAGTCGGCTTCCTATATACCTTATGGCTCAAACTCCCGTCTTCTTTCCTTTGGATGAGTATGTCGAGGAATGGCAATCTTCCTTCTTCCTCCGATTCCATAGTGAATTGGATGCTTGGGTGTCGGCTGTTCATGTGGTCCAAGAACGGCTTCAGGGTGTCAACTCCATGTGGCCAGATAACAAAAGTATCATCCACGTACCGATAAAAATGTTTTGGCCGGTAGGGGGCTGATTGGAGCGCATGTTCCTCAAATTCTTCCATGAAGAAATTGGCAATGGCCGGTGACAATGGGGACCCCATGGCCACTCCGTCCTTCTGCTCATAATAGCAGTTGTCAAAGGTGAAGTAAGTCGAAGTAAGAGCGTGGTGAAAAAGCTTCACTGTGTCGGCGTCGAACTTCTTCTCTAGGAGAGAAAGAGTATCCTGGAGTGGCACTCTGGTGAATAATGACACTATGTCCAGGTTGATCATGATGTCCGATGGATTTAGATGGATTCCCCGAAGAGTGTTGATGAAGTCCGCGGAGTTTTTCACATGATGGCTACAGTTCCCGACGTGCGGCGCTAAAACGCCTGTTAGATATCTAGCGAGATTATATGTTGGTGAGCCGATGGCGCTAACGATCGGTCGTAGCGGGATTCCAGTTTTATGGATCTTTGGTAGACCATACATTCGTGGTGGAGCTGGTGCCTGTGGCCGCAGGTTCCGTGAGATCTCCGTAGGGATGTTGGATTTTTTTATGACATCCCATCCAACATCCCTACGGAGATCTGCCTGGCTCTTGACGAAAACTGGCGGATGATTTCAAGGTGCATAAAGAACGGACAAGCATCTTTCTTTATTTTTTTTAAATAACAGATGATACGTTTTTTTCTACCAGATGACCGTCAAAAGTAAAATTGACCAAAAACTGACTTTTGCATCCACCCCTTCAATTCCAGACATATCGTAAATGAACCAAGTAATTCATGCGCATATGAAGAAAACACAGCGAATAATGTGTGTTCCGTGAACCGTTCTGTGTTCTATGACACGCCAACTGATTTTTAAAAATGATGGGACGATAATATGGCATATCTAATTAACTGTGTCTACATGCATGTATGATCTCTTCCGTCGACCATCAGCTGAACTCAATTCCGTCTAACATACACGCACATATGCCAATAAAATACGGAGGAAGAAGTGGCTGGAGGAATGTGCATTCCGCTTCAGTGGAATATTTCAACGACATGCACTGATTTCTCAGAAATCCGCGGAGTGAGTGCCGCAAGAATTAGCACTAGCCGTCATCGCCGAGCGCAGAGGCGGGCGTAGAGGGCGACCAAGTCGTTGACATTGACAAGGGGACACGAAAGGGAAGTGTTGTATAAATCATAATGTATCGTGACGCGCAATCCGCCATGGTTAGGGTGGAGATGTCCAAGTGGTCAGTCATCCCTACCATTACCAAGCAATCACAGTAATTGAGCGCTGGCTCCTCTTCCTCTTGGTTCCTACCGCTGAAGAAGAAGCCATCCTACTCACAGCCCCCTCCTAATTGTCATTCAGAGCCAGTCTCACGTCCCGTCCTCAATGTGCCCCACCGTTTGCATGCTCGGCATATAAATTCCTGCATGGGCCTGCGTTGAAAAAGCAAGAGAAATGACACTATCGTTGGGGGTCCCATTCGGAAGGTATAGATGAGTTATGTAACCGTTATAAATAGGTCATACCTTTAGAAGCCACAAATATAGAGATTATGATTGGTACTAGGAATGGGAGGTATATACGGATTTTCAGGTAAATCGGTATATTCCAAATATATCGAAATCCAATACATTATTATATTTTAGAAACCCCCAATAATCGGTACAACATGTCATGTGGAGGTAATGTATTAACGAATGCCATCTATGTCGCGGGACACTTTTTGTCGGAGCACTACTATTTCCTAAAAACTGCAAGTTCCTCCCCTTTTAATATAATTATGCTCTGCATTAAAAAAATCATGATTTTTACGTTTTCATCGGACATAATAACGTGCAAAAAATGAAACCTTGATGGGTGCTCTTTGTGTCTCGACAGATTCAGTTCAATCCCTTTCGCATAAATGAAGACCACAGTGCAATCAGGAGTGGCTAAAATGAGTTGGAAAAAGTCATCGTCTACTAAGGAAAATGGGAGCGCACTGGAAGCAGAGACGCAACACTTAGTCCGTGCAGAAAAAATCCCATTCTATTTTTACGAATTACGATAACCGGTGAAATAATACAGAAAATAAAAATAAATAAATAATCAAGGAATAAAACACTCGAGGGCATTGGGAATTAGACAACTGGCGATGACATCGAAGTGGCGTTTTTAATAGGAGCTTTGTCCAAATCAGTTAATTAACAGAACACTTTCCTAATTTCATGTCGTCATTTTCGGCAAAAAACAAACCGTTTTGCAGCACCTAAAAAGGCAAAATACTAAATGTTTCTCTAATAACCCAACACATTGAAAAATGTATTTTCGTACGAACGAATGTATTATGAGGTACATCAACAACGCTTGTATTTTGTTCCGCGAGTCGCGACCATCTTTCTAACGAAACCGTCAAGTTGACCTTCAGAATGAGCTCGGTGAGTCTGACCTCACTTACGGGACACCCTCGTTCCAAATATACTGACCGTCTGCAGTCATGACCGGATTTCACCTCCATTTGGCACCAAATGCTTTGACTTGTACACTGAACAGGGTGTGGTGTCCCCACATCCTACGGCCTGAATAGTCCGCAGAGTCGTATTAACCAAGTCGCAATCTCAGGTGATGCGAGCAGTGTGAAATTATCTGCAGCATTTGTTTCAAAACAGTTTTGTCAGGCGCAGAACTGGAGTGGACATAAATAGCTTGGTATGTACTATATTCGAGGGTATCTGGTCACGAGGGCTGATAGGAGGTCGAGGGAAATGGGTCAAATACCGCACGCAGTCGAAAGGAGCGCCAAGGAACCGGATAGGTCTTCCAAATGCATTTAGATTCTCTTATTGCTCAACTCCACACACGAAATAGGCCTCTCTTTCCAACAGACCAGTGGTTCCTAAACAGTGAGTCACGATTTCGTGGATTAGTGTGGAATCGGGACAGGAAAGGCTCCAACAATCAAAAAGGAAACTAAAGAAAGAAAACAATTCCGAAATCTTAAGAGACTACATTTCCACAGTTTTTGTGCATTCTGATACATGTGGTATGTAAGAAGAAACTTATTGTATAAAAAATTATTTAGAGGCCAAAAGGGATGGGGAAAAGCTACGGAGGTAGGAGAAATGAGGAAAATGTAATGAGAAAAAATTCAAGGGGAAATGCTGATTGCAATGCAAGACTAGAACAAAGATAGGAAATGCAATAAAAAGGGGATACAGTAGAGAGATAGTTGGGGAGTTATACCTATTGAGATATGTGTTGGAGGCCATGGCAAAGTAATAACCGAGAAGTGGAAGGAAAACATTATTAAGGTTACGAAAGAGAATCTGCAGATAGTAAAATGATAGTGGAGTAAGCATTTAGCTAACCCAGGAACCTGTAACACGATGGTGGAATTAATTAATTAAAAATAGCAATTTTCCACAAAATTAAATTAAATTTTTATTTCAATGTTACTACATCATCATCAGGCCCTGATGATGATGTAGTAACATTGAAACCGGCCACATTAAATTTTATTTAGTGGAAAATTACTATTATTAATTAATCATGATATTCCATCATATCACGCCTGAAACGTCTCTTTTTATGCGATGGTTGAACGTGTTAAGCTATTAGCTGGAACCTTATTGAACACAATTTTAGAATCCAATATGATTGTTAAAAGAAGAAAAAACTACTACTGGCTACAGGTACTCATATGCTTATAGTATGTGAGCTTATGCTCCTAACCTTAGCGTATGTGCAACACACAGGCAATTGCTCCCGTGCTTGTCGTTCTAATTGGAGATTGTTACTGTGAAATACCAATTAAATACTCATAGATTATTATTCTGTTCTCGGTGGGAAAAGTTAAATTCGGATTAAGAGTGAAACAGTAACCTTAAGAGTAAACCCACTATTTTTCTACTATTTTAAGGTAAAATACTATAATAACCCTACCTGCAAGGTAAGGTTAATATAGAATTGAGAAGAAAAAAGAAAATAAATGGACGGCAATTTATATATAGTACATGACATTACCCTTTTGTATCACAGATGCGTGATTTGACATTTTTCAACTTGCACTCAAAACACAGTCCGATATACAAAATGTCGATGTATGCATAAAAGAAATTTTCGGTCTTGCTCTTCGTTGTCATGCAAAATGAATTTTCTCTCACTGTACAAAACTCGCGCCATTTACCTGTACTAAATCGCACAACAATTTACATATTTAATATGCATCTATCGGTTCTGCAACTTTGTAAAACTTGAATGTTACGTATATGCATAGCGTCAACAAGGGGGCTGGTGCTACAGGAGTGAGTAAATTCTCCAATTCGTCGACAGAATTAAGGCATACGAATATCTAATTATCTGGAAGGTCAACACTAAAAATAGAATACCATAAGACCAATCTTTCCATCGAAACATTCGCCTCATATTATTCTTGGATTATCGGCGTACCTCTTTGCGGATGGATATCGATATGCGAGATTGTCGATAACAATCCGCGTAAATATTGCGCAACTTCATCTCATCTCTTAACAGCATTTATCGACACATCTTACCCCCAAAACAATAATCCATAACCTTATAATCTTAAGGAAAACGATATGCGCGAAATACCGGTTCCAAGATTTGATAACCTCAAGGTATTTCAAACAAATATGATTACCTGAGTCTTTTAACACTCTACGCTTTTACCAAGAAACGTTGAAACAATCTAAAAATTGTGAGTCCTCTCAGAGAAAAATATACTGATCCGCAGCCAGAAGTGAATTTCACAAATCTCTAAGAAGTAACTTTTTAGATGTGAACAAAAATAATTGCATAAATCTTTTTTCAAAAAAAGAAGTTAAAATAATGTTGAATTTCAAAATGACTACACTGATTTAGAAAACACAACACACCCTACAGCAGATAACACAGGCCAACAGTGTTTTTGGTGCCGGAGTTTTTAATGCTGATTTAAAGAACAATTGGGGTGCTGAATCCAATTATAACACTAGTTTTTTCCTATCAGCTATAGTTTTCAAGATATAGATATGTTGTTACTTACGTCAAAAAATCTTCTACATGATGATATGGGAATATTATATTAATAATTATCTCATTGCCCTACAATATAGAAATATACATAAAACTTACTGACAGTTTATTGAAAATAAAAGGAACACCGCAGAGTAGTTATAAATTAGTATACTTACAGATTTATTTAACTTTGAAAATTATTTTCCGGAATATATCAAATATTAAAACAACTAATCGTAAGATGTGCCATATCTAAAAAAGTAGAGCTGTTAAATAAAAACGGATTTCATATTTGGATTCAGCTCTACAAATATAGTTAAAATCATCACAAAAATTCCCGGCACCAAAAAAAAATTTTTTTGTAGGCCTGTGTAATTAGATGCCCGGGAGACAGCAGGTATTTAAAAGCAATGCCGGGATCTCAGTGAGAATCATGTTGAATTGTATTGAAACCAAAAACATTTCCCAAGGGAAAGATTTATGGAATAAAGAAAAGCAAACTCCCATGCCCACCGTAACACCCATGTAACACCGAAGCGTAACAGAAATTGCAACGGCGAGACATTCTCCATGGTTGGTAGAGAGGTAATAAAAAAATAGCAACAATTTTCCATTGAGAGGTTTAATAATACGACCGGGTTTCGACGTATTACGTCATCTTCAAGTAACAGATGAATTCAAGTGCCTTCTGATAAACATTTTTGCATCTCGGAAAGGGAGGGTGGTTGTGGAAGGAAAGGAGGAACGAAGGAGAGGAAGTGTTAAACTTTATCCACTGGAAAATTGGCACTATCTTTTCTTTATTATGTTCGAATTCCACTACATCACATCTGAAACTACTCAATTTGGTAGTAAGGTGTTCTCCAAACAACGATCCGAATCTTTGTTACTTTGGGGAAACGGGAAAAAGGCCACGTTAGAAAACAAAAGTTTACGGAAAAATCTGCCGACCTCCCGGGAATAACTCCGTCGCCACCAATGCAATACGGTCTTCAGCGGCCGCCCTCATGGCATGTCTCAAACAAGCATGATCCACGCGTGACGAAATCGATTACCATCTCTGCGAGAGGGATATCATCAGATGGGTGTCGCGAAGAGATACGATAATTGTGGAATGGCGAATGAAACGTATGCATCTGGAAGGCTTGAACCAACGAATTTACATCACCGTAGGATTCGGCGAAATATGAAGGAAGCAAACTGGAGTCGAATACGTAATCATGATCAATTTCTTGACCAGGTGAAAGGATAAATAAAACAGTTTCTGGCGTAACTTGGTGGAAAATCTTATGATTATATGTATCTTAAAAACCTGATGATGTTATGCTATAACGAAACCTGGGTTGTAAAAATTAAAAATGTGGAAAAGTAAAGTGGTTTGATAATTAAAAGTCAGGTGAAAGGAGTGAATTTAAGAGGGGAGGCGACGCCACCCTTTCGGGAATGTTTTTAGACATAAGAAAATCTCAAATAAATATTAATTACACACCCGAAACTTAATTTTGAAGACTTCCTAATCATCTTATCATATAATTATCTAATAAAGCGTTTCTCTAAATCGTGTGATTAATTTCGAATTCAAACATGACTTTTAACTTTCTTTGAAGGATAAAAGATGATAATTTTTTTTTCTGACCATGTTTGAAAAATCTCCCATTTCGTAAAGATTCTAGATTCCGTAACTGTGAGGTGAACACCATTTCAGAATGAAATGAGTTTAGAATAACCTATATTTACGTAAAACCTGAAAGATGTCGCATGGGCATGTGCTAAAAGGCTTAAGACACCAAGGTTTGATTGATGGTCAGTAAGGTACTTTTAGGGGCCGTGTGTTTTGCATCTCGTTGATGCCAATCGGGTAATTGACAGCTGTGACATCTATAATCCCAATTATTATTAGGTAGATTACTATTTAAGGTAGATTTTGGACAGACACAGACTTAAACAACGACAGATTTATTTGCCTCTACTAACGAAATAAAACATGATACCCGACATTACAATAAGCACTTAAATTCTGCATTTTTTCTTCATTATATCAAATGTGCCCCTCCTTACCTCAACCCTGCCTTGCTTGTCTAAAATTCCCCCTCTATCGCATCCTTCAATATTCCATTGCCGATCAAGATACGTCATCACCCACCTTTCCTGCTTCCTTAAGATTTCCCCAACAATCCCCTCTCTTTCTCCACCCAGCCCAGCACTTCCTCGTAGGCATTCCTTTCCGTCCATTTAAATCTTAGCTCCATATCTACATTTCAAAAGCCTCCAATAAACGTCTATCATCCTGTTTCAATGAAAATGCTTCCGCGCCATACAAAAACCACGCTTCAAATCAGTTTTATCGAGCCTTTTCTTAGCATTCTTACTCAGCTCACCAATTCCCATCTCATTATGAAAGCCTCTTTGTCTAATGACTTATTCTTATACGCCCCGATTACTTCGACAATCTTGGTCCAAAAAATTCCAAGGTAGGTGAAGAGTTCTACCTACTCTGTTTATGACCTCCTATTTTAACGTATAATTTCTATTTCTTATTTCTCGAAAACCTCATAACATTTGTTTTTTTACATTGATCGTAATAAAATACCTATCACAGTGTCCTTTCAATTCACTCAGCAATGATTGTAATCCCATGGCTTCATCACAGGTTGATCAACCGCAAATCTAATTGGATGAATTTCCCGCCGACTTCCATTCCAATCTCCAGTTCTTCCCTTGCCTCGCTTACTATTTCCTCCATGTATTCATTGCAAAGCACCGGATATAATGTATGTGATAATGATAATCTCTGTCTCACTCCCCAGTCTATCACTGCCATTCGCGACTCTCAATTGGCTCGAGCAGTCTGAGACATGCACCGGTTGCGGATAATACCAATTACACTTGTTACCCTAGTTCTAACATAAATTCTATCAAATGAATTCCCAAAGCTGCGTTCGAAATGGGAGACAATGATTAGTCACCATCGTCCGACAAACGATCAAGTCACAAGCCGGTTGCAAACAAAAAGGACAGGAGGCCAAAGATAATCGAAATTCCTTTCCTGGCAATATCTCCTGGACGTGAGGATAGATTGTCTCAATCATTGGCAACTTTCCCCGACGCTAGCTTGAGGCGTTTCATTCAGGAAAATCTCATGCATGCATTAGAACTTGTTGTATGTAATATGGACTGGTAAGTCCAGAAAATGTGAACTTTTTGTTTTAAATTATGACAGTTAAATTATTAAAAACAAATATTTTATTTCTTGCATCGCTTGTTTAGTTACACACTTCGTACCTAATTCGTTATAGCTGTATCTCAAAAGAGATCCTGGTGTTAATATAGACAAAGTGGCTGAGATCGTTTGATTTGCGCTCGACCGAGGTGGTTTGAAACTGAAGGGAGATTTCCACGAAGAAATATACGAGTATATAACCAATATGTGGTTATATCATCGCCACGTTTTAAGCGCGTTCTCTGCCGGTCTGGCACATGAGTGCTCCACTCTCCGATCTCTCGTACTTTATTATTCATACGAGACTTCGTTCTAAAGTCCCGGATACATAATAAACAAATATTTCATAAATACTGAGCATTGGCCCTATGTAACCAATAACCGTGGAGAGTTTAAAGTGTTTCGAAAAGGGTAGGGATGTGACGATAAGTTTTCACATAAAAAACTTTCGTCGTTAGGTTTGTTGTGAATTGTGAAATTATAAGAGTGAATAACAAGTATTTAAATCTGTCATTTCTCGTTTCCCATCCGTTAACCGTGGGTTACCTACCGATATAGTGTAGGGTTTTTATAGTTCAACCCCGGCAAAAAGAAGAGAAGAGAAGCATGCAGAGCTCTCGTTGCTAGTTCGATTTTCAGCTAGGTCGTCCTCTGAAAATTCCGCGTCAAAGCTATTTCACCAGGATTCATAGGAAATATTACGGAGATTAACAAGGTCAGCAACTTCCTGCTGAATTTGTTTTCACAAACTTGTCTTGTCCTTCGAGATCTGTAATTCGTGCAGATTATATCACCGGCAGGAGGTGAGAGGAGTAGATCGAATAATTTTTCAATACAACTCAACTTTCCGCAATGTCTTCGCAACATATTCGATAATATTAATTTTTTATATTTGTAGCAAAAAATATTCCGCCTAAATTGTTAGAATATTAGAATTCCCTAGAGTATAATAACCGTAATGGGCCTTAAAACACAAAATATTACGTCAATATATATGGATTATAAGAACAATCAAATCAGTGAGGTTCGAATTTGAAAACATCGACACTGAGGATATTTTTACTGCGCGTCTTGTCACCTAGCTCCATCAATAGAGGAATTGGTGAATATTTTTGTCACGTACATTAGTTTTTCTGCAGGCTCTGTGATATCTATAACTTGTTAATCGAACAGCGTTGTATCTTAAATAAGTAGCGCATACCCTTCGCGCGAGGGCCTTCGTGATATTTTCTCTCAGCATCCGGAGGAAGCTGCCTTGCTTTCTTTCGCCGAAATACTATGGAAAACCTACTCATTGACGATGACAGTAAAGTATTAATTGCTTTTCCATTTTTCTGGTGTTTATGAACAAAACAAATATTGGCACACCTTGGTATTTTTCAACGCACCATAGGGTGTTGCCCGCACTCCGGATGCCACCGAAATAACTCATTCCGTAACAATCACAAGTCACCATTTAAACCGGTTTAAAGGCCGATGGAAGGTCACGTGGCTGCTTCATGCACCATCCCATGATTCAGTCCGCATTCATTTTGCGAGTGAAAGTCAACTTATCCTCAGCTTGGTAAAAAGATGCTTACTGGGAACCTGGCGTAGAAATTTACTAGTACCCAAAGGGTTGTGGTATAGGTAGGCTCGTTATTATGCTGAATAAGCTGCGATTTAGAGTTTACTTCAATAACAGTAGGTCCGCAATGCATTGCACTCCAGCTACCGAATGCTCGTAAGATGTGCTTATCAGTTATGCTGTTTTTAGAAAATATCGGAATTCCACGAATGCCCAAAGAGACAATGAAAATGTAGACTTCAGAGAACTTCATAAATTGCTTAAAATGCATGGTAGTTTGATTTAAAAACATTCGCCATTTTACCGAGTTGTGTACCACGTACCGAAACAAGCAGCTTACCATGTTGGTAATACGTGTACCTATGACATACCTCCTTGGGGGACTCGTCCTAAGGCATTCTACGTTAGTCTTTGGTCATTTAAAATTATTATTTTATTGCGACCATACACAAAACCACACAAAGGAACAAGCCATGACAGCAATGCTTTAGCACCCTCATCAGGGTCTATTGCCTTGGTGCATGATAAAATCAGTACATTACTCTTCCATTCCATGCCTGAAGACTTAAAAAAAGCTCTGTGTGATACAGACGGTACCTTACATTTCCCGTTTCCAGTCAGCGTATCCAACGAACTAGGTAAAAGATTTTTGTCTTCTTCCTAGAATCCCCCTGCCTTCGAAAGGAAGATATTTCAAAATATCTCTCCAGTGATCACTTCTTGGAGACTTGCTGCCATTTGACTGTTTCAGAGAGTATCCAGTTAACTATCCAGATTTATCTCAACAATTTCACTTTTATTATATGAAAATGTTTTCATAAAATTCCAATGATATCAATCATGTAACATTTTTGGACTAATTCATCAATAAGCTGTGTTTTTTGAGTGAAATTTGGCTCAACCTCTCCCAGTCCGATACCAATGGCGGAGCTTGCGCAAAAAGATATATGTTGGCACAGCGTTATCATTGGCATTTTTCATCACATTTACTGGAATTTACATCGTTTTCTAGCCAGTCTACATGTTAATAGACATGAATAACCGTGATGTCACTTCTGATTTGCGAAAAGCCACGGACAGATTTTATATCCTTTACCATTACGAACGATGAAATTCGAACCGAGAGACGCGGGGACGATATGGGGAGTCGGGAGTTATTCAATGTTTTCAGAACTCAGAACCATGGGAGATAGAGCATTTTACGACTCTAGTTGAATTGGCGAACGTGCCAAAGACATTTTTAAATACCATGACGAAACACGCAGTATAGGCCGCAGAGCGGAATGTAAGCGGATAGCATGAAAACTCGCACATGCAACTAAAATCACTAAAAGAGAGAAAGAAACGCACAATCCAGGGATGATTATTCAGGAAGCAGGGACATATCTAGAAACTTGAACTGAGTAGCTTATGAGTAGCAGATGAAATGGAAACTCGCGTTACTTTTTTAAACTCTTTTAGAAATATCTATTTGCGGTCAATAATGTATTTCCCTTTTGGAAGTTTAAAATGTAAAATACGTGGATATTGCCTGATTTAAAATGAATAAACATTCCCCTGGTGGAAAGATAGATCCTCGTTGGCTATATTCCAATTTTTTCACGCCTCAACTGGTAGTAAACCTTTTCCCTGAGAGTGCATTTGTTTAATTATTAAATAAATACCGGTCTGTATGAAACGATGATACATTTCCCTCAAAGCCAGCGAAAGGCGCTTTTGGATTGCCTTGGTGATGGGAATTAATGAGCCGTTCAAATGTGAATGGGAATAAACAATGATCTAATAGAAATAATATGTTGTATACGTGTATGGTATTATTTATGATGAGAGGAAAAGCTTGAACTCTGGTTAAGAAAGTTCCCTAAAACCTACTGACAACAATCGAGGAAACAGAAACAAATCCTCCGCTCTAGGCTGTTCCCTTCTTCACCTTCTCGTAGCTGTTATTTCTATTTATTACACCAAAGATATTTTTGCATCCTTCTAACTTTCCCTCTCTCCATCAGCTCTGCCTATTCCTTTCCAAATTTCCCCAATTTCCTCTCTTCCGCAATCTGTCTCACTGTTGTCGTTCGTCTTCGCTTCTACTCTTTTCATCTCACGTACCCCATCCTTCTCCACACCTCAAAATCTTCCTAGGCAAGTCCATCCTCTTTTCTCAAAAAACCATTCTTCCTTAACTAATTGCGCTATTAAAGCCTTGTATTGATTGTTTTAACATATCTATCCAGGAGTCAGTATCATCAGGACTCTCCTTGTTAATTATTCGTTTGCTTACGGTATTATTTTCTAATGCCCTGACTGGAAAAGGGTATTCCTTTGTCTAATTTAATACATTTTTTTTAATTACCTGTTATATTTTTTTTTATTTTCCAGAAACTTTATGGATTCATCCTCTCGTGAGACATAATCTGAAGAAATGGATGTAAAACTACGAAGGGTTTGGAACGCCTTCAGCCGAAAGAGGTTTATGGAAGAGGACACGAACGTAACACCCTTGGCACGAGTCCTAACAGTGTTCGATTTGACCGCCCTCGGAGCAGGATCCACGCTTGGCCTCGGCGTCTACGTCCTCGCGGGGTCAGTGGCCAAGGTTCAAGCTGGTCCCGCTGTTACTCTAGCGTTTTTAATAGCAGCTATAGCTTCAGCTTTCGCGGGTATGTGCTCTCTGAACCACTCTATTTATTCCATAAAAAGTGCATAATCAATCCGGAAACCGGTGTGATATGTGAGAGTAGAGTTCACCCAATACTAAGCCCTATACAACGGGTAATATTATTTGTAGAGATTTAAGCAGAACCGACGAACTTGGTCATTGTTCAAGTATACATGCCACCGAGCAACCACAAAGAGGAAAAAGTCGAAAGGATATGAGTTAGGGGATATAATCGCGGGTGTTCCGGCTGGGAAACATTTGATAGCAATGAGGGATTGGAATGCGACGGTAGCTGAAGGAAGAGATGGTGATGAGGTGGGGGACTACGGTTTAGGCACAAGGAATGACCGCAGGGAGAAGGCAATTGAGTTCTGCAGAGACAGGGGTTAGTCATCACCAACAATTGGTTTAGAAACCACTAAAGGCGTAGGTATACATGGAAAATGCCAGGTGACTCAGAAAAGTATCTGATAGATTATATTCTCGTTACGCACAGGTTTAGGAACAATGTGATTAATTCGCACAGCTTCCTGGGAGCGGACGCGGACTCTGACCACAATTTAGTTGTTATTAAATGTAGCGTCCTTTTCAAAAAGATAAGGTTGGAGCGGCGGGTTAGGAAATGTAATGTAGAAGCATTAAATGGATTAATAAGGGAGGAGTATCAGCAGGCTATAGAGAATCAACGAAACAGGCATTTACCTGTTTCGTTGATTTCGAATAGGCGTTTGATAGAGTGAACTGGGAAAAACTAATGAGTATATTGCAGAAAATAGGAATAGATTGGAGGGATAGAAGGCTAATCCGCAACCTGTACATGTCTCCGACTGCTCAGGTGCGAGTGGGGAACGGAGAGTCCGGATGGGCGGTGTTAGGAAGAGGTGTAAGGCAGGGTTACCCATTATCGCCGTTGCTGTTCAACGTATATGTGGATGAAAAGATTAAAGAGGCATGGGAAGAACTGGAGGTAGGAATGAAAGTCGGAGGGGAATTCGTAAAATCGGTTAGATTTTCTGATGACCAAGCATTAGTTTCTCAGTCAGCCAAGGGGTTGCAAGCATTGTTGAGTGAATTGGAAGTTCAGTGCGAGAGATATGGAATGAGAATCAATATTAATAAAACAAAGGTTATGCGATTTTCCAGAAAGAAAAAGGCTAAGCTAAACATTAAAATAGGAGGGAAAAAATAGAGCAGTGGAACAGTTTACATATCTCTGAAGTGTTTTGGACCAATACGGCCAAAGTAGTAGGGACGTAAGGAGAAGAATTGCACTAGGCAAGGAGGCTTTCTCAAGGAGGAGGGAGTTGATGACGGGGACGTTGAGCAGGGAGGTTAAGAAAAGACTCGTAAAAACTCTGATATGGAGGTAGCTATGTACGGCGCAGAAACGTGGTCGCTGAAGCAGGAGAGACGTAGATTGGAGGCTTATGACATGTGGGTGTGGAGAAGGATGGAAAAGGTGAAATGGACCAAAAGGAAAACAAATGAACTACTAGGTATGGTGGGCGAGGAAAGTGGATTTTTGGGAGAAATCATAAGGAGGCAGGAAAAATGGATGAAAAGCATTTTGATCAGCAGTGGGATGTTGAAGACTGTGATAGGGAATGTTACGCAAACAAGGAAGGGGCAGGAATAGGATAGGGATGTTGGATGGAATGGAAGGAGTATGGAACCATACAGAGATGAAGAGGGACCTAATGTAGAGTAGGTTGCTGGATTGTGTTTTGTTACAAATTATTTATTTGGTAGTTGAATCCACCCTAAAACCTACCTTAACCGGTAGATTACCTGATAATAATAATACGACGGGTAAAATTCACACACCTGGGTATGAGGACCAGTTTCCAATTGTGGTTTCCCAAGGAGACCTGGCAAACGAAAATTCAAAGCTTGGGTGAAGCCGAGTGTGTCCAGTGGAGTCATCATCGAAATTGAACCCAGACAGTCCGGTCAGTAGCCCAGCACTCTAACCACTGAACTACCACGACTCTAAACAACCTCATTCGTTCATTTTTGTTGCTTTTTTAAAAAAGAATTCAATGCTGTTTTACCATTTCAACATTAAATTCTTGTTCTTGATAAAAGCGAAAAAATTCCAGGGTACTTACGGAGATAGTTATTCCGGACGTAAAATCTAACGTAGTTTCCATGCGTCAAAATAAGTAACTTTTACGCTCCACTGATTGGGTGGGTTGCACAGTGGTGGGTTTTCGATTATTATTATTAGCTTCAGTCTTACCGTCTATGTAGGATTTTGATGGGCTCACTACTACACTTGTGAGCCTAGGCTAAAATGGTATTTAAATAATCAAATTACAATAAACCATTTTTCAATTCCACAAACGTTCTGCATTAATTCATGCCTTACAGAGTTCTCAATCTTTTCCTCTTTCTACCTCACTCACTAAAGATTCTCCCTTCTATCATAGTTTTCAGTGTGCAATCGTCTCTCATTATTTCCTGCGTCACTTTCCCTACCTTTGAATTTCTCCAGGCAACTTTCTATCTTAGCCTACTACTCGAATGTCCAGCACTTCTTCGTTTGTTTCCCTCGCCGTCTATATGCCGTTTCCTATCTTCTCTACGCACTCCTCAAAATTCTGGGCGTCAGACAAGACACGGCAAAGCATAAACACACTTCACTTCGGGAGGGGGGAGAGGAGTTAAGAAGATAGGGGTGAACGGGTTGCAAATTTCCGAGATGATGGAAAATTACAATAAACAAAATTTCAATCGCCATTCGAATTTTCGTCAGGGAGAGTGAGAGTTTATTGTAGCCCCCTCTGACCGCAGAAGGTCACTCTTTGATCTCCAGATCTACGGAGATCTCTTGCGAAACCGAAGAGTACGATTGTGCAATGAGTGTAAATGGCGAGACTTACTGAAGCCTGATACCGATCGATTCCGACTGCTGAGTCACCTCCAAGACTGCACCCGCCCCTCGGGAGGAAGCTGTGCACCACACCCGGGCGGCGGCATAAAGGGAGCGGCGAAGTTTCCAAATAAAATTTCCGTTGAGTGCAGAAAAAGAAACACCCCAGCTCAGAAAAATAAGCAAACATGCGGAACATGAACAGCGGACAAAACAGTCAGTCGCGTCACAGGTGGTGAAAAGAGAACGATTTGGGGACGGGGGGAGAACACTATTGTACATAGCGTCGGGGAGTGAGAGGGGACTGATGCATTTCCACAAACAAATTTCGTGCTTTGGTGATGTCGCTTAAACGTTGCAATTTCTGGGGCTTAATTTTCTCATATAAAGCAAGTAATAAATAGCAAATCGCTGGGGAGTAATGGTAGTGTCGTCTAGTTTGAATTTTCGGTTCCGGCTTCAAACTCTGTGGCGCAAACTAATGGCGCAGTGATCCATTTGTGAGAAAATGAAAAAATCCGTCCTTACAATTATAGCCGATGCATAAATATGGCAGACAAAGTAAAATTATCCTCTTAGTATCTCGGCTAGATCCGGAGTCACACCAACGTCGGTTCTAACATGAATAAAACACGTGAGAAGCATTTGCAGAGATGCATTAAGGAAAGTTGGTTCTATAAAACTTTAATTTTGAATACAATATTTTCTATTTAATTCAAGCCCAACGTTCAATAAGCAGACGAGACCACAAATAGAATTTAAGAAAACGGACTGCCGAAGAAACCGACTTGAAATCCTTTTCCCTCTCACAATTCGTGATCACCAGAGTAAAAAGCCTGCTAACGCTTTTTATTGTTAATGATTTCTTTAATGCTATAATTTCACCATTCTGGCCAAATGAATAAGAAATGTCGCGTGTGAGCTCTCTTCAATGTCGCGTGTGAGCCTTTGTCAATGAAAACTATCAACCTCCGAGATGATTACTATACTCGTAGAACCATTGAAAAATGTTCATATACATGAGTCTTGTTCCCAAAGGAGTGTTAGCACCCGAGCGATAAAATTTAGACATGAATACGTTCCTCTCATGCCATCTGCATGGTGCAGGGCAAGCACAAACAAAATGATACATTTTATGTTAAATAATTTCTTACACACTACTATATTCTTGTAAGCTTATTTCAACTCATCAACACTCATACTTAACATATTTCGTATGTAATCGCCTTTTCCTGAAATTCCTTATGTCAAGCCTTTTCCACTACCAGCGTAACACGTTTCTTTTACACACATTTGTGGATGAACAAAATCTTGATCGGTAGGATGTTTAATATGTCTAGAACGGAAGTGACCGCTCCTAGGATATAGCAATTAATCAAGTCATCTTGACCTACCATTCATCCAAGGTCCATACTGACAGTTTTGGCCACTCCCACGAAGTGAGGCCAGTTATCCGAAAGGTGCCATAATTCGAGAAAATTGGGATTCGGACTCAGAATAAACAAAAAATTAACAATCGTCATGGTCAAGTGAGAAGTGCCATAAAGAAATCATAAAGTTTTAACGAAGCGATTTCATTTGCCTTATAGCCTTTCCCTTCGGTAGTCTTGCTTTTTTCCGGGACGATAAAAGGGGCCAGCGGGAAAATAAGCCGCCAGATTGGTTGGGTGTCCGTGAAATTGTGTCAAGTCGTGCAAGAGCAGGCTAACGGTTCGACGATTTCCTGTCCTTTCCAGTTTCCCTGCCGTTCCCCCACCTTCCCCGCTCCGAGAAGTAGGATACAGCAAAGGATCAGTATGATTTACTGTATGCATCTTAATCACACCGAAGAACAAGATGTTGTGTTCAGTGGTAGGGAGTTAAATGGCCAATTTCAGAATTTACATATCACATCACATATCGTATCCTGTCGAGGAACCAGCAAGAAGAAGGAAACGTGATGGAAAATGAATTCGATCCTGCGGAAAAACTTCGGACAGGAAAAAGTGAACGCATTAAGAGAAAGCGAGAGAATGGTTGGGGACTAAATACGACAAAAAAATACTGAATATAAGAAAAAATACGCAGAGTATCTTGATGGAACTGAAAGAGATTTAAGGGAGATGGAGAGAATGTATGGATGACCTTTGGGGGACAGATTTTGACTCGTTACCTGGAGACAAACGGAATGAGACGAGGATGAGATCCCAGGAAAGCTACATAGTAAGAAAAAAATAGCAATATGGAAAATCAAAGTGAAAAGGCATTGGGAACAGAATGAAAAATTTTTCGATTACTTACGAAAAAGGGAGAGAATGGTCTGCTCAGGTTCATTCCACAGCAAATATTAGGATGGAGTACTACACGAAAATATTAATGATGGGGTATGGCTTTCTAAATTCAATGTTGCATTATTCTAAAAACACTAACCTTTAGCACGTAGATAGTATTTGGCAAAAGGGAAATTCCTTATCTTGCACTTGTTGGAACTCATTGATGGTATTCAATTGGAAACTAAAATTAAAATGATGAAATAAAAATTGTTAGTTTTTTGCTTTCAGATTTAATTTCAGAAAATTCTAGAAAAACCATAAGAAAATTAATTTTAAAATTAAGAGTGAGGGTTTACATCTGGATTTGATCAGCAAAGTGTACCCCATTATAATATTGGGTAATTACAAGAGTGACCTGATAAGTTTCTGACCTAACAAGGATACAAGACATTTTTTTTTTAAATTTTCTTAGGTCGGAAACTATTCAAACCACCCACGTATGCAACAGGTATGTAACTGGATTGCCATGCACAACTTGGCAAGAAGAAACCGAAAAATGAATACATATATTTTTATTTAGGTCAAGAGAGAATTTTCTATTGATGGCATCTGTTATTTGTTATCATGAGCATTTCAATCCTAAGACTTGTTCAACGCAGTCCTCCATTCTTCTCTAGCCAAAGTTAATTCTCTAACCTTCTGATAACTTTTCCTTTTTAGATCTTTCTTAATTTGTCCTAAGCACTTGTCTCTTGGTTTTACCTCATGGAATCATCTTCGAAATTTTTCCTTATATTATGTTTATAACTACTCCACTGCACCTCAATCCATTGTCCATTCCTTCTAGTTCGTATTTGTTGTAGAATTCTCTTTGTGGTTATTTCCTTTCTGGTCTCTTGCATTTCCTCCCTCATTCCTCACTTTGTTTGTCCATTAAATCTTCAGAATTTTTTTCAAGCACCATACTTCAAAAGGTTTCTATTCTTTGTTGGTCCACTTTTCCAATGATTCATGTCTCTGACCCATAGAGTGCTATGCTTCATACAAACATTATGACAAAGTACTTTCTTGTTAGCAACCTTGGGCTCTTTGAACATATTAATTACTTTTTCTTCATGAATAACTTCTAAGCTTGAGCCATTCCTTGCTTGATGTCAGTGGAATTTTTTCTATGCCATGTTATACTGCAGCCCAGGTAGATGAAGGATTCCACTTCCTCTAGTTTAAGTCCTCAAAGTAAGATTTCTTAATTTCCTTTTTTTCACATAAAGGGATTTTAGTTTTCTTCTGATGCTCAGTTATATTCCCAAAGTACATGGTCCCCAGCAATCAGAGTTACTAGCAGGTCCTCTGACCTTTCTGCTACCACTGTGATGTCACCTGCGAACTTGAACATGTTACTTTCTTCATGATTTACCTAACCTTCTTTGATGCCTATTTGTTGAGCTTCTTTTTTTGCCTTTTCTAGATATATGTTGAATATTGCTAACAAGAGTTTCCATCCTTACCTAATGCCTTTGTTTATTTTAACTTATTTTTTCCTTTCGATTTTATTTGGATGATTGTTACCTGATTCTTGCAGAAGTGATGTATTATTCTCTGTATAGTCCATTCCAAGTACTTCTGGTATCTTGAATATCTTGTTCCATTCAAAGTCATAAAAAGTCTTCTCCAAGTCCATCAATGCCACATTTAATGGCTTGCCTATGTGTATCATATTTCTGACCCACAAGCTGGATATTGCCACTCTAGTTCCTCAGTTGTCCTGAATCTGAATTGGTTTATCCTAAGGCCTTCTTCTAGATTTCCACCTATCCTTTGGATAATTATCCAGGGAGCAGTTTTAAATTGTGAAACATCAGGCTCAATACTTGAATAATAATTAATTAAATCTCTCGCTTCATTCATGTTTGGAGAAATATAGTCAAAATCTTATGCAGTACAATGTCTGCCTATTGTGATTCACACAGAATTGAAAAATACCATAAGCAAAATTCACTCAGAAATAATAGAGAAAATACAAAACAGCCCAACTAAAGGACACTTGGAAGAATGCAGCATAACTGTGATTATCTCACAATATTCTTTATCCTAAGGTTGTCAACATTTTTAATTATTAATTAATATAGGTACCTGTAAAGAATCAATAATAACTACAGTGGTAACTTAGTTGAACAAACTGGGTAATGCCTATCATTAATCATGTGATGCCTCACTTGACAGTTGTAATATCTGTGTACGGCTGACTCTGTACTCAAGGTCTGTCAGAATATTTCCTTTCTCAAAACAGGATTACTCTTGCATTATCCTAGGATTTCCTTCCTCGCTTCTCCCTCACCTCAATTTTTACTTTTCTTAGTTCCCAGTTCATTATTCCTTAAGTGCAAATGGTATCACCTCTCAAGCGCTTCTAAATTAGAAGCACCACTTAAAAGTTTTGCAGTGAACCCTTACTTGTTTGTGGTAATTCCATGGAAGGGTGTGGAATTAAAGAATGGGAGGAGTCCAAAAATTAGAAAATATATAAGGAAACACACATGTTAATTCACATTGGCATCTAACCTCACATTTCAATGCAACAACATAATTTGATACTAATGAGGCAAGAGAATTGATAATTTTGTTAATCAGGTAACTAAGCACCTGTGAAATTATTTTGGATAGTATATCTATTGCTGATTCTGTGGTATTTCTAAAAAATAAAAACATTTTAATTTATAAGATCAAAGACTTAATTTCTTACTCAAATTAATGTACATTGTCATAAAATATGCTTTGAACATGCAGTTAAAAAGATAAAATTGATAACATGCACAGTAAGTTATTTTGCTAACATTTAGATATCTAGAGCAGGTGTCCATCTTTAAGATTTGATGAAATGCAAGCCTAATATAGAACTACGATCATGCCAGATTGGCCTATTATTTTCACCCAAATGTCCCACATTTTTCGTCTACTCTGCTAGCCATACATTACAATGAATTATTTTCCCTGATATGATATACGGTTTGTCTATATGGACTATTTGTCACTTTTTAAAGAGAGTGCTCAACACATTTAACCCAGGACATATGTTGAAATAATTTCCATTCATTATAAATTTGCCCAGATTTACTGCTTAAAATGTTAAATTATTTAAATTTATTTGTAAAAATTATGGCTTATTTTGCTATCAACATATGAAACAATTACATTTTTCAGTTGAATAAATGACATTTTGAATTCCCAACTGCTTTATTGACTTCATAGTATGAGATATTTGCCCTAATACACTTGATCACTCATTTTATCTTTGTATCTCTCATTCTTGAAACAATTTAGCTGTGTGTTATGCTGAATTTGCTGCCCGGGTACCTAAAGCTGGATCTGCTTATGTCTACAGTTATGTCAGTGTCGGTGAATTGGTTGCATTTGTCATCGGTTGGAATTTGATTCTTGAATATATTATAGGTAACATATTTCCATCACTAACTCATTTTGTACTATTTCATATATTTAAACTTTCCACAAGTTTGCACTACAATGTACATATTATGGGGATAATTTGATCATGAAGAGATGATGATTTTCAAAAATTAATTTATACAGCCTAATTAATTTTGGTCATTTCAGGAACAGCAAGTGTGGCTCGAGGACTCAGCAGTTATATAGATTCACTTGTTAACCACACAATGGAAAATGCTCTGAGAGAAGCCATGCCCATGGATGTTAGTTTCTTGTCCAGTTATCCTGATTTCTTATCTGTAGGAATAATTCTACTTCTGACAGCCCTGCTTGCTTTTGGAGTGAAGGAATCAACAACAGTGAACAACATTTTCACTGTGCTCAACCTTATCACCATCATGATAGTCATTATTGGTGGTGGTATTAAATGTTAGTGATGATTTATTTTTCCCATAAATTTATGTAGTAGTTAAATTCCATCACCATTACATAGGAACATTTATCTAAACTAACTTACATAATTGTACAGCAGAGCTCAGAGAGTTTAAATTTCTTGCAGCTAACCCAGAAAATTGGAAAATAAAAAAAGAAGATATACCTCCAGGAAAAAATGGAGGCTCTGGAGGATATACACCATTTGGATTCTCAGGAGTGATGGCAGGAGCAGCTAAGTGCTTCTATGGATTTGTTGGATTCGATTGCGTAGCAACTACAGGAGAAGAAGCCAAAAATCCACATAAATCAATCCCACTGGCCATTATTTTGTCTCTCATCATCATATTCTTGGCTTACTTTGGGACCTCTACTGTCCTCACCATGATGCTGCCATACTATGACCAGGTGAGTTGGAGTGGACCTTTGACAAGTGAGTCCTTCAGTAAGGCCTTAATAACTGAAATTTGAAAAAAAAATCAACTCAGGAAAGAGAATTTCCTCAAAACAATAAAGATGACTAGAAAATGTGGAAATATTTAAAAAATAATGTAAATATCAATTGCTACAACATTGGCTCTACTTGAAAATCAGTTATTTACACCAATCAATGTGTGCACACTGTATGTAAGATACAAATTGTCCATATTGTACAAATTGTATCTTACATACGTACAAATTGTACAATTGTCTCTTGAAGTTATTAAATTATTTAGCTAACAGCACTAAATCTTTAAGTACTGCATCACCTACAGTACAGTAAATACTTTTAAGAAAATATGCTAACAATTTATATAATAATTTGATTGATGAGTTGTATAAAATTGTATGAAACAGCTTAGTTTTGATTTTTCTTCCAGTTGATTGGGAAACTGATTTTAATGAGATGGGGATTTTCTTTTTTTTGTTAGAGATTTATGTTCGGAAGTTTCTTTTAAGTGAATTGTTTTTTTTCTGACTGATTTTATTCATCATCTTTTGGATATTGATTGGATTTGAGATGTCATGTTATTCTTCCCAGGTGTTTGATTATAATAATTGGAATTTGTGTGGCACCTGACATTGTCTATCTGCACATATACATTTTAATAATAATAAACCCCTCTTGTAGGCAAAGAACTAAGTGCAGTTAGGTAGTTAATTCAGTCAACTGAAGAAACACACATTGGATCGCAAGCTGTATACTGATGTATACAGCTTGCAATTATACTGTATTGATGCATAAATTACAAATTTGACTCAGAACATTAATGAAAATCCCAAAATTGTCTCGGAATTCTAAAAATCATGACTAATTTAATTCAAGGATTTTATAAAAAGTATTGGTAACAATTTTTTCCTGCTGTGTGCATGAAGTGCTGAATTCAGACCATTGGTTAAGTTTGCACATGATTGCAGATCGTATTGGCATTGATAAGATGACAATCTACACCATTATCTCTGAAAATTTGGCAATGCTAAAGATCTGCACTAAACTCATCCCGAAGGTGTCAGCCACACCTGCTCCAAGGTAAAACTACCTGATGAAAACAGCATCGTAATGATTCTCCAACCTCCTCACAGTCCCAACCTGGAACTAGCAGACTATTTCCTATTCCCAAAAGCAAAATCCTCCCTCAAAGGGCACCGCCATGTTAAGTGCTGCCAAAGCAGCTTGCACATGTACCATTTTACGGACCTTCCAGAATCTCCTACCAGGGACCCTTTGAGTAGTAGAAAAGCCACTGGATAAAGTGTGTCGACATTCAACGGATGTACTTTGATGAATTTTGATGCATTGTAGCAATATCTGAAATACATCTATTTTTCCAAAACTTTTCCTGATACTTTTTATGCAAACGTATATGCCTCATCCTCAGGGAGCCCTTTGGGCAAGTCTTTCTGCCAAATCTAGGTAGTGAAAAAAGTGTTATGTGACTTAATTTTATTTCTAATCAATCCATCACTATTTATAAATTTTCTTAATGTATGTACTATATAAAATGACTAAATGCTAAACAATGCAATAATTTCAGAGTTTAAAAATCATTTCCCTTGACAGGGATGACTTTTACACTGAAATTGTTGCATTGTAATGCATATTTAGTGGATGACTCCATCAAAGGTTACTGCCACAGTATCTCTTGCATTTTCTTGGAATTTAACTAAATGCTTACTCACGTGAGAGATTCATGGGATAAAAGCATTGAGTTTTGGATTCTTGTGGTTTTACAGATGACTTTAATTACTTTTTAGGATGAAAATGCTCCATTCCCATATGCATTTGGTCAAATAGGATGGGTTGCTGTTCAATGGATAGTAACAATTGGAGCAATTTTTGCCCTAACTACAAGGTATGTTTTTTTATATAAAATTAAATTTTTAAATGATATTTTTATTCATAGGTATTCACCTACATCTACTCAATACCCCGCAAGCCGCTGCAAGGGCATGTGGTGGGGGTGTTAGGGCACCAACCATAATTTACAAAGAATAAAAAACTGCATGCAGAAGCCACAAATTTATAGTCCACAAACCAAACATGGTAAACATTCATACAAGAACCCTTTCACCCCACACACATGCAAACCCACAAACTACCAACAAACATACACATGCACCTACATTTACACCTAATATCTTTGAATTTTCACATTTGTTCAGCCTTGCAACTTAAATGTTTTTAATATTTCTAGAGGGACTTCGGTTTCTTACTATTATGATTTCTGATTGTTCTGGGAAAGAATGAGTATTTGAATCTATCTGCATTGGAATCTATCTCCCTTATTTTATCTTTGTGCTCTAATGTACCTAGGTAGTGTGGGGCCATTATTACTCCTTTTGTGTCATCGTTAAACTCACTGGATCTGAATCTTTCCAAAAGTCTAAGTCTCGCTTGTTCTCTTTGTATTTCAAGGGGCTCGCAGCCTAAATCCCCTAAGAGACCTGTTACACTTGTGTTCTTATTATAAATATTTTTAACGAATCTGGCGGATTTTTTCTGGACTTTATCCAATTCCTTTTACCAGATTTTCTCCCAAGGATCCCAAATACTTGTGGCATATTCCAAATGTGGTCTCACTAGAGCAAAATAACACCTCTCTTTAACTTTCTCATTAAATTTCCCCACCACCCGTTTAATGAAGCCCAGTTTCTTTGAAGTAGATCCACATATTTTCCTGACATGTGCTCCAAATGAAAGGCATGGTCTTAGAACTACCCCCAAATATTTTACTTGTTTGGCCGTGGTTGGTACTGAACCCTCTATTTCATAGTTTAAGTCCTGTTCGCCACTTCCTTTGTTCCAAAATTTCAAAACTGTGCATTTGTCTATGTTAAGCATTAATCCCCATGACTTCCTTTCGTTTTAAGGTGGCTCATTCAAGTGTAAAATGTTTTTAAAAGTCATTTCATAAATGCTGGAAAATCAACTTGCAATTTTTCAATCAAAATTTTATGTTTCCACTAGTTTACATTCATTCAAATGAATCATATGCATAATTTAAAATATAAAAGCATCCAAATTATTTGAGATAAAATTATCAAATAGAAAACTACATGGTTATTTCTATTCACAATATAAAATGTCTCCAGCATTAAGGTGACACCATGACAGACATGAATTTCTTAAAATTATTTTAAGAAGGACTTTGTTAAAAAATTAGTTGTAATTTTTCCTTCCCAAAATAGCTTTGCAGCTTTATTTGTACATTTTCAGTGTGAAAAATTAAAAGTTCATACTGATAAATTTCGGATTCTTTACATTATATTAGCTGATTGACACTCTTCATTTAGGGATGAGTATTTTCTTAAGAGGTATAGGTAGCATACAGTAAAAGGAGTCACTTAATCTGAACCCGTTCTAAGTTTTATATATTCTTTTTTAAAGCTATTCAAGAATGCATAAATTGGGTGGTCTGGGTAGTAGAAGCATATATGTCCACAGAGCAGTTTTAATTTGATATTGATGGTGTTTGCACGTCAGATGTGAATACATTCTGTATTGAAATGCCAATTCATTGGACATGGAAAAAATCAGCATGGGGCATCTGCATGCACCCACAGCAGAGAAAAGGCTTTATAAAAGATTTGCACAAACTGCTTCAAGCCCATTCAAACACAAGCCTGGGGTTCTGAACTTTTCAATAGTCAGTTATACAGAAGATTTCCGCATTTTTACATTTCTACCTTAAAACTGATGCCAGCTCAAGCCAAAATACATGAGTAGTGAAATATGCCAGCTTAATAATTGTTTCATTTGAAATGTGTATTTAAAAGTTCTGTGTTAGCTCTTGATCTCTGATTTGATAGTGATTGAATAATTTGCAGAGAAGGTATTATCTATACCATGGATGACTATAAATCACATTAACTTGAGATTTCTATTGATGGACATACTGCACTGATAATTAGACAAATTTTATGACCGTAATCAATTACCTTACTATACACTGATCAATGAATAACCTACATTCTGCCGTTGAAGTACCTCTAGTATAGATTAGCTAATACTAGGACATATAAAAAAATACCATTACTTTTTGGTGAACAAAATGTTTTATGACTATCCTTTTATTAAATGACTATTATTATTAAATACTGACACCAAATATAGGTAAAAAATTTAAAGATATTGGCTAAATTGTTCATATGTGGGTCTTATAACTTCAAAGTTATTGTATTAAGCATGCCGGTGTCAACATCATTTAATCTCCTTCCGTTCAAATATATTTGATTCATGTAAGAGGCTTAAGTTACAAGAAAGAAGAGCTTGTGAATGGATTACTAGAAAAATCAGCCTCTCAGCTATTGATTCCTGTATTATAAATTCACTGTGATCGCAAGAATTGCCATCAGTAAAATTGGATAATTTTGGGACAATACTTCCTCTGAGAACACAGTAAAACTTAATAAAAATGGCAGTTCACCATTTGAATAAATGAAATAAATATATAATGTGAGAGCTCCTCATATCCTGTCTAAAGGAATTAATAGAAATAAGTCCAATTCTTAAGATATTTGAATGGTTTTAGAATTTAATAAAATTTCTATCAATTGATTCATATTTTGTAAGAGATAGGATGATTTTCATTTCAGTTTAATGGGATCTATATTCCCTCTCCCCCGGATTTTCTATGCAATGGCTAATGATGGTCTCATATTTAAGGGACTAGCAAAAGTTCACCCCAAAACACAAACACCTTTAATAGCCACAATTCTGGCTGGAGCCCTGGCAGGTGAGCCTCCTTTATAAGCATGCTAATTATTTGTTTCTATGCAATTTTTAAGAGTTTAAAATGTTCCCCATGAACCTCTATATTTTCTGATGCACCTGGTTCTTAATATGATTTATTAAATGTTCATTCCAGGGATAATGGCTCTAATTTTTAATCTACAACAGCTCATTGACATGCTCTCAATTGGTACCCTTTTGGCCTACACTATTGTGGCTATATGCATCCTCATACTCAGGTTCGTATTAGTTAATTGCATCTTCTCTGAGCTAGCCTTAAACATAGAGCCATATTATGAACTGATAATTTAAATGAACAAGTGATACAGACACGATTCCATATTCTTGAAGTAGAACTCAAGTCGCATATCTTAAAACAAGATAATAAAAATAGCAACACTTAACTACATAATGTCTGATATAAATCTCGGTCTGAAATCTATGTATTGCTATTGTCATATGATTATAGATTTAAAAAATTTAACACATCATATCACATGTGTTTCAGGTACAAAACCAATGAAAACGACCAATTGGAACAATCTGAGCAACCAGGTCAAATGCCATCACATGGAATATTTTTTTCATCCCCCATGAACACATTTTCCAGCTTATTTAACCTCAGAGGCATTAAAAGTGCACATCCAACGTCCTCACTCATAGTCCAATGTTCAGTTGTTATATTCTGTAAGTATGCATTCCAAATGTTACTTCATTGGACAAATTTTAGGTGCCTACAAATAAGCGATACTTATAACAAGCTGCATGCTCCCAGCCTTCATGCCTCAAGAATCTTTGCACTGATTCTTATAACAGCATTATCCACTTAATTGAGTACTTAAAAGCATGGGCATATATTTATTGATTTTCACTGCTGTTTTACAAATACAGTAATAGGATAAAAGGAAGATTTTTGATATTATACAATATCAAATACCACTCATTGATAATACAAGATGAGCCTTGGGAAGTTAAACATAGTCTGTTTAGTCCAGATACATACACTGTCGAGTCCAGATATTTACACTTATTTTAGATGACTAGTCTACCACCCAGAGATAGATTTTTCTTTGAGTCTTGAAGACCATAATTTTAGACAAGTTTGGATTAATTACATATATGATTTTATAAAACTCTACACAGCATAAACACATAAACCATTATCCAGTCCGGGTACTATTTAACCCTCTTCTTATTGCCTTGAATATTCTTCTTTCTAACACATTTTTCAGCCACTGAATAACTTTTCAAACCACTTTCTCTACTCTTTCAACTTTTGACTGACAAATCCTTCTTTTCACAATCATCTCAAACTTTTGCATGTTTTCAATTCCTGCTCAACTTACGTCCATCAATTTGTCTCAAAAACCCAAAAACCATTCTCATCCATCAAAGACAAATACAGAGACTTTTTTATATTGAGATATTTGATAATCTAACTGCATTTTAGGTTATCTGTTGCCATTGTTAATATGGGCCTCATTTTCTAATGCAAATATTCTCCCAAGGTCCTGACGTGTACAATAGACATTTTAACCAAAATGTTGACCAAACAAATCAAGTGGTAAATTTTCATTACAACGTGGTTTTGCCCTTTCTATCTCTCCCATCAATCTTAGTATCTTCGAGATAACATAACAAACACTAACATTAGTAGAAGTATAACGTATCAAAAAGTATGAATTTATCAGCTTTGATTTCACTGTCTCACAAAACACATTTCCCAATTTATGCACAAGAAATACCTAAAAATTAAGTGAATTGTTATTGTAGTTCATAGCACATTTTATTTTCTGGATCCAATTAATTTGATGACTATAGTTTTAGTGATGGCTCGAGGTTGGGAAAAAGGAGGATTATTATGGTTTCCTATTGGCACATTAATTTTAATTTAGCAGCATCATTTCCACTTTGAAAGAAAATTTTATGTTTTTTTTGGTTTGGTACAATTGTGAATTCCATGTCTCTTATATCCGATTACCTAAGCTAGCAATGGATTCTCAGAGACAAATCATTGCAAACATTGTTATGAGCTTAAAAAAATCAATTTCACAAATATTTATCAACCACCTGAGATACACTAACTATTAATATTACATATTGTTTTTTTTCTGGTAATAAGTAGTCAGTTACAGTTGGCACCGTTGCTCGTAATCTAAACAGTTAACCATTGAAATCCATTATCGACTGTATAAATCCTTTCAGTTAAATCTTAAACTGCGTGTAGTTCCACCGAGATATGAGTGGCAAAATTGAGAAATGGCACAAACCTAACCATCAAGTCCTAATAATCTCTGTAAAATGAGAAAATCACCGTAATATATACGTTGAAATGAAAAAAATGCAATACTTGTACTTACCAACGAGTTCCATTATCCATATCCTTGTGCATACATTCCTCCATTCATTATTCTACAACAACAAATGAAGTGCACATTAAAATTGCAGGTCGGAGCTTACTTATCAAGTTTGACAATGTCAAAATGATGAAGTAATTGGCTAACAATTACCAAACAGAAACTAGTGACACTCAGAATAAATATTCTCTCCTGCTTATGCTCTGTTCGGCAACCACCCCTGAACATGAGTACTGCTCAGTACCTCGGCTAATAATGGATGGGTACAATTTCCCCACATTTAATCGTGTGATATTCAAAGTAAACCCTCGACATCAATCATTTTGATGAATTTCTGTACACCTTCATTAGCAGAAACTGAAAAACTTGTTTGTGACAACAAAGATCATATTTATGAAGTATCCAAAGGACACTTCAAAGACCGAGGGTAGGCTGAAAAGTAATGGACGCATGCTTGTAGAGCGCGAACAAAATCAAATAACAAGATCGGGCAAAAAGTACATTAAAGTACAACTCTTAAGTTTCAAAATCATATATTTTTTCAACGTAATCACCGTTAAGGCGAACTTATTTTTCCCAACGTTTAACAAGTTTTTTCATTCCGTCACTGAAAAACTCTTTCAACTTTTCTCGAATCCTGGAATTGACAGCTGCCTTCACCTCATCGTCCGGTGTTACGATTACCCGCGAGGTTTCTCTTGAGCTGAGGAAAAAATAAAAAAAAAGCATAGCGCAAGATCGGGGGAGCAAGGGGGATGTGAAATCAGTTAAAATTTCAGGTTTCGCAGTCTCTCCCCAGTTTCACGCGAGGTGTGTGGACGAGCGCTGTCATGTTGCAATATTTTTGGCGCCAGGCTGCCTTTAACAAGAGCCTTTTAACTCCACCAATATGCTTTCCGATCCGCTGTTGAATGAATCGCCGGTCATTTTGAATCAAATCTTCGAAGAGTTCGCGATGTTTATCGTCTGTGGCAGAGATTGGACGTCCGCTGCATGTTTCATCAGCAATTTTCGTTTTTCCAGTCTCGCAACCAATAAATTTTACTACCCATCGATTTACAGTGGACCTATCAACAGCATCGTCATCATAAACAGCCTTTAAACGACGATGAATCTCTGCAGGAGTCACTTATTCAGCAGTTAAATATTCGATAACAGCACGCTGTTTCACTCGCGTTGACATAGCACTAGAACACGTCTCCTTACTTCCGCATCTCAGAACACTGGATGAATGTAACGACCTCAAACCTGTGCAGGCGTGTTGAGGGGAAATGTTACTTCCACATGCCACCAGGAGTGCTTCTGAAGGTCATTTTGTTTGTGGTCTACAAGTATGTGTGCATTAGTTTTCAGCCTACCTCGTGTATGACTTACTTAAAACTGTAACAACCGAAAAGGTAAAACTGTGTGCTAGTGTTGTCCTAACTGTTCTTAATGCCTAGGAATTACAATTTTTGCGGTAGCATATTTTCAGGTTTGTAGATGATTGCATAAATGTTATGTTCAAAGTAAAACATCTGGAACATTTTGGATCATTTTTCTAATTGCACTTGATCATATTCTTTTTATAGGCCTAGTGGGGATAGCTTTTGACGGAATTTTAACATTTGCCAATATGACTGAAACTTGGGAAATAATATTGGTGGCCATCCTTGGAGTATTACTCACTACATTCCTAATAATTATAGCACGACAGCCAGTTGCTCATCTGGACCTCTTTTTCAAGGTAATTTGTTAAAATAAATGTAGGATTCATTGATTTTAATTTTGCATTGTAAAGCAAAGTTGTGAGTTAACATGTAACCACGAGTAATCATTTTTGGGTATGATTATATGCAATAATTTAATATGAAATATTGATGTCTTCATAACCATTAGGTTCCACTAGTACCATTAGTTCCAGGACTGAGCATCATAATTAATATTTACTTAATGCTGATGTTGGATGTATTCACATGGATACGATTTGGTGTCTGGATGATTATTGGTAAGAAAACTTAAGTGAAGTCAAACAATTTCAAATTTCCCACTTATGCAATTGAAAGTCCCAGAATAGTCACAAAAGAAACTTTGATTTTCTAAATTAAAAGCAAGTGGAGCTTCCACTTCTAACGCAGACTTTAATTACCAAAAATTCCAACCCTAGAAGTGGGTGATGTAACTTATATCTTTGGTGACTATTGTAATAGTGTCAACAAATTTTCATTCAGAAGTGGAAAAGACAAGCCAATAGTTCATGCTTTGATGTTTCCTAACAGGATTCTGCATATACTTCTTCTATGGAGTCAAAAATAGCACTGCTAATGAGGAGAATGAGGAAAGAAGAATTATACAGTAATGAAGAGATGAGGCATCATTTACATGAAATGCCATCCAACAAGATCACTCATTGCCCTTTAATTCATACATGCTATATTCCATACACGTTCATCATGATAATTTTCATATATTATTTAGACTGATTAATGCAAGTAATTAATGTGTAAAAACTGTAAATATTTTTCTAACTTAGAAGAATGAATGAAACGAAGACCAAAGTTATTTTTTATGCTGCTTTCTGCAGAAGTAGTTGACCATGACATTGATAGTCCCTTGTCAGATAATTTTATATTTTAGTGATGAGTTGCCTTTGTGGCAGCCACATGTTTTGTATTGCGTGCAAATGATTAATAAGAATAAATGATGGAAATTAATATATTTTTCCAATCAAAGAATAGACCCTAAACATTTATTAAAACACCTTTGTTAAGTCTCGTGCTATCATTTCATGAGCCCTTTTAATACAAAAAAACTAGTAAATAACTCAAATATTGGTGTGGTGGCTACTGTCAGAGGTCAGGTCAGAGTCCTGGTGGCAGCAGTGTTCCATCTCTTGTTGGCTGTGGAGAGCACTTTGAAGTCAAGTAGGTACACACTATGCTGCATTGGATGTCCTAGCATATTTCACTAAGATGATACTTGATTTCTCTCTCCCTTCCCACATTTGTCGAAAATCCTTAACCTAACAAATTAGCTCCTTATCTCTAATGGTGAAAAAATATCAGTTGGTTGCATCACCTAATAATACTACTCATGGACCTTAAATTAGCTAGAGAGCTGGACCTAATTTAATAGCACAAATTCTTAAACTTTATATTATGATATTTTAAATATTGCCTCATGAAGTTACTAATGTAAAGTTTAAGAATACATAAGGGTGTACCTACATTCATTTTTCCAGAAACAATTAAAAAAATACCATTGGAAGTAAGATCATACTTTCTAAAAAGATGCTATGCAGCCCAAGAACGACATTTAGTACCATGACTACCCAAGGGCAATTTTACCTGAGCAACTGATAAAGTATTAACATAAATTAATGAGAGAGGTGTCTTCAGGGAATTGATATTTGAGAAATGGATTTTCAATTACCACTATCTTGGCCAGTACGTCATGACTACACACCACAGTTACCAGTGCAGAGACTTTTGTTACAGGTGAGGATGGGGCTCACAATTTACAAAGCTTTAGTGTGAGAAATTTAAATGTATGGGGACCAATTTCTTAGTGGTTTCAGGAATACCTGGTACTTTAAGCTTCACTGAATTAATATTGCCAGTTGACAGGAAGAAATTCTTACCATCCAATTATAGTAAGACAGGTTAAGTTTTCAGCAAGTACCCAGAAATGCAATATTAGAGCTTAGCAAAATATATTTAGTTTCCAGCCATTAAATAAAAATAAGTCATGATGTCTGTGAACTCAGAAACATACCTATTCTTAAAACGATTCCTCTTTCATTTTCAACAAATTGCAATTTCGACATTACAAATGTACCATAGAATTAACACCTAACATTCTTTGATTATTTGAATTAATTATGCCAACTCAAGTTAATAGGAATGGTGGTGGAGGCAGGAAGAACTTGCATAGGACAAAGAGAGAGGGTGAAGATTAAAAAGGGAAAATCTCTCATAATACCACTTTACTTTAAAATTAGACGAGTTGCAATTTCAAAATTTGAAAGGAACCAGTATTTAGAACTTCTCACAAACATGCTAGTAAGATATGTGAAACATACTTATATGCCTCCTCTCAAAATTGTTTAGCAATCTGCCATGTGAAATTCATTTTTTATTGGTCCTCCACCTCATCTAAAATAACGACTTTATTTTTTATCAGTTGGACCCATGTTTATGTAATTGCAACAAATTTCATTTTCTCAATTCATAAGCATTACCCAAGGATACTTGGAATTAATAAGCAATTTGCCAATTTTTAAGTAACAAAAATGTTTAAGTATTTTGCATGAGTTAATAAATACTGACAGATGGACATGTATATCACTTCTGAAACTCTGTATAAAGAAACCCAAGCACATTACCCCAAGCAAACCCAAGCACATCGTCACTCAACCGAGTGAATACACTGCTGAAAATGCTTCTGTTAGCCAACCTTCTAATACTTCTAATGACGGCTTCAATGTTGTGCAACATAAGCGGCGACGCCGTACGCCCATCATGGGTTCTTCTAATAAAAAGTGCTCTATTTCTGGCGTTAATCTGCGTTCTCACGTGCATGTTTGGAATTTTCATCCTGACACTACGACAGAAGCAATTATGTCCTATCTGAAGGACCATCTGCACGAGCTCTCCGATACATCAGTTGACATCGAGCAGCTTAAGGTATCCAGAGGTAATTATGCCTCTTTTCATATCTCGATTGACGAAGATCTCCGTGAAAAGCTCCTTTCCTCAGAGTTTTGGCCAAAAAACATTTTCCTCGGCAATTATTTTTTTCCGAGAACCCATCGGATTACTCCGGAAGGTTAGTGCACCAATTGAAACCTGCCAAAACATCAGGTAGTTCTAGTTCTCTCTCTGTCAACTTCCTTGTGCTAAATGTTCAGTGCCTAAGAAACAAGATTTGTGACCTGGAAATTTACTTGAACTCGGCAAATTATGATGTTCTGTGTCTTTCGGAGCACTGGTTACATGAACAAGAAAGTGATCTATATCAATTAACGGGATATACTCTTGGTTCAATCTACTGTAGAAAATCTTTTAAAAATGATGGTGTATGTATCTTTTTAAAAGATGAACTCCCTTGTAAACAGTTGGATTTGCATCGTTTTTGTATGGATCTACATCTTGAAATTGTCGCAGTGTACCTTAAAGGTTTGAGTTTAATTGTGGCATCTATTTATCGTTCTCCTAATGGAGACTTTGATGTGTTCTGTGAACAGCTCGAGGTTTTAACTTACCTTCAAAACTTTCACGCACATATCGTCATAGGAATTGATTTAAATGTTGACATGGGTTGCCATTCAAGGAATCATACTCAGCTAGACATTCTTCTCAGGGGCTTTGATTTATACTGCGCTAACTCGGAACCGACTAGGTTGAATGCCTGTCTTGATAATGTAATAACTAATACTGATATATCTGACTATATTGCCAAAGTCTTTGATCCCATGCTCTCTGATCATTCTGCAATCTCCTTTTCATGGTACCCTAAGCTGTGTGTTAATAACAAAAACAAAACTTCCAATACTGTGTATGTTAGACAGATGACTGTACACCATGTCTGTGAGTTAATAACTCTGCTTAATAATACTGACTGGGACGCCCTGCTGACCCACAAGGATAGTGAAAGAAAGTTTGCAATTTTTTTAGTCATTTCTTGTTATTGTTTGAATGTGTATTCCCAAAGAAATTAATTCAGCTGAAACATAAGCCCAATCTACAAGCAAATTGGTTTAAAGTTGACCTTGAGAATAAGAGAAGAAATTTACTCAACTTATATAAACAGTATAAGCTATGTGGTAGTGATGATCTTAAAAAAGTCTACAATAACCAAAAGAAGGACTACTATACTGAGTTAAGATTGGCTAAATGTCATGCCAATGTTAACTACATTAACAGTGCATCCAGCAAATGCAGAGCAGCCTGGTCTATCATAAAAAAAGAAACAGGATTAGGTAAAAAGTCTGAAGATGTTCCAATAGACTCTGAATCTTTTAATAACTACTTTATTAGTTCAGTTGACAATATTATAGCTTATATAAATAATAGTAATCAAGCCTCGCCTAAAACTGTTAATAACCTATTATGTAATACTCCCACCACCAATTCCACATTTAGATGGAAAGAAGTTTCTCAGATAGATATAATTAAATTAGTGAAAAAGTTCAAGAATTCTAACTGTGCGGATGTGTTTGGGCTTTCAAATAATTCAATCAAATCTGCAATTGACTGGTTAGCATACCCTCTTGCCATTGTCATTAACTCTTGTCTTCAGTCTGGTTATTTTCCTGATCAGTTGAAGTTTTCCAAGGTCATCCCTATTCACAAACGTGGGGATATTAGTTCTCCAAACAATTATCGCCCTATTACAATTATTTCTCCACTTGCAAAAATCATTGAATCAGTTGTTTTTACCCAAATCTGGGACTATTTTGAATCTTTTAATCTATTTACACCAACACAGTTTGGTTTCAGACCCAATAAATGCACAACTCAAGCTGTTGAATATGTTATAAAGCATATAATCAAGGCTTTTGAAGGTAATCAATGTATGGCTCTCTCACTATGTGATCTCTCTTCGGCTTTTGACTGTGTTAATCACACAATTCTTGTAAATAAGTTGAAATATTATGGTTTTAAGGATGCTGAATTAAAATTTATTTCTTCCTACTTATCTGATCATAAGCAGTCTGTTTATGTAAATGGTAAACAGTCAAAACCATTAAATATGGCGTACCTCAGGGCTCCGTGCTAGGACCTCTTTTATTTCTGGTCATGATTAATGACTTGTGCCCCAATATGATTACTGACTGTCCTCTACGCGGATGATACTACTTTTCTACATAGTTCCCCCCATCATTCTGATGCGTTGAGTAGAGTTCCTATTATACTTAAAAAGGCGGTGGATTGGTTCTCTGCCAACAATCTCCTTATGAATCCCGATAAAACTCAGCATCTTCTCTGTACACTAAAATCTACTACACCAGATACTGCCCCTGTTAAACTGCTGGGATTTTTATCTAGACTCCAAGTTAACATGGAGTGCTCATATTCTACATGTTAGGAAGAAACTTGCACGAACCCTATTTCTGATCAGGAAATTGAAATTATATGAGAGTAAGGACTACTTAATTTAATGCCTACTATGCTTTCTTTCACTCACATATCACTTATGGCATTAGACTTTGGGGGCATGCATCTGATATTAAGCTAATCCTTCTGATGCAGAAAAAAGCAGTCCGTATCTTACATAACTCATGTCCACTTGAGCACTGTAGACCTCTCTTTCTAAACTAAAAAATTATGACTGTCTACAGTTTATATATATTCTATACTTTAGCTCATATAAAAGAAAATACAAGTATGTACTCCACTAGGGCTGATATTCACAGCCATAACACGAGAGCAAAGTCGAATATGGATTTACCACACTGTAGGCTAGACAAGACCTACAAAGTTGAAGGTCTGCCAATCAAGTTGTTCAATATGATCCCAAATTCTTTGAAGTCAGCCCACAGTGTGGTGTTCCGAAGGGTGCTGCTTTAATAAGTTAGTTTGAAATCTGTAAAAATGGCATAATTGACAGTTGGCCAAGCATGAGGCAGAAAGTTAATACTGAAGTGATGCAAAGTTACGACATTTTATGCTCATCACATTGTCAGTGAAGGAGTTTTTTATGAAAAATCAAAAATTCATGTGCATCAGGCCATGCACATGACTTTATTTTTCATAAAAATTTTTAAAATGATGTTAAAAGGTGAAACTTGGTAATTCTTCAAAGAGAAATTTAACAAAGTTGAGTCAGTACTCAAATCTATTTGAAAGGACAGCAGGGCTTACAACCCTTCAAAATCTAAACAATAAGCTATGAAAATGGGTTCACAGAAATTGCCTCATTCATATGAGTCCAAATTGATTGAAATGTCTGAAAAAATTAGGGATAAATTCAGAATAACAATACTTATTCATTCTGTTTGCACAACAATGAACCAAGGACTTCTTGTGAAACTGTGAAGTTCTTATTGTGGATTAATATTTATGAAGTCAATGTTGGTCAACGATTTAGATTTTTTAATGTCAAATTTACCTGCAATATTAATCAAGAAAATGATAGCAAATTTGATACTCTACACCAATAAATACAGCTGCAAAATAAGCATTAATGCAACCAATGCATTTTACGACCCAAGCTTAAATAGGAGTTAATAATGAAAGAACACGAAGTCGCTGATCTAAATGTATACAGGATGAAAATAAAAATAAGAACAACATAGGGCATACAATTTATGTCGGCTTTATTTGAATTGCTGCTCCAGTTATATCTACAACAATTCAAATTTATCAGAACGAACTGTTCTCACCCTGATAGCACCAATTTCCTAAACATGGCTCAGAAATTTTCAGATACCACCAAGCAAAAACCTAACTCCCATTCTTTCTCATAAGTGCAGTATAAATATTTCATTATAGACACCTGGTAGTACAAAGTCAATTTTAATGAAAAACAGTCAAGTTTTGTACAGTTATTTTGTTAAAGTAACTGGACACTTGGCATACCCATTTTCAACAATAGATAAACATTCTATTTTTTCATATTAATAATAGCAAAAAATACCTCCTTCACCCTGAATAATATGCTACATCATGCTTAGGAGGGTAAAAAATACAAAACAAAATAATGTATGTTTTGATCCATGGTGGGCAAGGAATTAAAAAAAGTTTTTCTAATTTTTTCAAACCCTTATTTCAAGAGGGGGGTAGCAAAATTAATAAGGGTATGGGAAAACAAAAGGGAATTTGGAGGAGAGAAAAAGGCACCACCTGCATATAAGCAGATAAAAACTAGTGAATTCGTTTTCCATTGCCAGACAAATGCTGGTTAATTCCACAGCAACAGTAGACTGCAATGCAAATGTTCTCACCATCCATCCAAATCCTGTTCCAGTGGTCAAACAAGGTTCGAATGATTTTTTCTTCATATCTGATCAAAGGAAGCATTGCACACATGAACAAACACACACGACCATACACACATCTCAAATGCACACTTTTAAAACGCAGACACAGGAAAAATCTACAAATGGACAAATACACTTTCCTCCCAATGTTTTGGCACAACTTTGGACTTAAAATTGCATGGTTTGTTCGAATTTTCCTCTCGAACTCATCAACCATTGAAACACCATATTTTCATTTTCCCATTTTCACAAATCACTGAAAAACTGTAACAAGTGAATTAATTTCTGCATTTTTTTTTACAGATAAAGGGATTGGGAGGGGAGGTTACGTAGAATAGCAGAAAATACACATCTCTCATGCAGCATTTATATATTCAGTGCTTGCTGCTCTTTCCCTTTCTTCACAGCACTTGTTTTGAGCCTCCCCTCCCCTAAAACTCACTCAGAACTACCCACAAACTTTCACCTCAATGAACTATATTTGTATGTTAATGCATGCATCTATGTTATAGTAGTGAGTGCTGCTTTGATGATAAAAATTTGTTAAATAATTGCATCTTGGATAGGTCTGAACTACTGATGTTCTAAAATTATGTTTACAGAACCTGATAATCATAAAATCACAGAAATAACTCCACGCCACATTCATCCTCCCTTGATTGTTGGTACAAGCCATTATGAGATGTAATTATTTCCCCTTTTAAGTTATTAAATGTCACACACGAACATAAAACATTAAACTTGAAACACTGGCAAAACCTGCTTAAATTTAAGAACTGTTAACAGGAAATAAATATGGAGAGGTATTATTCTGATGTAAAATATAAACTTTTATGTCACCCAGCATTTGTAGCAGCTGGAAAAATGTTTATAAAATAAAAAAATATAACTATATTTTGAATTTGCTCCTCTAAGGCCGATATTTCACTAGTTCACAAAGCACAAATTAATGAATAATGACATAAGAATGCCATAAAAAAATATACAACACAACTACTAAATTACATCCCATGGCTATTTCCCAAATTATTTTTCAAACAAACTGCAGAAAAGATTAGCCTGGATTCATTTAATCCCAGAACAAATTTCAGATTATATTAACAGGATAGTATCAGAGTAAGAAGTTCTCAACAAGTATCTAACTATATAATAAAGAAGAGTATTTACAAAAGTACTGTTAGGGTGCCACTCTGAGGGATCTTTACTCCATCATGTACACACAATCAAATGTTGCACAATATTAGTACTACAATATGAAATTGAAGATTTTGTAAGTTGAAAATGCCATAGAGGACAATAGGTGCCTCACCAAAATCTTCAAATTTATGCCTTATTATGTATCCAAGCCCAATAACTATTCATTTCATTAAGAGCCCCAAAATTTTGCCCTTAAAACAGTTCACTTAAAAATACATCCAAGGAAAAAGCCAACTTTCAAACAATTGTAGCTTAGTTGTCCAAACTAGGGGAAGGTGTGAGGTGGGTCATGCTGCCCATATCAAAGCCTTTTGGGCTTGAGAAATTTAGTGGGTTGCAAGGTTGGTGACAAGAGGAATTAAGCAGGACGGGTGACATTGGCAGGATGGTAAGGGACGAATTATGGTAATGGGTAACACTAGGGTATGGGATGTTTTGTTGAATAGGGTCTTGTGGAGAGATAATTGTGAGTATATGGTGGTCCACATGGAATGATATGGGAGTAGTGGACATGGGGAGGATGATGAATGGGAAAAGGAGGAGCAAGGTGGAGGCAAGATAAGGGTGGTGGAACATCGGTGGAGAGATGTCGTAAAGGAACCAAAGAGGCTATCTATCGACGTGGTCCCCAAGGGCTAGGGGTCACCAAAGGAGAGACAGGACCACCAAAAGAAGGAAATTCCTCAGTGCTGGCTGTGTCTGGTGCCTGCATGGTTGGTGGAGGTGCTTCCTGGTTTCCTTTTTGCTGCTCCCATGGACCCCCTTTTACGACAAACCCAGCACCTAGTGCTCCAGTCACACTGTTGTTACCAGTGTTACTGGAAGTCACAGTCGCTGCATCGCCGCCACCGCCACCACCACCACCTCCTCCTCCTCCACTATTAGGCTCCTGGAAGCTCCAACTTGTTGTCTGCTCACTTCGATTAAATTCACCTATATCCTGCAACTGTAATGCAAACAAAAATTCATACATCAAGAACGAAAGGTAAAATTATTGAGACAATCCGGGAAACTTTTCTGAATGAATAAATTTTCTCAGCTTTCCTGGGCAAAAATTTCATATTTTAAGATAAATATTTCACGAGTGTTGATTATTACATGGAAATTTGATGTGTTAGAATTCTAAATCAGTGGACAATAACTAACTGTGTCACAAACATGCAGTTACATTGCATATCTTATCAACGTATATGCTCAGTGCTACTTAAGTTTTTTTTCTATTTAAATAACAGAAAGGGCATCGGCGATTCCTAGCCAAAGTCAAGAACTACATACATTTCTTTTGGTGCCTATCTAGATTTAGATTGGACACCCATAAAAGGATTTAGATACCACAAACATGATCAACATACATGATGTGTCTATGATTATTTATTAATCATAGACACTTTAGACTCAAGACTATTCAAGTGTAAATGCTGACTTCCCACTCGTTAGAAAGGTTCAGAGGAATCGGATTGGAACTTTTTACTTCAGTATCATAGTTTTAGGCACTCAGGTTGGGTATGAAAATATCTAGGCAACGGGGTCCAAAGACTTCAAATTATGTATTTCGAGCACATCTAGTAGTTGCCAAGACACCATTGTCTTCCCTCTTAATTTTTGGAGTACCTAAAAATATTTAAACAAAAAATTGTTGCATTGTGTTTTAATTCAAACTGCTGCAATTGCAAGTGCCTTTCAATACTTATAAAATTTAATGCTCTAAAACACCCTAGAAAAATTAAAATAATTACTTTGATGATAATTCAAAAAAATTAAAGCATGATTGACGACGCCTACTCTTAAAAAGTCATGAAAATTGCAAGTCAACAGCAACATATGCAGATAGAACAATTCATTTTGCATACACAAATAACATTAAATAACAATTCACTCTAGTTCATTTATCGAAAGAACTACCAGCTAGGGGCATCTTACTTTCCAATTGATCCTGAGAACTTTTTCCACCACTGAAGCCCATAAAAAAATTGAATCATTGTATATACAAACAAAATGAGCAACAAAAGCAATATTTAAAAATGTGTATTTTACTGAATAGCTGCTACAAATAGAATGAAGACAATGCTCTACAGAATTTTCATTAAATATTTTCATTCGGTAAAAAGACTCAATACTTTAAAATCTACATTTGAACATTTCTCAATTGAATGAATGACTAAATTTTGAAGCCTAGCAATGCTGAAGTACCTTACACTTAATACTATTCATATTTGAGGGCTTAACTGAAAACCTGAAAATATTAGTTTATTGTTCAACAGACAAATAGTGAATACTACTCTGTACAGGTAAACAGTAGGGATTGCTCTTTCCAAGTGTTTAAAAAATAGTTTACATCATAAACTATGGACCGAATGAAAAAGGCAGGCATTCTAGTTTCTATACAACTGCAATTAGTCAAATGACAGGGGACAGGAGTGGAAACATAAATTAACATAGATTTAGTGTTTTCCCGGCGTACGATTCTGGTGAAGTCTTCGCAGGTTTTCCACCGGGTCAGGGTGTCAGCGGCCGACGTTTCAATGGCTAACTCCGCCATCTAATTTCTAATTAGCAGAACAAACGGTTACTGGGACCATCTGACAAAGGAGGCGATAGAAATCCGCCTCGAAAATAAAACCTTCAACCGAGACAGGATACGCTCTCAGTCAATCATGGAAACCCATACTTAAAAAATAAAGGCGGGAAGAACAGCCAATCAGAAGGGACCTGAGAAAGAGTATATAAGATGGAAAATTTGATGACCCGGTATCAATGCCCTGAGGACGATGGCGGAGTTAGCCATTGAAACGTCAGCCGCTGACACCCTGACCCAGTGGAAAACCCGCGAAGACTTCACCAGACATAAATTAACATGTTACTGAGAACAGAAGTCACAGTGTGTGACCAAGTGATATTTATTATAGTTCACATGTTGAAAAGAAAAATATTCCTAATCCTCACACATGCATGTGTGCCTCCTGTGCAAGGTATACTCTACCTTCAGTGAAATATGCATGGAAATGAGTCTGCATGATACACAAATGTTTAGGCCATGGAAAATGTTTAATCCCAACAAAAATAATACTTACATATTCCACTTCCAAATTCAGCAAATGGTCTTTAGCATCCAGTATGGCATCTTCAGGACCTGTAATAGTCACGATTCCGGCTTCTTCAGCACTACTACTGGGACGAGGAAATTTAATATCCACTCCATATAACTCCATGATTTTATGAATGTTTCGACCCCTGGCACCAATGAGTCTCGAATGTACTCTTGGATCAATGTTGACTTCTTCTTTGGACAGCTCATTCTGCAATACCAATTTAAAACAATGGCAAATAACTTCAAAGCACACAGAATATACACATATTCTAAGTGTGGTACATTTACAACTGTACAACCGATGCTGGAGTTATTCCAGCATCATCATTAGAAAAATAAAAACTGTCGCATTTCCTGGCCCATAAGAAACACTAATTTTTCAGATTAGAATTTACAAAGTGTTTGGATCAGAGAGAAAAGGATAAAAATATTTAAATGTTAACGTGTAATATGAATAAAATGGAATTGTTACATAAAAAATTAGCAGCTATATCAACATTAATTCATTATTGAATCTAGAAATTCATCATCACTGCTGCAAAATCATTTCCATTGTAACTTTCACTTTCCTCATACACAATGCCAACTTCAATTCCATCTAGCACATTACAAATTCCACAGTTTTAAAAAGACAATACATTAGTCTCACTTTTAACTATCTGCCAGAACTTTTCCAACAATCACATACATCAGAAATCAAGAGCCATATCATTCTTCCCGTGGGTGTGACTTCATGACTAGGTAGATTATGACCTAGCTCTTGTTTTCAGTGGCAGCTTGTTTGACATTGTACTATTTGTACATGTGTGTATGCACAGATCATTTCCCTTCAAGAAATACACCCACCACAACATTGTCCCAGGAAAATCAACCATTGAACTAAATATCACATTTTATTGCTTCCATTAAAATAATTTTTTAAGAAACAGCAAACCCGTTCTTTATTATTCCATTAATAGTTTATCAAGAGATACAATGTAAGCATAAAAAAGCATCTTATGGGCTGGGAAGTACAGTAATTGGATGCATACATTTAACTAAAAACACTGCACAGACCAGAACATATATAAAATTTTTTTCCACACATTAGGGGTTTATCGGTTATTTTCAAACTAGAGTAAACTCTTGATTATCCATGCATGGATAATCTGCACTACTCTCTCAGAAATACTTCGACATTTTCATACAATTACAATCATATGGAAAATTATATACTTTGAAACTTCCACATACTTTTTAAAAATAGAAGTTTGAAATATAAGAGCTTTCTTAAAAGTTTTCTATTCCACAAAATCAAACGTTGTCAATAGTAAAAGGGTAGTTTGAAAAGTTCCAGGAATCACCACTAGATGTCAGCTTAGTGCAATGATTTTCCCAGTTATTATAGATAATCCTTTATGAGTGAGCACATAAGACGTCAGTGCTGGTAAGAGGTCTGTGGTGTGGACTCTGTTCTGCTGTTTTTCCTATGCAATGATTTGTAAGGATGGAAAAAATTTAGATTTCATGCTTCATAAAGAAAGTTATGAAAGAAAAAGATTTTCATTCCGCCTTTCAGAACACTCTGGGGGCTGTGCTCCTTCATATTTAACTGTTGCCAAGCAGACAAACGGAGTTTGGTCAGGACAGCTTAGATGATGATCCGCATAGTGGTCAGCCAAAATGTGCCACTATCCCAGAAATTATTGCGGAAGTACATAAAATAATCATGAAAAATTGCTGAAGCTGTAGGGATGTCATCTGAACGGGCATTTCACATTTTAACAGTGGAATTTGACATGAGAAAATTATCTGCTAGATGGAAGTCACGACTCTTGACATAGGATCACAAATGCATGCCACAGATGAAACTTGGGTCTTTATTACTATACCCCAGAGATAAAATGGCATTCAAAGTAGTGGAAATATTTCAATGCAAAAATCATTCGCCTGGACCGGGATTCAAACCTGGATCCCTTAATGTCTGGCCGAGTGCTTTCGCCTGTTAAACTATTGAGGAATCCTCAAACTCTGAAACTTTACACTGAAATACATATTAGCAGATGAATCCGTTAAAAGTTACTGTTGCAGCATTTCCTGCAGTTTCTTGGAATCAATGGAAACATGTTGATTCCCTCCTACCAAAGAAACCAAAGGCAGTACAGTCAGCCCCAAAGGTGATGGTTTCAGTTTTCTAGGATGCGAAAGGGATTCTGCTGATGGATTATCTTACCGCTGGTCAAACAATTACTGGACAATACTATGCTAATCTCCTGGACCAACTACAGCAAAAGATACGGCCTTGTTTGGGAAAGGAGAATGTCTTCTTTCATCACAACAATGTATGCCCAAACCCAGTGTAATTGCCATGGAAAAAATATGTGAAATAAGATACGAATATTGCCACACCTGCCTTATTCGCCTCAACCTCTTCCCCAAGCTCAAAATTTTCCTTGATGGACATAGAATCTCCTCAAACAAATAACTCATCGCCAATGTAAGCGGACATTTTGCATGCCTGAAGGATCTAATTTTCGAGATGGGATAAACAAATTGGAACTTTGCTGGACCAAGTGCATTAGTGTGCATGGAGATTACATTGAACAATAACAAAGTTTCGCTGAGGTTAGTAATTTATTTCTATTCCCCTTCAAAAACTTTTCAAAATACCCTAATTTAATTTTTTAATTTAAACATTTTTTGTACTATCCACAGACTAAAAACTAGTGTACTTCTTAAGCAGCCTTCAAAAAGACAATACTGATCAGACAGCCATAATTGACATCAAGCAACAAAGAACTTCAGCAAATAGCAAAATACTTGCTAAGCGCAGAAGCATTTTGTATCAGCCTCGTCATCGAATCATCATTTCAGTATTCATCATCATGACAAGACTATAAATTTGAAAACATTCCCACAAATACTGATCCAGAGCATCTAGTATTTATGCCATTAACTTTCAGCTACATGTGTGTTTTTCTTATAGATTTCGAAAGAATGTACATAATTCTGAATGATGTCACTTCCTACTAAATGATCATTGTTAATATAGTCAGTCTGAATCAACCACAGTTAACTCTCAATTATCCATGCATGGATTATTTGAGCTACTCTCCTTCCAACACTTTAAATAAAATTAAAATCATTAAGAAAATCAAATGCTGATACTACATACAAGTAACCATATATTGCATTTAAATTAACTTTTAAAACTAATTTATAACACTTTGCATTCAGGAAATAAAGCAGGAAAAATTTTTAATTTTCCACTCATATATTACTAGAGGGTACAGTTCTGAACTTCAAGTATGTTATCAATGTATACATATTTTTCACTCAATACCTTCCAAAACAAGCAAGAGTAATGGAAACCAAGGTTTGTGCTCGGTACCATGCTAAAAAAGAATACAAAATGTTCTCTCACTTAATCTTTATTTTTCAATCAATTTCACTCACCAAGTGCATATGGTCACACAATGCATAAACCATTTATTCACCATTAGAAAAATAGGCTAAAAGTTTTACTATATAGGCATTAAATTGGCTAATTTTGCAGAAAACCATACCATTTCAAAGTTTTTTTATGAAATGTTGCATTGCTTGCAAATGTTGAATGAGTAGGATTTTGAATTCACGATATTGTTGTTACAGAAGGATAGCATATAAAAATAATAAGCAGCCAATTCACCTTTCTCAAAGATCACTAAGTACACAATCATTTTAATTAACCACAATATAAACTTTACTCACCAGAGTATTGACTATCTTCATAATATCATCACGAGCAGCATTGGCTGCACTCTCATATCCAATAATGGTGATTATATGCTCTTCTGGATCACCCTTTTTAGGAAAGTTAATCTGGACATTGTGCTTTGTTCTAATTTTATTGATAACAGCACCCTTTTTGCCAATAATTTTCGGATGATAATTAGGCTCAACCTCAATCTAAAACATAATATTGAGAGCAATTATATTGAGCATCACTGGATTAGTACAGGAGTTTTTAATATTAGTGTTGTCTCTTCAAATACCTTTAACTCAAACGACTGTAAAGCCTTTTCCTTCTTCTCTTCATCCAACTGTCGACATTTCTCCTCGAGTGCTTCCTTGGCTTGTGCCACTGAGGCTGGGGAGCCTGAAATCTGAATAAGCACTTTATTAGAACCTAGATAAGTACCAAATTAATAAAAACAAATTTTTCAGACAAACTAATGAATTGCACATATTTGCTATAACTAACTACTTACTGTGATGATGTCCAGCTTTTTCTCTGCAGGTGACAATACAATATTGACATCATACTTGTCTCTCATTTCCCTAACAGTGCGCCCCTTTTGGCCAATTATTAAACGGTGGTAATCAAAAGGAACATTGACCTGAAAGAAATGTAACAAATGAAAATTTTTATTCTGCATTAAAAGTAAGTTACCAACATTTTAAGTTAGATTGTTTTGTTGGGGAGGCGACCGACAGCTAAGGTCATTTGCGCCATTAGGCATGGGTGGGTAAGAAAGGGTGGAGAGAAACACAGCATCGGCATTAGCCTACTCTTGTCAAAAGGTGCCAAGGGGTCCACAGTTTAATATCCCATCCGACAAACGTCATACTCACTCAAAGTGCTCTCCACAAAGCACTTCAAGTAGGATCGGGATGCCACTGAAAAATATTTGTTCTCTCCAGGATTTGAACCTGGGCCTTCGTGGCAGGAAGGCTGTACACCAAAATTTTAAGTTGAGACAGTTTAGCACATAGGATATCTAGCAGCCAACCAAATTTGAAACAGTAAATAGGTGTAACATGTCATCCTTCAAATAAATCATGAGCATAGAAAGTTGGCTATAGTGTACTGGAATCTTATTTTGTGATCAAACTGGAAACAATTACTAAAATTAACACCTTTAAAGTTAAAAGGTTATTATTTTTATGAGTGTCTAAAGGCATAATTTATCAATTAGAATATACAAATACCTTGTCAATCATTACATTTATGGTTCTGATATACCCTATGGTCGGCAAAACTATTTGGAAAATTGGGGGTTCATATGAAACATATTCCACATACCTAAAGTAAAATATTTGCAAGACTATTTTTCTCACGTAATGGATACATTTACTTGGACAAAACTACTTCCTCCCATTCTTCAATAGCATTTTCTGATAGCACATCTGGTCACTATTGCCATTCACAAAAGATGTGAAGTTGTCACTGCTGCATTGAAATGGTCGAACTAAATGTGTTCATTCCATCAGTGACTCATGTTAATATTTACAACTTATGGTTACTTCCCAAAATAAGTTTTCTGCTAAGAATTTCTCCGTGACACCACAGCCTACAATGGGAGATTACCACCGTTGGGTTGCTGATTGCATTCATAATAGTTGGGTAGATAATACATGGGCCATAAATCAAGTTCCCTACTATGAAGTTACACCTCTTATAGCTTTTAACAAAAATAACTTATTAGTAAAATGAAATTCATTAAGCCAAATATTAACATGTGAAAAAGAGACCCCATTACAAGGATGACACAGTGTAGCGATGAAGTTAGATTAGGGCACTATGCTGAACATTTGTGGCATGGATTAGATTCTATAGGCTAGATTTTTTGTTTTAATTCTTGGTTAGAGGAGAATATTTTGCACTTGATCAATAAATTTTAATATAATAAATAAATTTTTAACTAACTACTATTTTTAATTATAACATTTAGCCCCATACTCAACAATTACAGAGTAGAGAAAGGAGGATTAGCAGAGGAATACCACAAAAACGTTGCTAGTTAAACATGGCATGACTACAAAGCAAAGGACACGTTATGACTTCAAAGTGCCTATGAAAATCCTTCAGGTACAACTGTGCAACTTGTAATATAAACTTTGAGTAATTTTTGGGTGATGTGTAGAAAGGAAATCTCCAATAACAATTCGAGAGTTGAGAAAGAAGGGTGGAGAAAAACACTGTGCTTTAAACTAAAAACTTTTGTCAATTTAGTACCATTTGCAGTACAATTTGAAACCAAGAGAATGACCAGATGTCTTTGAAAACTTACCTCAATTGTAATGGGTTCAAGAGCAAGCAGAGCTTCCTTAGCTGCTTCACAGTTTTCTTTCTTCCCAGTGATGCGAATTATATCACAGGGTCGAGGGCCAGCAGGTTCTTCCAACGTTATAGCATTTACTTGATCTAAAGTACCATGTCCCTCAGGCACTGGTGGACCATCGTGAGATTTTACCTGATCAACACCTTCTACTCCAGGCAAGACACCTTCACCATTCAGTGGATTACTCGGTTCCCAAGCTGCAGTTTGCATTCCTGTCTGCCATTGATCTAGAAAAGAAATATTTTAGCCATTTAATACCGACAAGATTTTAATGAAAATATTTGAAGGGAGCTCACTTCAACCTTACCTTTGGGAAAAATCAGGATGGTAATGAAATCAGGGTACATAATGTCAGTACTTGTAAACAATGAAATGTTTTCAGAAGAGTATCATCAGGATGTATAGAAAATTATTAAAAAAGGAAAGTAGCAGAGAACTATCAAGGAAAATTGGGAAAATATATTACAAAAAGAATATCGAAAACCACAAAAGAAACAATAGTAACTGTTAACAGGAAAAAAATGAGGAAATCATTGCTTACGAATGAGATGATTAGAAAAAGATAGACGAGAGTTCTACTAAAAATGTAAATACAGAGTTGGAAAAATAGAAATACGAAGAGATAAATAATAAATTGAGATGGGTAATAGAGGAAAAGAAGTGTGGTGGAAGACACAGTGCAAGGATACCGAAAATTTGCAGGTGAAGGATGAAATTGATGTGCTGTACAATGAGGTTAAAACACTGTCGGGAAGTAAGAAGGTTAAGTCTTAACAATCAGAATGTCAGGGAAAATTTTAAGTGGAACAAGGAAAGAACCAAGAGATATGGACAGGACATTTGGAAGAACTCTAGGGTAAAGAATTTAGGCCAACAAGCTTAGACACAGAGAGAGAACATGACTAAGATGAAGACAGCTTATCCATGCATACTAGACGATTAGATAGAAAGGTCATTAAGGAACATGAAATCAAATAAGTTCATGGGGGCAGACAAAATTCCGCAGAACCACCTACAGGTTTAGGAAATTGTGGGAGGAAGAGTATATATGAACTATTTTGTACCATCTTTGAGGAAAGAATCCAGCCGGAAGAATGTGAGATCAGTGTTAGTATTTACTGTGAAAAAGTTAAAGAAGATATCATGTGAGGACTACAGAACAAGTTAGATTTCACACACAGCTAAATTGGTTCTCAGGAGTATCAACAAGAGATGGAGAGCAGGGAACATGATAACTTAGGAGATGATTAGTTTGGGTTTGGGGAGGGGAGAGGCATGCATGATGCCATTGCAGTCATTGGGTTTTAGAGGAACATAGAACACAATCTGAATGCATTTGCCTGTTATATAATTTAAAAAAGGTATTTGATAGAATGAATTGGGAAAAATTATTAAATTTATTGCAGAAAATAGGAGTAGACTAGAGAGAGAGGAGACTAGTCCAACCCGTACATGTCTCAGAATGCTCAGGTCCGAGTTGGGGATGGAGTCTGGATGGCCAGTATTAGAAAAAGGAGTAAGGAAGGGTTGTTCACTATCACATATGCTTTTTGATGTATAAGAGGAGGAAATGATTAAGAGGCATTAGGAGAACTGGAAATAAGAATGAGAGCTGATGGGGAATTAATATAATCAGTTGGGTTCACTGATGATCAAGCTTAAGTTTGTTAGTCAGCCAAGGCGTTGCATGGCTTTCCTATGTGAATTGTAAGTTCAGAGTGATAGATACGGGATGAGAATAAAAATAAAACAAAAGTTATGCGGTATTCCAGAAAGAGAAACTTTAGGTTAAATGTTAAAATAGGAGGACAAAACCTAGAGGAATTGGAACAGTTTATGTATCAGAAGTGTTTTGGACCAACATGATCAAAATAGTAAGGACTTAAGAAGAAGAATTATGAAAGGCAAGAAAGCTTTTACTCAGAAGAGATAATTGATGGCAGGGACTTTTAAGTAAGAATGTTAAGAAAAGGCTCCTTGAAACTTTGATATGACATGTAGTTAGGTATGACATGGAAACATGGTTACCGGAGTAGGATGACATGAGCAGATTTGAGACTTTTGAATTGCATGTGTGGAGGAGAATGGATGGCCCAGTTACGGACTTGCATGTGGATATATCTAGAGAAGAAAACTTTTTAACATTTATCCAGGAGATAAAAGTTACAGACTTGACCTCCTGAACCTAAAAGGGTAACTATTTGACAACTGGCAAAAAGGATTTGAGCATGTAACGCTAATGAAAAAAAACTCAGACTTTTCCAGAGGTTTACAGGACTCAATGAATGTGAAACATTGGGGACCCCTGATTTATTATTACCAGTATGATGTTGCGCCTCTGTTGGCCATTGTTCTTGAGTGACATTTGCTCCCCAATCATCTTGGGCACCAGATGTGGACCACTGATCCCGAGACATACCAGTACCCCATGAATCCTGATTGGCTCCAGATGACCATTGAGGGGTAGACTGCCACTGAGCCGACTGCTGCTGCTGTGGTTGCTGGGCCATTTGTTGGGCAGTATGATCTGAAGAAAAACGTAACTGCTTACTACAAATACCAACAAACACGTATCAAATTATATTCATGATATTTATTTTGACACAGGAGAATTCCACAGCTTTATCATTTTATGGACAATTTCTTGCAGCACTTCCTGAATCAAATACTAATGTATTAACTGCTCACTAGATCTTTCCAGTTTTTCCTAACCTTTTCTATGGAAATGCAGCTGAATTTTATCATTATATTGATGCAATACTATTTCGCAATTCTGATTACAGTAAGAGTGAACTACAAACTAATATACAGTAATAATGAACACAATTACATCTATAACCCAATGCATGTAAGTGTTATTTAAAAGAAAGATAAAAACGTAATACTTCATGAAGAGCAAACAGAACAGTGAAACCTAAATTTGAAAATAACCAATACAACTGATGAAACCCTCTACACAAAATGGTACATAAAGCAACAACTCATAATGAAATTTCATTCTTATTCAGTCAAATTACTAGACCTGGTGATGTACCTTAAATAAATTGATCAAACTTGCTACATTAAAATAATTCATGTTACAAAGTGAGTAAAATATTCCATATAGTAACTACAAGAAGAAAACTCCTAGTATAAAGTACACTTGAGTGTTCCCCAGGGTTCTGTCATTGGTCCCATCTTACTTTTCATTTATATTAATGATCTATCAGACATGCTTAAGTCCAAACAGAAAGTAGACCAAGTACTGTATGCTGATGATACAGATATTATGGTGTCAGCCTTCTCAGTAGACAGTTTTTAAGAGCAGCTGAAGCAATGCAGATTTTCAATAAATGGTGTCTTCCCGAATTAAAAAAAAAATCCAATATAAACTAGATAATTCCTTGGAGATATCCTGCATAAAAGCATGTCTTGGGAGGAACACATTTTCTAACTACATGCAGGTTAAGCTACCTATGCTTCCTCATAAGAAATACAGTGAAACACCATTATTGGAATCTTTGTTTTCCCATAATTTATAACATTTTTATCATGTCCCATATATATATTAGGTAATCTACCGGTTAAGGTAGGTTTTTGGATGGACACAACTATCAAATATACATTTTGTGACTCCCCACCAGGCAAACTAATCTATATCAGGTCCCTCTTCATCTCGGTGTACTTCTTTCCTCCCTTCATCCCGTCCAACATCCCTATCCTGTTCCTCCCCTTACCACGCTTGCCCAACATTCTCCCCTCTATTACCCTCTTCAACATTCCACTACCGCTCAATACGCCTTTCATCCATTTTTCCTGCCTCCATAGGATTTCTCTCAACAAACCCCTCTCCTCACCCACCATTTCCAGTACTTCCTCATTTGTTTTCCTTTCGGTCCATTTCACCTTCTCCATTCTTCTCCACAACCTCATTTCAAAAGCCTCCAATCTACGTCTATCCTCCTGCTTCAGCGACCACGTTTCCGCGCCGTACATAGCTACGCTCCATATCAGAGTTTTTACGAGTCTTGTCTTAACATCCCTACTCAACGTCCCCGTCATCAACTCCCTCCTCCTTGAGAAAGCCTCCTTGCCTAGCGCAATTCTTCTCCTTACATCCCTACCACTTTGACCGTGTTGGTCCAAAACACTTCCGAGATATGTTAACTGCTCTACCTGCTCTATTTTTTCCCCGCCTATTTTAATATTTAGCTTAGCCTTTTTCTTTCTGGAAAATCGCATAACCTTTGTTTTATTAATATTGATTCTCATCCCATATTTATCGCACTGAACCTCCAATTCACTCAGCAATGCTGCAACCCCTTAGCTGACTGAGGAACTAATGCTTGGTCATCAGCAAACCTAACCGATTTTACGAATTCCCCTCCGACTTTCATTCCTACCTCCAGTTCTTCCCATGCCTCTTTAATCATTTCCTCTACATATACGTTGAACAGTACCGGTGACAATGGGCAACCCTGCCTTACACCTCTTCCTAACACTGCCCATCCGGACTCTCCGTTCCCCACTCGCACCTGAGCAGTCTGAGACATGCACAGGTTGCGGATCAGTCTCCTGTCCCTCCAATCCATTCCTATTTTCTGCAATACACGCATTAATTTTTCCCAATTCACTCTATCAAACGCTTTTTCGAAATCTACAAAACAGGCAAAAACGTCCTAATTTTATTCTATATTCCTCTCGACTAGTGATCTCATTACTGCAATGGCATCACGCATACCTCTCCCCTTCCTTAACCCAAACTGGTCATCCCCTAAGTAATAAGTAATAATTTGCCTTACTCTCTATCCTTTTGTTGATGATCCTGAGAATAACTTTAGCTGCGTGGGATATCAAACTTATTGTTCTGTAATCCTCACATGACGAAGCCTTTGCCTTTTTTGGAATAGGAACTAACACCGATCTCACAAAATCTTCCGGCCAGATTCCTTCCTCATAGATACTACGAATCAGTCCATATATGGCCTTCTTCCCACCTTTCCCTAACCATTTCAACATTTCTACAGGAATATTGTCCACCCCCACAGCCTTGTTTGCTTTCATCTCCTTTAATGCCCTTTCTATTTCATCGTCGAGTATGCCTGGACCTAAGCTATCTTCTTCTACCTCATGTTCCTTTTCTATGTCTAACCTTGTCGGCCTAAGTTCTTTACCATACAGTGTTTCTATATATTCCTTCCATCTCTCTTGGATTTTTCCTGGTTCAACTATTATCTTACCCCATTTATCTTTAACTGTTAGCACAGATCTTGCCTTCTTACTTCCCGATAATAACTTAACCTTGCTGTATAGAGCACCAATTTCACCCTTCTTCTGTAGACTTTCCATATCCTCGCATTGCGTTTTCCACCATTCTTCTTTTGCTTTATTTGTGGCCCTTCTCAATTTATTGTTTAACTCTTTGTACTTCATTTTGCCTAACTCTGTGTTTACATTTTTCCATCTTCTTCTCTCGTCCATCTTTGCAATCATCTCATCCGTTACCCATGGTTTCCTTATCCTTTTCCCGTTAACGGTTCCTATAGTGTCTTTAGCGGCTTCCAATATCCCTTTCTTGATACATTCCCATTTTTCTTCGATAGCACTCAGTTCTTTACCGTCATCCATCATTTTCTCTACAGCCTCCTGATACTCCTTCTTCGTTAATTCATTTACTGCTTCTAAATTCCATTTTTTAACCCGCCGCCCTTGCCTTATCTTCTTGAAACGAACATTACATTTCATAACAACTAAATTGTGGTCAGAGTCCGCGTCCGCTCCTGGGAAACTGTGCGAATTTATCACACTGTTCCTAAACCTGTGCCTTACCATAATATAATCTAACTGATACCTTTCTGAGTCACCTGGCATTTTCCATGTATACCTACGCCTTTTGTGGTGTCTAAACCATGTGTTGGTGATGACTAACCCCTGTCTCCTGCAGAATTCAATTGCTTTCTCTCCGCGTTCATTCCTCGTGCCTAACCCATAGTCCCCCACCTCACCACCATCTCTTCCTTCGCCTACCGTCGCATTCCAATCCCCCATCACTATTAAATGTTTCCCTGCAGGAACATTCGCGATGATATCCTCTAACTCATCATACATCCTATCGACTTCTTCCTCCTTGTGGTTGCTCGGTGGCATGTATACCTGAATAATGACCAAGTTCGTCGGCTCTGCTTTAATCTCTACGAGTAAAATTCTATCTGTCGCTTGCTCTATGTTGACTACGCTTCTTCCTACCCCTTTATTTAAAATTACGGCAACCCCTCGTTGGCTCTCGTCCCCGCCGCTGTATATTACTCTATAATTGTCACTCCAGTAATCCCCGCTATCCTTCCATCTCACCTCACAGAGGCCTAAAACATCTATGTTACCTCTTTCCACCTCTCGCTTAATATTTTCTAATTTGCCTCTCCTCAACATTGTCCTGACGTTCCAGGTTCCTATTCTTACTACTTTCGCCTTCTTCTGAGTCTTCTGTCCTGCTGAAGTTATTTTTTCCCTGCAAGGGTTTCGTGGGATGACGACCGCGGAAGCCTTGCCTCTCCCGCTGCCGGGCACGACACACGGCCTCTTGGGCCGAGTCCCGTAGTTGCCAGGACTCATATTATCTATAGTGCCCATCATAATATTCTTGGGAATCATAATTGAGGTGGTTTCCCGTTGCCTTCCTCAATAGTGTTTTTAACGTGACACCATCACTTAATGGCCGCCCCACTGGGGTCAGACGCCATTGCAGCCGCCTCACTGAGGAACAGACGCTGCGTGGACTACCTTTCGTCTGGCTCCTAACCTTCGACCTATCTGGCATGGGTGACCCTTCCAGGAGTAATTATTATTACTCCCGCCAGCACAGCTCTAGGGGTCATCGGAACACACAAGCCCTTCCACCACGACAAGGTTGTAGTCCATGGGAGGGCATGTCCCATATGATTTCCTATTTTTCCAATGGTAGAACCCTGTATTTATGACTTCATTTTCAGTTTTACCACTATTTGCATCACTATGTGCTGGATTAAAAACTTTCAAATTCTAAAACAATTACTTTTTTGCATCAGCCTTTATAAAAAAAAACTATTTCAACTTCATTTTTTACATTTACACCTGAAAATGATAGGAGAGAGCAGTAATGTTAAGTTTTAGCAAAGAATTTGAATGTGGCAAGCATTACCAAGTGCTACTAGTGACGACAATGTAAACTAATTTAACTTGTAAACTCAGCCAGGAAAACATTCATGTTATGAAATGAATGCATTTTGCAACTAAGAATTAAGTTACCTAATTTATACATTGTAAGAACTCCTGAGGGAGACTACTCATAGAACTCAAGTTGAAATAATAAAGTATGAATGTGACTTTGACCCAAACATTTTGAAGTGTGAAACAGACAAGAACTGGTGACAATTATTTTATGATTGATTGATATTTCAGTGCCCTACAAGCCACCGCTAGGGTGTGTAGCAGGGGGTGAATACACACCAGACTAAATTTGACCTAAATATGACCCTACTGCAGTCGGACAATGTTAAATTGGGATCATTTGCACTGCCTCAATGCAACAGATATAACAATGATGGGCTCCTTAATAATAAAAAAATATAAAAACTTCTTGATTGCATCAAAACTACACTAAATCAAAATAAATTTATTTTATCAAAAAAAGTTGGGCAACTGTTTGCACTAGCCAAACAGCAAGACAGCTTAGATTCTCATGAGTTGAGTTTTCCTAAATTACTTTTGAACATAAATACTATCCTGCTTGAAAAAAGAAAGCCAAACAATTTCAACAGTGAAAATTCTCCTCCCAATATTTGCATTTTCATGCACTGTACACTTTTTTCCTGGGATCCCTAGAAAAGTACAAATAAGGGATTTCACTGAGACTGTAGTTTAAGAGGCCTTCCATTCATTTATTAAAGCGAAATCTAGCCTCATGTTACTTTTAATATTCTCTTTTAGGGTTCCTCTCCCCATGCGGGCATGATCTTCAAAATCCAAAAGAGGATTATACTTATATTCAATGATTTCAGGCTCAAGTTAGTGTAAATCCATCATCACTGAATTAAAATAAAACAATGTATCTTTCAACCAAATTTCTGTTAGGTATGACTAGTTAAAACATTGGCATCATTCTCGGGATAAAATCTGAGGATGACACTGATGCATTGAAACTAGTTGTACCTAATAAAAATTTGGTGGAAAGATACACTGTTTTTTTTACTCCAGGATAATACATATTATAAGCAATGCTTTTTGTGATCCAGCAAATACACTTCTTTCCATAAGATTTGGTTTGTTACCAGTACCTACATGTATCTACATTTTCTATCCCTCCCTGCATGCAAAGGGTAACATCTCTGTATGGGTCCAGGAAAAATTGATAAGATGTGGGCATGTGTGTGAAAATGTTTGAAGTTTTGATAGGCCATCGATAATTATTTAGGTGACCTATCTAATATATGCATGCCACCATTATAGATCACCTCCAGATTCAGATGTACTTTTTTTACATACTCCCACAAATATGTAGTTCTATTTTACAAAGTTGTGATTTATGCATTTGATATGTCCTATCTTGTGCATGCATGAATATGCCAACAAATCTCCAGACAAATAAATTTTGACTAATAATACTTTTTTATAAAAAAAACTTGAAAAAATCAGTTAAAAATAGTTTACCTTGAGTATCACGGTCTGGGAATTTGATCTGTACCTCAAATTCAGAAGTAATATTTTGAACATGGCGTCCTTTAGCACCCATTACCGATCGATGGTGTTTCTGGGGTATGATACATTCTATCGTCACCATGGAGTCCTGAGATTAGTAAACAAATGAGCTTTATTAGAACCCATTCAGGTATTTACTTCCAAATAAAACTTTTCTATTGCCTCTAAGAATATATTCATTTCATAATTTCCATTCTACTACTATATTATTCACATAAATTTTAATACAAGCACATACTTGTATGATGTAAAAGGTGATATAAACTGCAGATTTCAATAAGGCATGAATATTTCATTCATGTATTCAAAAAGTAATGAATATTTTGCAGAAATTAGGAATAGAGTGAGTGAGAGAAGGAGACATCCACAACTCATTATCAACTGTGCTTTTCAACATATATTTGGAGGAAATAGTGAAAAAGGCAAGGGAAGAACTTGGGGCAGGAATGAAAATCATTTAAGAATTCATAAAATCAGTTTTGCTGATTATCAAGCTATAGTTTGCCAGTCAGCCAAAGGTTTGCAAACATTACGGAGAGCATTGCAAAGTCAGCGCGATAGGCATGGGATGAAAATAAACGTTAACAAAACACAGGCTATGTAGTTCTAGTGGAAGAGGAAGGCTTGGTTAAATATTATAATTGGAATTTACATAATAGAGCAGGTGGAACAGTTCACTTATCTTGGAAGCATTCTAGACCAAAATGGTCAAAGTAGTCGGGACACAAGGAGAAGAAGTCTATTAGGCATAGAAGTTTTCCAATGGAGGAGGGAATTGATGACCGGGACATGAGTAAGAAGGTTAAGAAGAAGCTCATCAAAACTTTACTGATTTTGTATGGTGTAGAAACATTGTCATTAAAGAAGGATGATAGACAAATTAGAGGCTTTTGAAATGTGGGTGTGGTAAAGGATGGAAAAGGTGAAGTTGGCAAAAAGGAGAACAAATTAAGTGCTGGGCCTGGTGAGAGAGGATTGTTAGGAGAAATGAAAAAGAGGGAGGAAAGATGGACACAGAGCATTTTGATTGGCAAAGAGATGTTGAAGACTGTAGTAGTAGAGGGGAGAATGTTCAGCAAAAAAGGAAAGAATAAGAATAGGGTCGGGTGTCGGATAAAATGAAGGAAGAGGAAGGAAGTATTGGGAATTGAAGAGGGTCATATTCTAATGTTGGATGTAAGGTTCTGTTTTGTTAGGAGAGGTAAGAAAATTTTTGCTGCATGGTTTGGTAGCATGTGCCCATTCAAAACCTACATTAACCAGTAGATAACTGATGATAATAATTGCAATCAAGGTTAATTATTATTATTGGGTAATCTACCAGTTAAGGTAGGTTTTTGGATGGACAACTATCAAATAAACATTTTGTAACTCCAAACAAAACCCAATCCAGCAACCTCATCTACATCAGGTCCCTCTTCATCTCTCTATTGGCTAAATCAACTTTCATTCATGCAATAATTTCTATTACAATTCTTACCAATTCATCAACAATTTCTTGAATGCGAGCCTTAGCACCTTCAATACATTCCTTAGCACCTTTCAGGGTAACTTTGTCAGACATGTTACCAGAACGAGGAAAGGAAATTCGAACTTCGCCAAACTGTTCTGATATTTGGCTCAGTACTTCCCCACGCCTTGCCACAAAATGACGGTGATGTTTGGGATCCACCTTCATTTCTAACTCAACAATGTTATCCTAAAACAGGATATAAAAAACAAGAATTTGTCTCTATTATTATTTTAAAAAACCAAAACAGTATGACCAGTGAGAAAATTAAAGTCATTTAACTAAACCTTCTAAATGAAACATGTGGTACTTTAAAATTCATTCTTTTATTTATGTTCTTAGTCAACATTTATATCATAATAAGTCAGTGTATAAAATTTTCAATTACTTAAGAAAATAAGATAACTCACCATGTCAGCAATAGTGGCCTCAAGTTCAGCCTTTGCTTTATCTACTGCTTCCTTAGTACCAAGGATGGTGATTATTTCTTTGTCCTCATCCTTTTCTGATGGGAACACAATTCTAGCACCAGTGGAGTCTCTGAGCTGTTATGAAGCAAAAGAGCCTATATATGCCACCCTGTACATAAGAGTACCTTCATTTATGCTACATTAAAACATAGAATGGTTAAATGGTTAGGAATGATTAAAAAGGTTGTGATTTAATCAAATGTTTTTCAAATGGTTATATTTGTACCACTGTGGACATCTCAAAAATAGTATAAAAATACACTCTTGTACGCAAAACACACCAGATGGGATTTGCTCAGCAATTCACATTCTTGAAAACAAGTGTACTTCTTAGGCAGACTTCAAAAAAACAATACTGATCAGACAGCCATAATTGACATCAAGCGACAAAGAACTTCAGCAAATAGCAAAATACTTGCTAAGCACAGAAGCATTTCGTCTCAGCCTCGTCATCGAATCATCATTTCAGTATTCATCATCATTACGAGACTATAAATTTGAAAACATTCCCACAAATACTGACCAAGAACATCTAGTGTTAACAACATTCATTTTCCAGCAACATGATTTTCCAAAGAATGTACGAGTCTGAATCATTTCGCTTCCAGCAAATGTTAACCCAAAAGATTCATAGTAAACAGTATTACCGATTCAACCTGAACATAATCAACCACAGTAAATGGATTCTCTTTGCTACTCTCTTTCTAACACTTTAAAATTTTGGTAAAATTAAAATCATTAAAAAAATCAAATGCTTATATGACATATGTATATAACATCTGCTCTGAAAACATCAGTAGGACTCATTTTATGGTTAAGTTGGTGGATAGAGGTCTACAACCAATTTACACTCATTAAAAACAGAGACAAAAATGAAATTACAATATTTCCAGGCCGAGGTCAAATAAAGACCTGATAATGATGTAATACATTGAAACCCGGTTGTAAAACAAATTCTATTAAGTGGAAAAGTGCTACCAGATATTATTCATTATGTTCGACTTCCCCCACATCATGCCTGAAGCTACTTAATTTGTTATTTCTAGGCCAATTTGACTACTGTTTTAATCAAGAGATAAAACAGTGCTGCACTTTTACAGCTCAAACATGAGAGAATGGAACTCTAGGAACTTTTTTTTAAGCTAGCTAACCTTGGACTTTGAAGAGATATTTCTTATTTTTTTTTCATCCATCGAGCTTCAAAATTAACTACATTTAATATGTATATGATCTGTGTACACTCTACATTATTAGCCCACATTATCTTGAGTCCACAAATATTCAGACCTAATTTAGCTTTTTGTATTTAGAGTCCACTTCTTGATTATCTCGTTTACTGACTGTTGGGAAGACTGCTTTTTTTCAGGGTCATAACTGTAGACCCATAAGTCATCTACAGGTACGACCTTTTTATTAGAAAACCTGGGTCATCATTTGTGGCTTGGGAGAAAGATGCTTGCAACTGCAGCATGAAATTCTTGATTTTGACGAGATAGAAGAGAATGTGAAGAGGCAACTGATGAACATTCTGAAAAAGGACTTTGCTGATTGTTTTGCCAAGTGGAAGGACAATGGGATAAGTGTGTGATGTCCAGGGGGAGCACTTCTAAGGTGAGTAAGGTCTCATTGTTCTAGGTAGGCTATTTTTCTTAAAATATTGCACGGCTGGATAGTTTCCGGACAGACGTCATATTAGGGCAATGCTTAAATTCAAGCATGAAATTTATGTTGTGCTGAATTTTCAAAAAGATACTCATCAACCACCCATGATTTACGTCAAGACCCAAGCACAAGAAGTTATCCACAAAATACTTGCTGACATCAAAATATACTTTAAAACAGTCTCGTTATCACTTTAGTTCTCAAAAAAATTTAACATGTGATGTATTACTGCAAAAGTTGCCTTTACATTAAATTCATTATGGCGTTTAACTGGGTAGTAATTCAAATGCCTCAAGTCCTATTACTTCTTGACCAATACAAAGTTTCAATTTACCTTCCTAATCTTGGCACCATTTCTTCCAATGAGGTAACGATGGTGCTTTGCCTTGGCACGCACTTCAGCACAATAGCAGTTTTGTTGCCTTTCGTTGCTCATTTCTTTGAGGAGTTGCTTGGCCTTTTCCACATCTTCTTTTGGGCCCCGAATAACCACCTGGGAAGTGAAAATACTAAATTTTCATCAAAAGAAAAGAGTGATAAGTAAAGGTAGGAAAAATAAATATGCCCATGAAAAATGATCAGTCAATAATAACTTTCATCAAGCACTTAAGCACACTAAGAAATCAACAAAAAACTTGCTAATTTCTTGGTGACTAAATGTCAGTCTCGTCATCGTTTCATCATATTAACACAATGAAAAAAGCCATGGATGTCCGTATAAAGTCTCAATATAGCATCAGAGACAATTATAAAATTTTAAATGCTCTGATTGCTGACTACCTAGGATTACAGGAAATGCATGCATGGTTAACATGTATCTTAATATTAAGAATATATATGAACAGTAATATCTGTTTTATTTCCACACAGGTGAACCAGAACTGCTTTACCATCTCCTTCCTTAATAAAAACTTGCTAGATTACTATGATTACCAAATAAAAAGTTTCCCCTTATGTTTTGAATTAACCTCTTCACATAAACAATAATGTTTTATCACTCAATGTTTATTTTAAAGATTGTATCTTTAATTTTTGGTCCTTGCTGGTCATTAGAGATTCAACTGTAGTTCCAGTAATTTTCTTAAATAATTCATTTCAATTGATTTATTTTACTTTAAATTGGAGAAAATTCATCAATAATTCACACTGAAATTTTATATTACCACACCATCAGTAGCTAATCCCATGATAACTTTAAAGTTAATCAACATGAATTATAATATCCAACTTATAAACAATAGCAAGTTTGATTGAACCAATATATGTAATATAAATGAAGGTATGAATGAAACATGGGAGAAAATTTCAATGAAAACTGGGTTATTTCCTTGGGGTGGTGACATTATACGCACATATTAGCTTTAGGGAATGTAAAGATGCTGTTTTTTATACTGATATATTAGTGGCTGTTTGGAGCATAAATAAATTTGCGTAAATTTTGAGACTTTCAATTCAGGACCTGAAATTAAGGTTTCACAGTAACTAACGGTAACAAATTTTTAAAACTATTAATTTCTTTCAAAAATTAAAAAAGGATTAAGACAATTGAATTCTTTATGTTGAAATTTTACCATTTGAGGAAACCTAGAAGTTGAAATGAAAATAACTAGCTATAGGTCTTTAGAGAATATTAAAATCCTGGATTTCCTAAATTTAAGGGTTTATTCCACCTTTACTTCATAAAATGTTAGCTATTTCAGAAATGTACAAAATATAATGAAGACGTCTCCTTTTGCTTTTGGTTTAGCCATCAAAAAATCTGGGCAGTGCATGCAAAAATATATCTATTGCATCAGTAAACTCAAAAACAATTACAAACCATCACGTGCAATGTTTGTCCCATATTCCCTATTTGACTTCCCACTATTCAATTCATTCCTACGTTCCTCAATATAATTTAGCCTATTTCATTAAAGAAAGTACTCTGCACATCACTAAGTATCAACACAGGATCTTTAAATTATTCAAGTTTATTCAATTAAATTATTATTCTTTATTTAAGCCTCTCAGAAGTAGTGAGTAGCCCAAAGATGTCAGTCATGATAAATCTCAAGATATGGTGGTTGAAAGTACATAGTCTTTGTTTAATCATATCACTAGTGAAACAATATTTAGCTGGGACAGGTATAGCATTATTTAGATCCACATACTTGGAAACAGTTTAAAGAGAAGACAACATTCAGAAAGGTAACCTCAATCGTCACACTAAGTTCGACTCACATTATCATTATTGCTTTCTGTTGATGGAAATTTAATGGTCACACCACCACAGTCTTCCATGATAGAATTGATCAATTTTCCACGAGGACCAATAATGGAGTGGTAATATTGTGGTGGTATGGATATTTCTTCAATCACAATATTAGCCTAAGTAATAATAAAAAGAAAAGATATTAATACATATTAACAATATGTGAAACATGAATTGAATACTTAGTCATCATAAGATTTTGGGTAGTGGGGTACACCTCATTGAATTCTTTGCACTAAACCATGAGGGTGATTTGAAAAGTTCTCATCCTTGCCCACATATGGCATTACTATTCATATGATTTTTTTTACTCTAATGTTGGAACAACTCAGAGTAGATACCATGTGGAATTGCAAGTAATTCATGCAGTTTGCTGTAGGCAGTCATCGGAATCAGCTTGAGGTGTGTTGTTAGAAATGAAAATAACTAGTACTGTGTACTGATAAAATTCATTGTAAAAAAGGTTAATTGCCAACTGAAATTCTTTTGATAATTGTAAATGTATATAGGGACCCCTCAGACTCAAAACAGGTACAGCATGTAAACACTGTGAATCAAAAATACATTCAGATGACACTTTCCAACCAGTACTTTGAGCGTTTAATGAAAAACTGGGGTGATTTTCTCATTGATATTCCAACAATGGATGAAATGGATTTGCCAATACGTACCAGAATCGAAACAATCTATGCGGTGGATAGAGGCCAGTTCTCCAGCTCTAAAGAAGGTGAGGACAGTGCCATTGGAGGGAATATCATGGGGTTAGTTTTTTGGGATGCAAAAGAGATCTATTAATACACTGTCTTGTAAAAGTGAAAAAAATTACTGCGGAGACCTATTCTTATCTTCCAACAAAATTGGACACACATTCATGAAAGCAGACCCTGCTTGCAGAGAAAAAAAAACATTTTCCATCACGACAATACTCTTGCCCAATAAAGTGCTGGGATATCCACCCTATTCCCCAGATTTGGCTCCCTTGGGTTTCCAACTATTCCAAAAACTCTTTGGGTGAAGTTTTCCTCAATGGTCGATAGTATTTGTGAAATCAAGGTACAGAACTTTTCATATCACCCTTCTACAAGTTAACACAATTTTATCAATTACATAAAAAAACTATCATATATATGACCCACAATTTAAACATCCATTTAACATTAGAGATGATTAGCCACTATCTCTTCAATTAACATAATTTCTTCAATAATAGGCGAGATAAATAACTTAGCTAAAATCAAATTCTATCCTTTTCAAAGGTGCTTATTATTTAATTTGAGATTTAAAAAAATATATTTAAGGCTATTCCAGACAAAAACTGAACTTCAGAAAAGCCCATTATTAAGTGTTGTGCAAATTTTTAATCAAACACCAACTATGGCCAATTGAATACTATATAAAATGCAAAAATGACAATGATTATGGCTTTGGAAGTGACATTTGTAAAATGGGAAATAGAAAGAAGTAAGCTACCCTGAGAACTTCAAAAATAATGTTCAAGAATGTTACAAATATTGTGTACCTCCAAATGGTAGTTTTAATGGAAATCTAGAATTATTTCGCTTACAAAAAGGGTTTCCTAAATTATTGGTGAAGAACATATACATCCATCTAAGTTTTATTACATAAAAGGGGATTCTCCACATATTTTGAGGATACTATAATAAGATACAATGTATTTTACACAGCGTTATAATGGTTATAGTTGAACACAAATTGCAATACATCACCATCCTGTGACTTACCAATTCATTTTGAATCTTCTGAATTCTTTTACGAGCTTCCTCCACATTTTCCTTTTTTCCAGTGATAGTTATCACATCATTCTCCACTCTTTCTGCAGGCAACTCTATCTTGGTATGAGTCTCATCCCTTATCTAGAAACAATTTGTAGTTTACATAAGAATTTCCAGTTGAAAAGTATATAACAGTGTTTCCAAAATTGCTGAGTGTGATATGCAAACCACTATGAATGATTTGGGTTCAGAATGACAGATATATGATTGGGATTCATTATATGAGAAATGAAATAAATTTATGTTATTGAGACAACCATGAAAAAGGATGTAAAATAGAGGTCAAAGGTAAATTATGAGAAAAGGGGAACATTTTTATACACATTTTGATCAGGGTTGCTACAGATTCCAGATTTCAAAATTTGTCTCTCTAGATATTTCACATGTGGATACCTTTTCATTGACATTTCAGAAATTAATACAGTCCATATAATCACAACATTAGCAGCATCATGATGTGCTTGCTATATAATGCACGAATTTCCACCCCCTAACCTTTGTATCCTTATTCCCCACACACATTTAGCCTTATTATAGAATTCTGAGATGGGAGGAATACCTTTGTAGAGGTAAATAACTGCTTTCCAAGATAGCATGCATCCAAATGATAACATGGGAAGGATAAATGATGAAAGCTCGTGCCCAGTAAGGAGATCATCAAGCCTTTTAAATATGTTACTGGTTAAATAGGAAAGACGATTTATTCCTAAAGATGTAGTAGCTACTGAAAAGAATCTCCATTCAATATCACTGAAGATATACGTAACTTTTAGAACTATTTACAGGTACTTCAAGATCAATTTAAAATTACCATACTGATCAGACAGCAAAAATCAACATCAGTATACAAAAGCACTTAAGCCTACAGCAAAGAACTTGCCAATGGCAAAAATGCTTTGTATCAGTCTCGTCATCACATCATCATTTCAGTATTCACCAACCAAATCTGACTAAAAAAAGAAAACTTCTCGTAAGAATAGTATGGCCTGGATGTATGTACACACATTTTTCTGCAGATATCTACATCAACTCAAAATATGTCATCTACACCAGAAAAGGAACTGTTATGGATCAGATAACAATTACACTTCAATAGGTAAAATTTTGGAAGGAATGAGTTTTTGCTTCAAAATTCATACCTAATACCTAATGCTCAACATGATATATTAATACCAATAAAAATCTCAGATTATGAAATAATATTGGGAACTCGATTAAAATGATTATTATCTTTATTTCTCATGTTGAAAATGAAACAAAAGTCTCCGAGTGATATTCTAAGACCCAATTACTTGATCTTACCTTTTGGATGTTAGCACCACGTTTGCCAATGATGAACTTGTGAAACTGCTTATATATAGGAACATCCTGAGTATAGCTGTTTTCACTGAGTTCTTTCACTAACTTCATCAGATGTTGAGAGCATTTATCCACATCCTCCCGAGGCCCACGAATGGTCACAACATCTCTTTTGTCTCCTGAAATGGGTAAATTATGAAAAATATAAACAAATAATGAAAATCTGGATAAAATCAGTACAAATAAATATGGCAGAGAGAACAACCACAGTTTTACACCTTTTAACAAACCTTTTTAACTATCCAAATACCTAGACAACAGGACAACCTCAGTGGTAGTGACGAATAAGAATGCATCACAGACATTCAAACTTTCAATGTTATGCATCATAGGCAGTCCAGGATTAATACCAAGTCTTAAGTATGAATTTTATCATAAAATTAGAGTATTATACAGCGCATTAATTTTCCAATGCCCCTTGAAGCAGTAATACATACTAAGACCCACTTACTTTCCATTTAGATCTTTTACCTCCATTTTTTGGCCATATGTTCCATGACTACTACCCTAACTATATCTAGGAAAAATTAAATAGGTAGTTTTCTGGTTAAATTTAAAAATAGTAATTAAATATGTGGTTATTTTGGGGTTGTATTAGAGAGTTTTCTAAAATGCTCACACCACAGCTCATATGATGATCATCAGTGTCGAGCAACCAGTGTTTTTGGTTCACATCATTAGCACTTACTGCTCATTCTACTTGCCAGAATTATCTAGTAGAAAGGGAGGAAGCAATAGACATTGCAACAAGAAAGAGACCACCTGCTATAGAGAGAAACCATATTTGTGTATGAAGCAATCTCTTCAAACATTACATAAGAGATTTTGCAATGAAATGAAATATGCAACCATGTCTTGTTCTCACAACATACAGCAGTCAGGGAATTTTTTGATGTGATATGGTTTTGACCAATTTTTGTACATCCCACTGGAACAATGAAAGCCTGAAGATTTCACAACTTTCTCTCTTACTGTGATTGGAATTTTAAATCATAAGTATAGGAAGACATTTAAACATCTTACCTAGGCTGGGAAACATTATTTGCACCTGGTTGAATTTTTCCCTAACTTCTTTTATTTTTTCCCCTTTCGCACCAATGATGTTCCTGTAGTACCGCTGGTCAATGATCAAGTCTTTCTCCTTTTCATTCTCAAGTTTGTGTACCATGTCTTCCAATTCCTGCAATACCAAGATTAAACATATTAATAATTTATTATTATTAATTTTCACAAAATCACAAAAACTTTTCAGCCGTCATCCATGATCAAAATTGATAAAAATCACTTCACGTTTGTTAGTTTCTATATAATGTGCAATATCCACCTTCCTAAGGCTGATTTATGTAAAGTGAAGAAAATACCATTTTGATACAGTAATTAATGAAATAAATTTCAGGAGAAGATACATAAAATCTAACGAAAAAAGAAAGTACGCCCAATGGAAGATGCATACTCAGAGTATTTAATAGCAAGGTTTCCTGGTAATGTTTGCAATGAGTAATTACCCCAATTATTACATGGAAATTCGAAAATTTTTCATTTTTTACACAAAATTTTGCCATTTCCTCTGAGTAGCCTAATTATGTTCACCTAAATAGGTATTCCAATTAATAGTTGAGATCTAATAATAATATTCTGTACATACATCTTGGGCAAAAGAATAAAATATAATTAAATATTTCAAGAGTTAAATTCCTACATTCATTAACAATATATCTACATCTACATAAGTACCCTGCGAGCCACCAAAAAGGTGTGTGGCAGGGGGTGTAGCACCATGAGGGAAGGGTAAGGGTTGAGGGGGTTGGGAGTTAGGTGAGGAAAGGTGGGGGGAACCTGTAGGAAAAAAAAATATATACATATATATATATACACACATACATATATATACATACATACATACACACACACATGTATACACATCCTCGCGAAGTCCCTAACCTGTACGTTAATACTTATTGTAATGAACGAAGTCCTGGGGAATTTCGACTACGAGCATTCTGTTCCCTTATCGTTCTTGGAAAAAATGACATTTTAAACCTGTCAGTCTTGCAGTCTATCTCTCTAGTCTTATATTCGTGATCCCTTCGACCGTAATACGTTGGGGTTCGTATTATATCCTTGATGTCATCGGAAAAGGGCCCATCTTTAAATGTTTTTAATAAGTTTAATCTATATTGGAAACGCCGCTGTGTAAGAGAATCCCAACCTAAATTGTCTAGCAAAGTGGATACGCTGCTGAGTTGGTCATAACAATGTTTGACAAATCTAGCCCCCCCCCGCTGAACTCGATCTAATTCCGAAACCAAATTTATGTTATGAGGATCCCATATACTGGCAGCATACTCTAAGTGGGGCCTGACCAAGGCAAGGAAACATCGTTCTTTCACCTTTTCGTTGCATTTACCTAGCACTCTTTTCACAAATCCAAATATATCAATTATATTATATTATATATATCAATTACCATTCGAGAAGAAATATACACTGGAAGACCAGCAAGAATGATTCACATGAAAGCAATTGTGAATTTCATCTTTTCTCAAAATATTAATATCTTTAAATAATAAAGTGCAAGATGAACTCCACTAACCTTCTTAGCCTTAGCTACACCATTCTTGTCACCTTCAATTCTTATGTAATTGTTGCCATTCTTCTCACCAATGTTGATTGTGACACCAGTTTCTTCCTTCATGCGATTCACTTAAATAACAAGAATACAAAAGATCAAACTCAAAAATAAGTGTTCTAATGAGGAGTAACTTCAGAGAATGAACAAATAATTTGCTTACCATTTGCACCACTTTTTCCAATGATGTGTTTGTAGAACTTAGGGTCAACAGTAATTTCATCAAATACAAGACGTGAAACAAGGTCATTAACTTTGGCATCTAGTGCCTTCTGAGCTTCATCTACTTCCTCTGGTGGGCCTTCAATCTTAATTCTCTCATCCTTCTCAGTGAATTCCACATGAACCTTAAATGCAAGAATTTCAACTGCAAATAAGGTGTATTGGCTCTCATTTTTACCACAAGGTTTCTTGTTCAGAACCAGATGATTGATACCATACCAAAAAACCACAAGTTTCCAACAATTTCCCATTAGCAAGCAACATCTGACAAATTGGTGAGAAAGAATTACAGACTTGGTTGAAAGCTGGTGGCCCTGACCTGTGCAGGAGGAGGCATGGGCGGGAGAAATTTGGCTAGAGAAGAGCAGGGGAGGGGTAGGAGAAAGGCCTTGGGCAGCCACTTAACAGTGTAACCAACAGTAGTGAAAGAATTTGTGAACAGCTCTGAAGACATCACAAAGAGCACACTTGAGTATTGCTCTCAGCCAACAGATTTTTGCAACTGAACAATTTTCCACGCTACATTAACACTATTCTCTCAATGTTTTAAAACCTGTAGGAAATTAATAACTTGAAATCGTGTTTTATATTTATTTTTAAATATGTTTATATATTTGAAGTAGCTCGTCATGTGAGGATTACAGAACAATAAGTTTGATATCCCACGCAGCTAAAGTTATTCTCAGGATCATCAACAAAAGGATAGAGAGTAAGGCAAATGATTACTTAGGGGATGATCAGTTTGGGTTCAGGAAAGGAACAGGTATGCGTGATGCCATTGCAGTAATGAGATCACTAGTCGAGAGGAATATAGAATACAATCAGGACGTTTTTGCCTGTTTTGTAGATTTCGAAAAAGCGTTTGATAGAGTGAATTGGGAAAAATTAATGCGTGTATTGCAGAAAATAAGCAGAGAATTTTTTATGAAATTTAGCAGAGAATAACCAACCTGTATTATTATTATAGGTAATCTATCGGTTAAGGTAGGTTTGGATGGACACAGGGTAACACAGCTATCTTGTCTCTACCAACAAAACAGCAACCTGCATAACCATGGGAGAGAGATTCAAAAGGATTCAATGGAATGCTCAAAGTCTGAACTCATATTTAATTAAGTCTGCACATCATCAATTCACAATTGAAAAATTACATCCAATCCTTATCAACAGATACGAAGTATTCCAAAACAAAAAAATAACTAGCTCAAAAATAGCTAGCTGAAAAACTACATCATCTCATGCCCACAGTTACTTGTTTGAGATGTATGCAACTAATCTTGTGCTTAACAAAATCACGGACACTGCCATGAAGAGAAAGGTTTTCTAGAAATTCACTCTCTAGAGAATACCACGTAAGGGTAGAAATATTCATTCAAATTCACAAAAAGAGCAATCATACGAAAAGATGTCTTGGCATTCCAAAATGTGAACAAACAACTGCTTTAAATGCAATTTAAACTACTACACCACCACATTTCTCCAACAAAGATTATTCCATTTCCAAGGAATTATCAAAATATCTTATAAGCAGTAACACAACATGGAAAGGTCTCATTTCTCAATATTCACCTTCACAATGTCTTCCCAATGGAAATATTATGGGGCAACGAAACTGTGATAATAAACCAAGAAGATGCAAAACAATAATGCACTGCACTGTGTTCTTTCTCAGCCCATTATAGTTAAATGACAATGAGTTCCTTGGAATCTTTTTCAATTAACACCTCAAATGCCCACCTTAATCTATCAGTATTTAATAGCATCCTCAGTGGTAGTGACGAATTGCTGCATTTCACAGAAATCAATTACTTATTTATACATCATTGGATGCTTGATTGTGTCAAATATTAAATAGTCTTTCAATAATGAACATTCAAAATACCTTAAATGTCAGCAAAATTTCATGACAAACAGGGTTTAGAACACCAACATTACTCTAACAAGTGCTGTAGTAGCAAATGATTGTTCTATGTAAAAGTTGTGCAATGCTAGAGTCATTACGTAAGCAATGGCAAAACACAGAGACTGAGATAAGACAGAAAATGACAGGCTTGACAACTGAGATATGTCCTCTGCAGTTACCTCATTCTTAGGCAAGTTGAACAATGTTCCTTCTGATCAGGGCCATGTTACTGAATGCTAGTATTGAATATGCCTGTTTGATATCTGTATGACTCTAGTATACTCATCTTCTATACTTCTTAAGTAGAATGACAAAAGAAAATGTTACCTTTGGGAAATTTTGAGTGATCCTGCGGATTTCTTCTCCCTTTCGGCCAATTATGTATTTATGTATCCAAGAAGGTGCATTGACAAAGACTGAACGAACACTGTTTGCTTTTTCATACACCATGCAGAGGGCTACAATAAAAATATTCTTAGTGTCAATGCTTTAATTTCCAGCTATAGATTTCAAGATCAATTAGACATATGAAATCACATCACTCGCATTTTAACTACTAATTAGGAAAAGACCACACACACAAAAAATTTATTTCAATTTCCTATAACAACTTGAAAACCCTCAGTCAACATTTTATCATGATTAACAGGAGCAGCATGAACCATTAATCTGAATTACATTGGCATTAGCATTTATGTTAGCAATGAGAATTTAAAATTGCAAAATACAATGATCACAGAGATAGAAAAATTCTGAATATTACTACTACAATAACTATGACTGGAGGAAAGGGAAAGTTATGAATAAAGCATATGATAAAAAAGTAACATAACCTGAAATAGTATGGGAGGAATACTTAAGAGAAACATGATGTAGAGCAGAATATTTTTGATTAAATATGTAGGAATTTTGCCAACATCAAAAATATACTAAATAACAATGAAGTGCCTAGACTTGGCACAATACAAACCATTATATATATGAGCCATTGCATTAGTTTTCACCTACATTCCATTACCTGCTTATGAAACTATAACCACAAAGGTTCAGGCACCAATCATAAAATTTTATGTCCACAAAAATTACTGAATTAAGAGATGAACCTGAGAGGTGGGTGTGATGGCATGAGAATGTTCTGATTGCAGAATAACAGGTATGGAATATTTTACAGCAGAGTTATTGAATTATAGAGTTCATTTGTGAAAATGAAAACAAGCTTAACATTGTGATATGATGAAAATCTGATTGTTTAAATAAACCATTATGTGGATTTAACCATGTTTTTTCACTATACACACAATAGATAATTTCCACGTAATAAAGCTTAAAACAGCCTCCTCCATGAAGATACTATATTAATGTTTATAAGCACACACTCAGCACCATGCACACTTTTAAATTCTAGTTCCACACAATGATGCTGAAAGAAATATGTAAGGGATTATGAAAGGAGATTTTGCAGTTTTCCTCAAAAAAAATATTTTAGATAGACCTATGATGGGTGTCATAAAGTAAGTTTATATAAGCTTCATGTCTTCTGAATTATTTTCACGTTTCTCCAATGAGTTTTGTAGGTGTTGCAGTCTGTCACTTTCCAAAAATTCAAAAGATGTTTTCAAACCATGCAATCGCATTTATGGATTTTTTTCATGCCTCCACAAAAACATTAATACAGTTAGGCCTTCTTTCCAGCAGCCCCTTCAAGTCAATATTCTGTGATCCGATGGTCATAGATGTGAATTTCAACTTCTGCATTGCGACTTCAAACCATAATCCATGAATGATAGTAATATTAAAAAATCAATATTACCACTCAACAAGTGAAGCATATGCATCGAATGGTGTACCTATTTAGTACTTAACTCCCTTACAACCAACAGCAAAATTTCTTCTACACCAAGTTTTTCATTCAAGAGTTTTATGACACTTCAAAAATTTTTTTCTTTATTATTTGGCATTCTGTGTATTTTGATTTGCAATGCTTTCCCCCTCACTTTCAATTAATAAGTTAACAACATAACTACTTCCCAACTTTAACTTGAAACTTATTTAACTTTAATTTTGCTTAGTTTTTCACACAATTTTATTGGCTCTCTTATTTATTTTCCAGTTTCCTAATTTTTAAGTGCCCTATAAAGTGAAAAATTTCATCATAATCACCTTCTGCTAGGATTGACACAAAACTCACACTTCCCGTTACATTAATTCTTTTTTATGGCATGGCAAGGAATGCAACCCACTTAAAATAAAAAACATTCACATTTTAAAAACAATAAATGTAGAAATAACATATTATATGAAGTTGAGAAGTACTGAGGATGATAGTGATGCAAAAAGTGACAAGGAGTGGACTTTATTACTTGTGAAAGTTGGGCATAAGATAATTATATAGCATTTGCCTTGTAGAACCATGACAAGTACTTTTAATTTGTGGCATAATTTGTGAGAAGCTAAGGGAAATAAATACTTCCAAGGATCAAAAAAGGAAAGCTACAGTACTATGATATTGTTTTCAATTTGACTAACGTAACATTACTTGCACAGTAGTTTTTTTTATTGCTTATAACTGACATAAGAAAATATTAATAATTATCAAAATTTCCAAAAACTTATTTTGTATAAAATAAAAATGACAACTGCTGATACAATGAAAGATCACTAACCCTTAGAAGTGCTTCATGCATGGCAATTGCTCCAGTACTCCAATATCATTAACCATAGATAAAATACAAAAATATGATAAAGCAAAGACAAAAATTACCATGCCCAAGCTTCTCTTGGGGCCCTCTCAGAATGATAGTCCCAGTGGATGAATCTGATGGGGGCATCTCAACACTTACTCCAGTCTCCTGCAAAATTTCTGCAATGGTGTTCCCTTTTGGTCCAATAACATACCTATGCTGAGCCTTAGCTACTTCCATACAGATCATTGTGCACTTCTTTTCCTGCATATAAGAAACATTATATTAGCAAAGAATTATGTGCATGTAAAGTAATATGGCACATTGTGATGGCAACTTTCAACTAACAATTTTTCGAACATAATATAAAACAAAGACTTGAGTAAATGCATTAACTCACCATTTCACCATGAATAGCCAAAATCCTCTCTTTAGCCACGAGAACGCCCTCCTTCTCACCAGCAATTGTTATTTCATCTTTTTGCACAGTCAGAGGAGGTATATTGACCCTAACCCCAGTTTCTGCCATCAATGCATTCACTTTTTCATTATGGGCACCAGCGATGAATGGATGATACATTTTTGGGACAGATATTCTTTCATATGCTTGTTTTGACTGAAACAGGAAATTTTATGTTTAAATGTTCATCTTTGAACAAGTTATGATTATAATCACAATTCTCACGCATTTAAGTTTTTCAACAAAATAAGCTCACCTGTTCATCTGAAATTACTTTAATCTCATGAATTGCTTTGTCAATCCCCTCACGGGTCCCAGTCACTGTTATGAGGTCTGATGGATCTGCAATGCTGGGGACATTAATCTTCGTGGCAGTATTTTTTTCCAGTTCTCTAAGCCTTAGGCCTTTAGCACCCAAAATGCATCTATGATGTTCTTTTGGAATAGAAACTTCTCCAACCATCTGAAATCACATTCATTAGAACAAATATTCATAAAATATTGGAGAACTATTCAAATAAAAACTTTGTATAATCAATTATGACATACTATACAGGCTGAATGTGTTATTAGAGAATGTCAACATATGTGCTCGCATGTGAAATAAAACTTAATGAAAAAATTGCCGAAATTACTTCAGACAAAAACTAATTTCATAATATTAGAAGATGAACCCAATTCCCACTACTTAGATGACAATGACAAATGACTCGTGCAGAATCCAATAGCAATCCAATGATAAAAAACTAGGGTTGCCAGTAATTGGATGGTCTCCGATTCCAGGTTTTTTCCAGAATTTCCAAGATAAGAAAATAATTTATAAAGGTTTTGTACTGGTGACTGTTAACCATGCCATGACATTTTGAGTTGTACTTTTTATAGCTATCATTCAGGAAATTCAAACTAACAAACAAATGACACCAGGAGAATAGCAGCTTAGTTTGAAAAAATGATCAATAAATTAGCAATATTAAACTTAAGGTAAGTTTCTTTTCTCTGTCCACTCAATTTTCTGGTAAAATAATATCTCCAATATCTGGATTTTTCCAGAACTTCTTACAAGGCCCTTCATATTCTCCAATTTATTCTAATTTTCAAAGATGGCTGGCTATCACGAACAAACATAAAAATAAAGCATTATTACAAAGTGTCAAGCAATTAAAATTTTCCATTTAAATACCTAAATCTAAGGCTAGAACTTTGGAGTGCACGAAAATCTTTAAAGCATTTAAGATTAAAAACTGTAATCAAACAAAATATATTTTTCTAAAAAGAAAGTAATTCAAATTATTGTGATGGAAGCCTAACATTATGTCCTCACTTACTTTCAGCACCCTGTTAAAATCTGCTGCGGAAACACAAGAGTTGTCAATGGAGTAAGCCACATGAAATATTTGTACTAATGGATATAGCCGGAAATGATTAAATTAACGAGCCTTAATGCATATTGCGGTACACATACTGATCCCTCTTGCATCTGGCAATTAGTTTACCATATTTTTTCACCATCTTACAACATTGATCTGTACGTCACGGGCACCTACATCAAACAAGGGACAAACAAAATGCACAAATAAAATAACAATAGTAGTAAAATGGTAACCAGGAGTGTTCTAAACTATAGGTCACTGCTTTCAAAGTTTTTGATCCAGAAGCATTTCATATATCAAGGTCCCTAGAAACCATAACTACTTTCATAATGGCACAAAATATATGGTCATTAGATCACCTATGCCCCTACAATACTCGGGGTCTAACCTAGCTTGAACAAACCAAAGAGAGGTAATACAACATTTGACAAGTTGGCAAAATGTTTACAAAAAAGAATTTATTTATGGATGAAACTATCCAATTTAAATAATTACTGACATCAGATGAAACCAAATGGAGTCCTTAGCTAGTCTTAGTGATAAGGAACCCAAGATTTACAAGATATTTTGTGAAAATGTTAAGCTGAACAGAAAAATAACGTTTTTGGCAGTGAGTTATGCATTTAAATGCTGGCATCATACACCAGAATAGAATTTGTCAATTTTCTTGGGAGATTGCCCCCTACTAATTTTTTTTGCCATTTTAAGCACAAGTTAGAAAGGTTAAAGGTCATTTTGGTCTTTAATGATATACCTTCAGGAAAAATAATAAACAACCTGCATCTATTGCTAATCTGAAGTTTTTAAATTTCATAAGCATGGCAAATGAACTTCCGAAAAGATAGCAATTTTTTTATTTACAGCAAAAGTGAATGATCCAACAGCAAAAACAATAACAGTTGCATGGGAAACCACCAAATAGAATATACTTTTCACTGATACCACATTACCTTAAACTTTCTCATTATAGTAAGCTTTACAGCTAGTGAATTAAAAACCTGTTTTCCACAGTTACATTTTATTATCTATCTCATTATTACTAACTGGGAAATTTCCATTCATTTTTTATTTTTGACACCAAAAGGTCTGTAGGAGTAACTAATAAAAAACACCAACAAAATAACTTTGTGACTAAAATACGACTAACATTATGATGCTTTGCCATTCCATATGAGAGCAAATCAAAAACTGCTACGCCCAGAAAACTTTTTTTTTTCGGACAAGCAAAAAATTAATATTTTCAAGCTCTTTTAAATTGGTATATTCGAACCTTCCTCAAATGCCATTTATTTTACTTATCGGGAAATCATACTAATAAAGAGTAACATTAATGAGTAGAAACTTTTCGATTAATTACCTGCATTTGAAAGTTTGCCAAGATTTTTCTTCTGGCCTCCAGCACTTCATTTTGCTTGCCAGTAACAAGGAAGGTTAGGGAATGATCTTTCCCCGAAGAAGTTTCAATTACAGCTCCTGTTTCACGCATTATGTCGAGACATATGCGTACACCATTTCCTTCTCCAAAACCTTCATTTGAGTACTTCCTTTCGTTGAATGGCACCATGAATACCTTAAGTACAAAAACATTATGGATAATTCATCAGATAAATAGGCCTAAACACTACAAAACTAATGTTTTTAAATATCGCCCCAAGCAATGGAATTCTCTTCGACAACAATAAGAAACAACACACTGAAAACCCTGAGAACAGGAAAAATTACCTGTGTTACTACAGACGTTCCAATACGCATAGCCCCGGCACCTCCACCATTTGCCTCAGGTAATCCAGCGGACTCCGGCAAGGCTGGAAAAACTTCATCATAACTAAAAGTTTGAGGTTCGTAGGCGGCCTCACCCTCGCCACCTGCTACCCCAGTTTTCATTGAAATAGCCGCCATAGGTTCCTGCATTTTTCCAAGGATGTCCTTAACCGCGCCAAGTCGTTACAGTAACACTGTAATGGAACATTCGTAGGTTTAAAACTAAATGACAACACCCACCAAGGAAAAATTGTTTTTTCCAAACAACAACCGCTTAATTGCTACAACGATCAATAACCCAAACAATGTACGCTTACAATTCCAAAATTACAACAAAACTTGAAGAAATTGCGATTTACCACGAACGCCATAATATACAACGGGATGAATTGCTTAATTGCCAGAAGGAATTATTTACAGAAAACTTGAAAAAAAACTGATTGAAACTAAAATGATAACAATAGTAAATAGAAGTATAATTTAAGTGCTTAAAAACTGAGTGCAGCAAATGATAATAGAAAAAATTTCTATGCAATTGTGCAGTAAACTGCAACAGAACCCAATGTGACCTCACATAAACCGTATGGCCGATTATGACACGTTGTCGGCTTTGATAAATTTGATAGAGTGGAACATTTAAGTGATGATTAGTCCGAAGGAAATAGTAACAAATATCGTAATATCAGAAATTGAAACCTAAAAATATTCTCTGGCACACTTGCAAGCAATATTGTATTTCGGTTAATTCGCTACGAGAGTCGACGTGTCACTGATACTCAAATATTGACGTGTGCTACTAGAAACATGGAAACTTTATATTAAAGTAAGCTCACAGTACTGCAGTTCAGATTAGCCGTCCTGCGTCGATTTTTTTCGCATTCCTTGTTATCGCTAATGCAACCGCCAATTCTTACAAAAAATTATTGTAGACCACCCTTCATCATGAAAGTACTTCCCTGCTCCCATGAGCAAGATGTGGAAGAGAGAACGAACGACTGAACTATATCGTCATCCGCCACGCTTATCTTTTGAATTAAATATTACAATTCCAAGTAAATAAAATTTTCAATTCAAATTTAGGAAACCAAAATAATATATTAAAAATAAAAAATTCACAATATTCTTACTTTCAGGCCATAATAATAAATAATATGATATTTTTAACGGACTATTTGAGAGGAAGAATACACATAATTCTCCTAAGTTAAGTATGAGAAATATAAGGTAGAGATAAGTTCACGTAATCCACATTATTCATTGTCCGGAAGATTGTTGAATCAGCTACCCTATGTAATTTGTTCTATGTGCTTGAAAAAGTGAATATTTCAATTAGTATTTCGCAAGGTTTTCTGAATTATTACTTAATTTACAGCCAAATGATCAGGTATATTTACTAAATCGACATTCGTTGCATAATGCCTACAATATGCATTTCGTTTTTTATCGTAGTAACTATTTAGTATGATTAAAGAAATGATAATATTAAACTTTTTTCACTGCACTAAACTTGTAGTTTGCACGTTGGCGGAAGTAGTACGGACTATAGCCGCTGAATGAATGAATAGTGATTTTGTTGGTGCGTACTTTACCGAGTCAAAGCCTAGTAAAATAACCTTTAGCAAGTACTGCATTTCGACTTTAGTCAGAATAATGTCATAAATAGTCATTGAAGATGAATAAAAGCCTTGACATTATGATGAAGCATTATATTTGACACATTGAGAGGTAAAATAAATGTGCTCCGTTTAAAACTTAAAACGTTGAAAAATTGTTTATAGTTAATAATACTTACTTATAGTGCGGTATCATTTGAAATAAAATCGTCTTGTTAGTTTTCTTAGCATATTTAGGTGCAGGGTGAACCCGAAAGCGTGTCTTAATTCGCAACTACTGCTTAATTCATTGTGCGGTATATCGGAAGTTGACGTGTACAAATGAAGTAGTGCGGCGAAGTGTGTCATTTTAAATCAGTGATGTCCCAAAATTTAATTAATACATTATTTTTATTTCGTTGCCAATGAAAGTGATATTTGTGGAGCCAAACTGATACAGTTAAACCTCGATTTTGGATTAGAGACCAAAGAAAACTTGTTTGGTGGTTGCAGGTTATCGTCATGATGCCAGGATCTGGAGATGATAATTTGACAAGTTCAAAAGGAAGTGTTATTGTTCAAGCATGGAAGCGAATAGGGCAAATATATCAAACATATTTAGATATGTGGACTCCTCATTTAGTGTCCCGGTGGATTGCTTGTTGCCTACTACTCTTAGCATTCGCTCTAAGGATATTTTTGGAGCAGGTTAGATAATTTGAATTGCCATGTATTTAAAAAGTTAAGTAGGTATATGCTCTGTCTTTAATGCAATTTTATTACAGGGATGGTATATAGTCGCATATGCTCTTGGGATATATCATCTAAATTTGTTCATAGCTTTCCTTTCACCAAAGATTGATCCGGCTTTGGGAGATTACGACGGTAATAATTCATGTAAAAAGTTTAATATATTGTTGATGTCATGTGCACTGTATATTACTCCTGCTACGTTGTATTGCAGAGGATGGACCAGAGCTGCCCACTAAAGCAAATGAAGAATTCCGTCCGTTTATCCGACGGTTACCTGAGTTCAAGTTTTGGTATTCAGTGACTAAGTCTACTGTATTCGCAATGATTTGCACATTTTTTGAGGTCTTTAACATCCCTGTATTTTGGCCAATTTTAGTAATGTACTTCATTACGTTGTTTTGCATTACAATGAAGAGGCAAATCAAGGTGAGATATAATGCCATTGTTTTTAATTCTGCAGCATTGTTTAGTGGCCTACCGATTATTAATTCTCATAATTACTGTGCTAATAATTGCATTTGCACTTTCAGCATATGATTAAATACAGATACCTGCCTTTCACACATGGGAAGCCCAAGTATGTCGGGCATGAAGACACTGGAAAGGTGATTACCACTAAGTGACACATTGCGTTATGAATCATGTAAGTTGTAAGGTGTTGAAAAGTTAGGTGATTTTTTAAAAATGAAGCAGAAACCCCTGAAACACCATCATAGCTCGTCATCAGCTAAAGATTCTAATTAAGCATCATAATGGAAATCTTGGTGACTGATCACACAAGGGAAATGATTTCCTAGGTTTGTGTCCCAATTTTAATGTGTTAATAATGTGAGTATTAACAGTATAGTTGAAATTTTATCGCGAACAAGTTTTCAAGTAAATGAAATTATTATGAATCACAGTGGCCTATTTGGATTTTCTTTCCAAAATCTGTGATAAATCTTTATACCCTTGGAAAAGTCTTATTTGTTCAATGAATTATAATATTCACATGTTAATTTGTTGTATTAAATTTCCTCATCACATCATCCTTAGTTATCAATGGAGAAAATCGTAGCATTTGTACTTAACTGTCTTGTTCATCATTATCTTTCATAAAAGCTAATTTTCTTGTGTTTCCAAACCTACCAGCTCATTATTTAGTGATGTACTAATATCATTGTGTTACCATAAACTTAAAAGCGAATTTATGTGAAATTAGAATAATTACGTTCTCTTGTTTAAGAGTCTTCATACAGTTTAATTAGTGGATAATCATGTGATATAAGTATCTTCTGGTGGAGATGGTTTTAAAATGCAATCTGGTTGTTGAGTTGTTTGCATTTTGTTCCAAAAATCCGTGATTTCCTTTAAGTCACAGTACCAAAGTCATTTTCAATTTATAACATACTGCCATATATTATTTAAACACGAAATTTGTGATTTAAATGAGTACATTTTAATGTTTATTTTTAGAAGGATCATATTTTTATTAGTATGCATATTGTGGGTATGTGAATATTTTTCTTTTATGGTGAAACAATGTTGGACATTTGTTGGAGTAATGTTTATGAAATTAGTTGTTTTGTACATATGCAATCTGTTCTGTAATGAAAATATCCCATTAAATCATGAGTCCATTTTCATAAATATGTGAAGTGTTTTGTGTTTATTATCAACCTATTATTATCATATTGGTTGTTGTTTCTCTTCTTGTATCCAAATTTTTATCTAATCAAAAGAGCAACCAATCCAATTGACCAATCTCCAGGTATAATGGCAGCTATTTTTTTATTTTTCTAACTTGATTTTACATATTTCTTTATTTGTACAGTTTAACTATAATGTATACAAATCAATCAGCCAGATTTTCAATTATGCATTTCAGTCTTTTTTACAGGTTTTCATTGTTTCCCTAATTGAAAAATAGCATACAAAATCGAGACTTTGCTAAGGGTACGTACAGGAGGGTTAATGACACAAATTGTTTCATTCAAATGCATGTAGGCCCTAAATAAAAAGATTTAACAAAACATTTTTAGAAGAAAAGGAAAAATTCAGTAAAAAAGTGCTAGATTTATAATGTGAAACAGTTGAATGACAATATGTATCAGTTATCATGTTTTCCTTCAGTAAAACAGTAATCATTTCAATTGGTATGGTAGCTAGTCATTCATTATTTTTGAGGGTTTAAAATTCATTCAAACTTCAGCAGCACATAATAGTAAAAATATATGTGATATCTTCATTCAATAAAGTCAGACTCGCTCTTTGAATGAGAAGACATTTGAGTTAAAAGGATTGGTATGATTTTTGACAGGGTTGGTTTGATGGAGGGAGTGAGTCATAGGGTTTCAGGGGCAGGAGAGCACATCTACTTAACAGATATTTAGACTACTATTACTTGCATAGTTCTTGCAAATTATTTTAATTGAAGCATTAACTGCCTGAAAAAAGACTTAGGTTCACATTTACTAATTTATGAACAAAAGTACAATAGTGTTGTTGTTGTATGTAAGCATAAATGAAAGTTAGTATTTATTTCCTTATGAGGCTCTGCATTTATATATTTACTTTCTTGCTCATCAATGCTTTTGTTTATTTACTCTAAAATATATTGAAATGTTCCATAAAGTCCTTTTTCCAATTATTGAACTCCCAGCTGGTATCACTAAAAAGAACATACATATGAGTAATGTTACCCTCTATTAATGTTGGGCATGAAGAAAAAGTGTGTTCATGAAATGCATTCAAGCAATCACATTTTTTAGTTGTTTGTGCTGAATTAACAAATAAGGATTACTTTCTGAATAAATCCCAACTCTTGTGAGGGAAAAATATTTTCATTTCACTGTTCGAAAGAATTAACCTGTAATGCTATTATGTAAAAACCATATGAAACATTATTAATAGTATGTGATACAATGTATTGTTTTTTATTATGGTCTGAAGTTCTTATTCATCATCCTTCAGTAGAAATAGCTATGTTACATTAGAATTTGGTGGTAGCCTATTCTTATGTTTAACATATCTTCTTCACATCAACATTAGTTTTGTTTTAGCTGTAGAAGTTCATCAGTGGGAAAATTATTATCATGGAAAGGTTTTGTTGATGGCTTTCATTGTTTGTCCAGAAAATTATTGGTGCGATTACATTTGGCTTGCTTTGTGAAATTTATTCTCTGTCATATTTATGGTATGTTAGTATGTACCAATTAATTTCTTTCTGACCAGGAGTAAGATAGAGGAAATGATGCCAACTTTAATAATAAATAATTCCATAAGAAGGTAGTGGTAGTTTTGTAGTCATGTTGGTTTAACTTGGTATTTACCAAAACTTTTCAAGTGGTAAAATTTATTCTCTTTAAGTAATTTGAGTAATCTTTGTCTTTTTGTTTAAACGATACACTATGTCTCGGGTCCAAAAAGTGTGCATCTGCAGAGTTGCCAGCAATTGATTATTTTTTTGAGAATGCTTATTTTTTTAACAAAGAATATTATTTAATTTGACCAATGACTTTGAAATTCAGTAGAAGACACTTAAAGGTGAAGTACATGGACTTTGATAGAAAATCTGGGATTTTTTTAAGGATATAAGAATACGTTTTAAAATTTTTACTGTGTAGTTAATTTCTGCTCAACTTTATTTTTATTTTAACTCAGTGAAGTGGTAAATGAAGATTTTGTTTTGAAGTGGTTTAAATTTCTGAAAGATTCTTGTTCCCAGTTTGTTAGTTATTTATATCATAACCTGTATAGTCTTAGGCTGATGTGTATCAATGTTAGGGTGTAAACAAAAGGAACATCTTAAAACCTTTAATTCTTTCATATAAATAAGCATATTCATGGGACTATTTCAATTTTGTCAAGCCATTCAGTGAGGACATCAGAAAACGTCTGCAATTGCTCAACTTTTTAAAATTTGGGAAAAATCACAAGATTGACCAAGTTTTTAAAATTCAAGGAATATTATCTTCAAATCAGGAATATAGAATGTCAGTCTGTAATATGGTATTTCAATGAGAATGATGTTTTTTGTATTTATTGAGACCAGTTCTTGTTTTTGTAGGCCATTGTACATGCTGACTCTTGAAATAGCCAAAACCTAAAAGGGACCAACTTACCAGTGGCACGCACAGCAATGAGGGATAATTTCGTAGAAGCTTTCATTTAGATTTCAAACTAAAGGGGACAACTTGAAAGAAAGTTGTCACATTTGTCAGAAAAGTCTTGAATTTAGAAAAATATAGAAAATAAGTGGCTACTTTCTGTATAAAGTGAAGTTAAGATATCAGCATTTGCAAGTATTTCATTGATGATTGTTTCAGTCTGGGAGTATTTCGGCCAGTCCAGGGAAAGTCGAAAGAATTTTATTGTTGGATTTTGCTGACCAGCGATTGTTGACCATTAATTTCTACCATTGACAATTCATTTCTCTGCTTAAGGAATATATTAATAGATACATGGAGGTAATAAGTGATTGCCAGGCATCAAGGTAAATTGCTAATTATGATGCATCTGGCTTTTTTGGAGTACTTGGTTACAGTTAATCAAACTTCTTCAAAAATGTAAGCATGCATTTCAGTTAGTACATATAATGTTACACAATGCTATGTTATTCATGCTGTAATATGAATTTAAATCGCGAAAAACATTACTGTACTTGTTCTGATAACCATTGTCATATCTGGTTTCTTTTGCGGTCAGTTTTCGTTCCCTCTACCTTTCAAAATGGATTTTGTTTTCTTTTTTGAATATTATAGAATATATTTCCTAAACACCACAATTTCACACACCAGCATCCAGGTCTTTATCAACATATTGAATAATGCATCATGCATGTAGACATTTTAGATTAAACAGGCTTTTCATGTCATTTTAAGAAACTTAAAAAATGCTATTAATCAAGTATCAAATGCTTCCTGGATAATAAAGAAAGATTGAAATGATCACCCTACATCGGTTGCACTATATAGGCTGCTGTTTTGAATGAAATTTAAACCAAACAATTACTAACACGTTACTATTTTGAAAAATGGGGAAGTCTTTAAAATATCCACGAATTTAAAGGCACATTGGGATTGATTTGCAAAAAAATGCACATTGATCATTAAAATAGCTGATGGAGTATATGTCATTTATTCCCCATAGAACTGTATGGTTTGACAAAATTAATGAGCAGCGGACAACTACTACTAAATAAAGGGTTAAATGCTATTGTGAGTTTGCACTTTAGTTATTTCAGTAAAATAAGTGGTCTCTTAGATATTTTGTTGAATTCCTTTTTGCTTTACTTATGTATCAGTTCAACTCTACACATTGCAAGTACTCCCTAGTACTTTTAAGAGGCCAAGAAAAAACTATCTAATACAGACATTCAAGTAGAGTAACTTTTAATGCAACATGGACTCTTTATTTCTTTCACTCATTTTTTTCAAATTAAGTTTTATAAGACTTGCTAAATAGTGCCCTCATGTCTTGCAGTATTTAACTCAATATTAGTTGAAATTTTTTTAATGCACAGGTATTATGTGAATTTGAATTTTGAACTTAAGTCACGAATAACACTAACCAATTTTTTTGTATGCTTTGCCACATTTATTTTAAACTTTCTTATGTGATGAAGTTGTTAAAAAGTTATTAGACATGTAAAATATCATTCTTATTGTAGACAAAGTTTTTTTGGAATATGGTGTTACAGCTATTGTTGTTTCATTTTCCCACAGTCCGAAGGGGTAGCACGGGTGCCAGGCCCAGTACTTGAGGCGTGATAACAAGGATGATAAAGGATATGGGCAACATTTTTCATTCATTGCCCAATTTAGGGATTTTAGTAAACTTGCTATTCACCTCGTTGTAATATTTATATGAAACGAAAAGATCATTTAATTCTATTCTTTGTAAATTTCATGACTTTGTGATCATGTACATTCATCAGCCATTCACTGCAAAAATTGAGTTTTTTTGTTAGTGTCTATTGAGATGTTTTAATGTATATTACTTTTTGATTTATAAAATATTATTGACTATTTTTTTATTTATTTTCACTGATAACTTACCTACATTCTGTCAACAGGAATGCTGACCATTAATGAGTCTAAAATAAATACTAAATCAGGGTGACTACCAATTTGAAATACCCGGTAAATTCCTGTCTTTTGGAAAACTCAGGGAAATTGGTGGATGTTCTGTACAAATCAGTAGTTGACACATTTTAGGTAGAAAATTTCTCCATCTGTCAATTCAGAGATGATACCAATTTGTACCTATATATCTTTGTTCTTCACAGCCCTTGCTCTACTTGGCCTCCACTTTGAGAGGCTAAATTGGTATGGCACAAATTGAGTGGTAGTTCATGCTTTGTATGAGACTATGGTACTTAAATTTTTACTTCCTGCATATTTTTATTTCATGGTTTCACAATATTGTTTGTTCATTTTATCAAATATGTAGTTCCCAAGTAATGATTTTCAAGCTTTTGTTGATTGACAAGAGTTTGAATTTTTAATGCAATTATGATTGTATTCACATTTGTTGAGGTGCACTATGTCCGCAATACACTTCAACAAGTACAGTACAGCTCTATTTTTTATTAGTAACATTTTCCAGGAATTCCATAATCTACTTTAATAACTCATGATTATGAAAACAAGTTATAATCATGGCTAATATACTTGCACAAAATTCTTTTCATACTCCTGTGTCCTTGAACCACAGCAGAACATTTTGCAATCTTGATTTCACAAATTGCATTCTTCTGATACATGAAATTAATAATTATCAAAACATGATAAATCTTTTCACAAAAACAAGTTTACTGGTTATGGAAAACACAGAATTTCTTGAGGATTTTATGCCGAACACCGTGTAAATGCACATCAATATTATTGGTTACATTAAGCTGTCACATTTCTTCATCTGTTTTTCAAATTTTCACTAATGACACCTTATGATATATATGGCTCATCGAAACATTTTTTCTGAAAGAAGAAAATCCCAGTAATTTTCAAATTTTTCCTTCATGGAAGCTTCGATATTCAATGTCCTAATGTAATATTTAAACAAACATTCCCCTTGGCGGTATGCTTATCTCATATAGACTTATAAATAATGATCTAAGACCACTACTCTTTATCGCATTATAACAACTGGAACTTGTATATGTAACGTATATGTGGAGGAAATGATAAAAGAGGCATGGGAAGTACTCGAGGTAGGAATAAAAGTTTCAGAGGAATTCGTAAAATCAGTTAGGTATGCTGATGACCAAACTCTAATTTGTCAGTCAGCCAAGGGGTTACAAGCATTGCTGATCAGTGCAACAGATACAGGATGTGAATCAATATTAATAAAACAAAGGTTATGCGATTTTCCAGAAAGAAAAAGGCTAAGCTAAATATTACAATAGGACAATTACAATAACACTGTCAAAGTAGTAGGGGTGTAAGAAGAAGAATTGTGATGGCAAAGAGGCTTTCACAAGGACGGAGTTGACAGGGATGTTGAATAAGGATGTTAAGAAAAGGCTTGTAAACACTTTGATATGTAGCAGGGTTATGTACGGTGCAGAAACTTGGTCACTGAAGCAGGATGACAGAAGTAGATTGGAGGCTTTCAAAAAGGGGGCATGGAGAAGGTGAAATGGACTGAAAGGAAGACAAATGAGGTGCTGCATATGGTGGGCAAGGAGAGGGGATTGTAGGGAAAAATCATAAGAATACAGGAAAAATGGATGCAAAGCATACTGATCGGCTGTTGGGATATTGAAGACAGAAGGTAGAATGTTAGCCACACGAGGAAAGGGCAGGAATAAGATAGGGATATTGGATGGGAGGGAGTACAGGGAGTTGAAGAGGGGCTTTTTGTAGGTTATGATGTTGGGTTGTTTTGTTAGGAGAAACAAAATATTTATTTGGTAGTTGTGTCCATCCAAAACATACCTACTGGTAGATTACCTAATAATAATAATCCATTTAATTGCCTTAATACCAAGTAAAAATCGCTCATTTTCTGTGATAATAAAGTTTCCCTGCTATATTACGTTGGTGAGAAGCTCAAAATATAATTAAAATTGATACTTATATGGAAAAGATATAAGTAACTTCTGGTGCTTTCCCAGTGTATAGAGTAGAGATTCTTCTCAGTTTTCCACCATGTGAATCTCCATTCTAGCTAATGAGCTGATGCCTAAGTCCAGCATTGAAACACTGGCCAGAATGGAGACCCTCGCGTGGTGGAAGACCCGAGAATGATTTCAACAGAAAAGATATAATTTCAGCAAATGTTATATACCATATATATATATGATAGTTATGCATCAATACACACTACCTCTATGCATGCCACTTCCTAGAACAATTTCAGTGTTCAGGTGAACTTTAAGACCTGATTACCCATTCATTTTCTCTATTATTATTAGAGGTTATTGTGCCCATCTAAAATTTCAGAAGGACACAACTACCAAATAAATATCTTGTCCCTCCTAACAAAACACAACCTAACATCCTACTCTAAAATTAAGTCCATCTTCATCTCTGTATGGTTCCATACTCCTTCCATTCCATCCAACATCCCTATCCTATTCCTGCTCCTTCCTTGTTTGCTTAACATTCCCTATCACAGTCTTCAACATCCCACTGCTGATCAATATGTTTTTCATCCATTTTTCCTGCCTCCTTATGATTTCTCCCAAAAATCCACTTTCCTTGCCCACCATACCTAGTAGTTCATTTGTTTTCCTTTTGGTCCATTTCACCTTTTCCATCCTTCTCCACACCCACATGTCATAAGCCTCCAATCTACGTCTCTCCTGCTTCAGCGACCACGTTTCTGCGCCGTACATAGCTACCTCCATATCAGAGTTTTTACGAGTCTTTTCTTTACCTCCGTACTCAATGTCCCCATCATCAACTCCCTCCTTGTGAAAGCCTCTCTGCCTACTACAGTTCTTCTCCTTATGTCCCTACTACTTTAACTGGGATGGTCCAAAACACTTCTGAGATACGTAAATGGTTTTTACTTCTTCTAGTTTTTGCCTCCTATTTTAATGTTTAACTAATTCTTTCTTTTGGGAAATCACATAATCTATGTTTTATTTATATTAATTCTAATCCCATATATATCTCACTGAATTTCTAATTTACTCAGCAATGTTTGCAACCACTTGCCCGACCGACAAACTAGAGCTTCTATTTCTCAAAATCTGGTGGTATTTCAATGAATACAATTATTTATCCTCATACTTTATTGTGTAAAAATTTAATTTTGTCATCGTTAGATTAGTGTGTAATGCACATGTGGTACATGTGCCATCGATTTGACTCCATTATTACACTAGCCATTGCAAGTTGAAATATGTTGTTTACATATACCTGCTTGTAATGAGAAAAATGATTCCATGAAGGTATTTCTTTTTCACATTGGGGAACAGAAAAAAGTTACATGGGGCTAGGTGTGGCCTGTAGAAAGGATGAGGAACACACTTCATATTTATTTGCCCATATGTGCACAAACAACTTGCAATGGCTGCCACAGAGGTTACATTACATCTACATAATACCCCGCAAGCCACCGCAAGGGCGTGCGGTGGGGAGTTTTAGGTCACCACCCAAAACAGGAAAAAAGAAATACCGCATTCAAAACTAACACACACATGCAAACCCCAATCCACAGCAGCGCACACATTCATAGAAACATCCCATCATTCCACACGCATGCAAACACACATCCACCTACCTTCACTCCACAAGCATGCAAGTACATATGCTTAACTACAACAAACAATTGTACCCCAGGATGCAGCAAGAAATTTATCAGGAACATGCAAGCTAGATTTTAGTAAGTAGCTAGGCGAAATACCACCACCACAAGAATGTGCTACGTAAAACTCTCCCACCCAAGGTGAGGAATCTGGCTCAATGCTGCAGGTTGAAGGAGGGCTCACCCACGGAGAGGGACAAGGGATGGAAGGGGAAATTTAGGGTACCAGAAGCAGAGCAAACAATACTGTAAACAGCACTACATTACTTAATGGCATTCCAATGCGGTCATGCGGGAAGGGTTTTGACACAACACACAGGAGATTAGTGAAAGTGCATGCAATTGAGTATAACTAATTGTTACCTAGATGCTGAGGGTGGCAAGTGGCATTTTTGTTATCTCCGAGTGTGACCCTACAGTTGTTATCCTGTATTGTCCGTGGGAAGAAGGAGTCCTTGAGTCTGCTAGTTCTGGCATCTATTTCCCGAATTTTGTACACATGATCCAAGCGACCAATGTATGTAGGAGCGCGAATAATTTTCGAGACCTCAGTGCTGAAACATGCGGATCTGAATTTATTTAGTAAGTTTAACTTAGCATTGAGTCGTCTTTCTTCCAATGATTCCCATCCCAGCTCCATAAGCATTTCAGTGACGCTTTTCGTTTTATCGTAACAGTTTTCCACGAAATGAGCTGCCCGGCGTTGGACCTTCTCAATTTCCCGAATGAGGCCTTTTTCACATGGATCCCATACGCTACATGCATATTCTAAATGGGGCCTTACAAGAGCGTGATAACATCGTTCCTTGACCTTGGAGTCACTTCTGCTGACAATGCGTCTAATAAATCCTAATTTTTTATATGCTTGCCTGCAGACTTTACGTATATGGGTCCCCCAAGTTAAGTCTTTAGTGAATGTAACATCTAGGTATTTCACCGTATCAACTACTTCAAGGTCCAACTACATTACTTGAGTCCAATCAATTTAACTTGCAGTACATACAGGTATACATGTACCATCCACATAAAGCTGGCAATACAAAAAAATTTACTATTTTCCCGATAAATTATGAGAATAGAAAAATTATTATAACCTTATTGGTCAGTCATTATATTTGTACTTTGTCTTGGAAACCATATTTTCCATTTAAGAAAATTGGTTACAAGCTGATCAAGGTATAAAGATGTTTTTTTAGAAATCTTTCGCAAGATATAGAACAGAATGAACTTGTTAGCGGTTTTACACAACAATAAAAATGTTATGAACCCTAGGTACCAGTACCCAAGCCAGAAATCATATAAACCAAAAAAGAAGTCTTTAGGTGAAGATTGGTGAAAGTGAAAAAAGTGATTTGAATCTTGGACCAAAATACTTAAAGACATTCCCTTTCATGTAGGCTGTCCAAAAATTCTTAATTTTAAGTTACTTCAGGGCACTGATTACCCAATACAATCTTCCACACTACCCTGCCCTTTTCCCTTTGCTCCTTCACATTCATTCATACTTTTCTGCTTATGAGACTTCTCATATTAGTTCAGTTTCTTCGGCCACATTCTTCCAAGATCAAGATGACTATACTAGCTTCCCACCCAGAGGGCCTACTCCTGGAGCGTTCGTCTCCTGTTGGCGTTAAATATTTTTCAGTGGTATCTCGATCCCTACTTGAGGTACTTTGTGGAGGGCACTTTGAGTGAGTATGCTGTTCGTTAGATGGGACAAAGCTACGGACCCCTAGGCACCTTTTGATAAGAGTAGGCTAATGCCAATGCCGGGTTTCTCTCCACCCTTTCCATCCCTTATGGTGCAAATAAGCTCAGCTGCCATTACCTACCACTTTCGCCCATGACTTTCAAGTCTTATCCTTTGTCTTTCACCATTTACTCTCCTTTCACATACTTATTTTGCAATTCAAGTTTCATTCATTCTCTCAACATAAGCAAGTCAGCACTGAAAATATATTTTATATTTGTCTCTTAGCCATTACACAGCCCACTTATTCCACACTTTCTCATATTTTTACCAAAAACGCTCCTCAAGTACCTCATACTCATTACATTTAGTGAACAGTGATGTTATTCTGACATAATCATATCTGTGCAATAATGTGAAGAGTGCATTTTTATGCACCATCGCCTGAGACAATATACTCCATACACTGCAATTCTTCCAGCATCCACATGCCTTTTAATCTCTTTCATCTCTCCAGCCATTTTGTTAAGACACAAAGTTATTCATTGGTTCAGTTATTTTGCCATTTACAGTCAATGTGAAATCATTTTTCTCAACCTCATCCAATGCACTACCTTTTCTTAGATAAATTTACCCTCGGTAATTTTAGATTAAATCTACCTAACTCGCTCATGTATATAAAATGGCCAAATGCAGAGTGGCACTCATCTACCCTGAGGATGATGCATGAGTTAAGCATCCAAATGTCAACCAATATGGAACTCCTGACCCAGTGGAAGACCCGAGAAAACTTCATCAATTAAATGTACCCTCTGTTGCCTTACTAAAGCTGTGAAGGGTTCTTTGAAGCACGAAAAGTGAAGAATCAGGCGTGATATTGTGGAATCGAGACATAATGAAAACTTCGTTGCAATTTTCCACAGTTAAAACTTTATTGCCGACCATGGCATCTTAACTGGGCTTTCATCTCACACACATTTATCCATGAACACTGTGAATAGCAAAAGATCCTAGTACTTTCCTGGCAAATTGATGAATAAATTCTTTTCGAGTCTTTCACTGGATAAGGCACTCTTTCTCCATCAACATTTTGATGACCAACTCATTCATCACCTTCAGGTCTTAAGAACATTTCAGAAAGAATTTTCTAGGGGGCATCTTCAGCTTGGCATAGTTTCTATGAACTTTGAAACTAATATAGGAAAGTCTGTAGCAGTGGGTGGGTGAGATGGACTCTGATTGACTCCCTCTCCACTATTGCCTTTTTCAAAACCAGAGTATCATCATTAAGTGGGCTAGTCTATTCCATGTCTGGAAACATAGTAGATTCCCCTTGCAACTATTTATTTGTCTTCCTCAATGGTGATAGTACGATTCTCATTTACGTTTGGACCTAAGGTGATCTGCCATTGCCAAGAGACAAAATTGCTGCTTTGTCCCATATTTGTACCTTTAGTGTGCACTTAAGGGAGCAGCCAGTCCATCTAATTTAGAACTATTCATGTTTTAATTGGATTTTGTGGACTTCGTCATAGATGTTGTGAAGCATTGTATATGGTCCTTGGGAGGTCATGTATCTTCTTGATAATTTGGAAATTTGTCATGTAATTATTTTGTGTGAGTACTGGATATCTTTTCTCTAGTGTCAATACCTATGGGGCTTCTGTTTTGGCAGTTGGTGTCTTCAAGGCAAGTTCATGGAGATGCACTTGTCTCCATGCCCACAAATCTCTGTAAGGGATAAGGGATGGACCTTTTCAGGGTTGCAGTTCTGTTCTCCTTTTAAGTCAATTATTCTGTGCATGCCCTAATTTCATATTGCCATTTTTTCTTCAGGGCCAGTAAACGATATTCTTTTTCCTTGGATATAGACTAAGCACCAAAGGTTGAGTATAGTTGGTGGAGAAGTCTTTCTTGGGTGAGTTTTTCTGGATTTGGTTGTGGTGCAGTAAGATGTCCAGGTACTCATCTATATGGGTTTTTATCCAGTGAAGCAAGTGTTCCAAGTATCCATTCAGCCTTTCTTTTTACTAGGATAAGCAAGAAAGATATCTGCCCATTTTCTTTTGTTTCCTTTAAATGAATCTCTTGTAACATTAGTACCACCAAAGCCATCCATAAATCCTAATACTATTGTTATTTTACGGGGTCACACTTAACCAAAATTCTTGTTGCACCTTTACTCACACCATCAAAAGACTCATAACAAGTCAATAACACTCATTTGAACGATTGGTATAGGAGACACATTAACTTTTAAACCCTTAAATTCATCTTAAAACTGTCATTTTGTACACTATTATTCACTCCAGATCAGTATGCAAATTGTTCACAGCAGCATCATACCCATTTTACTTAGAGCATATCAGATGTACACAGGACATCCATTGGTCTCACAATCATTTCATTGACTAATTCTTGTTCCCTTACATGAACTCTTGTGGTACTCTCCTACAACCTACACCACCCATTATGCCTTCAGCGATCAGAGGTATTAGTTTGAAGTTTCAGAAAAATAGAAGAGGAGTCACCAGTCTTTGCAGCTTGTAAATTTTGGTTATGGCCCTTAGCTGTGGAACATTTTTGCAATAATGTCATAAGCAAAAGCTAAACCTTTTGCCTTGATTGGCATGTCCCTGCCTAGGCCCAAAAGATGGTACGTCATCCTAGAGGAATTCCTTTATAGTACACTGGGATTTTAAGGAGAGATCTGTGCAAAAAGAATAACTGGCAGTTGGTATATGTTCATTCTTTCATACACATTTTTAATGCAGCCAATTTTTCTCAAATGCCCATCTGCATCCAATTCTTCTCTTTGTATACCATCTGCAGAATGAAGCCTGCATGATGACCTCCTTCAAGGAGATGGACTGCAAACTGCAAAATTCCAATTTTCTTTATGTAGTCTCTTAATTTTCCCTAGGCTTGAGCATGAAGACATCTTCACATCTCCTATGGAAACAATACTCTCATTGCACACACCTCTCCTCGAATTCCCAGAGTTACCAAAAGTAAAACTGAAACAAAACCTCCTCATAGCTTCCCCAACCCTGCTGTTGTTCTATGCAGTGAGATATATGAAATGGTCTGAATGTTAATCCCCTTTTTGTTGGCGAGTACGTTATCAATTAGCAGTTCCACATTACCATTGGCTACAGGTATTTTTTCATATTTTTAATATATTCTGTGGGTGATAAGGGCATGCAAGTGCTATGTGTACCATTTTATGAAATGCTACTAATTTTTGTCCAGATGTGTGTTCGGAAGAGGCATGAGTGAAATGGGCAGGACATAAGGATAGAAGATCAACAGCAAACATGTTGCTTGTTTTTAACAGACATGCTTAGCTCAAGGTAATTTGTCAAGGTCTTGAATCTTCACCGTAAAGTTACAATTAAAAATTTGGATTTATCCCATTCCTGGAGATAATGCTGCATAGTACAATTAGTTGAATATATAATATATATTATTTGGTGAAATTTATAACTGTTATAATTTTTTACACTTTTTAACTTTCATAATGGTATTCTATGAAGTGAAGCCTCTCTCAAGCAATAAAAAAAACACCTAACAAGTAGAATTTATAAATTAAGCTTAGAAGTTCTCCAAGATGAAGAAATTATGCAATTGAACTAATTGTTAAGATGAAAAAATTAATTTTTACAATCCAGAAAGACTATTATCTAAATACATACTCACATAATATGCTGACTGAAGTTTAAAATAAATATAAAGTTTAATGACTTTTACTTCAATGGGTCAAGAAATATGGAAACAAATTGACTCTCTTCATATAGAAGGCTCCGAATACTACATTTTGATAATAAAATTTAACAAATTAAGTCTCACTACCATACAGTTCTCCTAAATTCTGCGGATTATTGTATACCCTAATTGAACAACACAAACCCTTCAAGATGCAAAAAACAAAAAGTAGAATACAGACTTAGTTTTATGACAAAACTGCAGAAATGTTTAATAAATTAGAAAACTCAACCATTAGCCTCTACACATAAAAGTGTACCGAAAAGTATTTAACCCTTAATTGACTAAAAAAAAGACCCCTTAAATCTAAATACTTATTTACCATAAAACTTACTTACTTACATTACTTATTTACTATAAAACCAAACAAATCAGTTACCCATTGAATTAGGAGACAAGATTGTGAAGATTAATAGTAAAATATATTACTAAGAAGCAATCATGAAGATGCTTGAAGAAGAGGGAGGTTTGGAATGTTAAACAAAGGAAACTACAAAGTAAAAGCAGAAGATGAAGAATCTTCTCAGGAACATGGAAATTTGAGGATATCCGGCTGATGCTCCTACATTCACAGAGGAATAGCAAATGATATAATTTTACCTATAATTGCAATTGCAATGGGACAGTTGATATGAGTTCCAAGTAATTGAATGAATTATCAACAATCTCAATAATTAATCTGTAAATACAACAAATTTTAATTTCTTATATTTTCCAATTTTTCTAACAGGCTTCATAAAAGCATTTGGGATGTGGTAGTCTAAATAAAGAGAAAGGGAACGTACTACGGCCGAATGAATGGAATAAATAAAAATTACCCAAAGTCGTACTCTTAGGAGAGTACTAAGAGAGTACTCCCTAAGAGTACGGCTTTGGGTAATTTTTATTTACTGTGGCAGTCTAGTTGATTGAGGGCTAGGCCCCTAATTGGAGGGTTCATGCTTATTCCCACATAAGGATGAGAAGAATATTATTTCAAGAAGATGACTTCTAGGTGAATTCTGCATACTTGGGTTTTCACTGCGTTGTTGTTTGAAGCCGACAACAACGTGGTGAAAACACGAATATGCAGAATTCTTCAAGCCACCGCCACGAAAATCTACGCAGCCATGACTTCTAGGTATATAGGGGGCTGAGAAACTATCAATTATCCTCCAAAAAAATCACAGTTGCCAAGATATCATAATTAGATCGATTGAATAATAAAAATTCTGAAACTTATGAAAAATATGAGAGCTGTGTTCTTATAATAAATATTAGTGGGCAAGAACAAAGTTGTTCCCATGCAGCACCAACCATTGATTGTTTCTGAAGACATTAAAGATATTTTTTTGATTCAGTATTCCTTTTTCTGTCAGCAAATGAACATAACAATGTCCGTGGAAATCATTGCTCCTGCCAGGCGCGAAAGTGGGTGCAATGATTCAATTTGTGTGCAAAAGAATGAAGGAAAGGTTAGACCAATGTATCAATACTTCCAAAATGGCCACATAAATGTGCATCTGAAAAGGCAGAGGTCCAGTATCTAGACCAATGAAATCATTAAAAAAGTGGACCAAGAACTGTGATCTGATCGATGCTTGATGGTTAGTGCTCTGGCTGATAAATTTCCTCTCGTTGAACGTACCACTATTTACATGATTCTTATGGATAAGCTTGGATATCACTAATTGTGTGCAAGGTAGTTACCAACAATGCTTAGCAACCAACACAGCACAAAGAATGTAGGCTGGACAAGCATTTTTGGACTGCTATCTCTAGTCCCGACTTTTACCTAGTGACCCTTTCCTCTTCTTGTACTTAAAAAATTGGCATGGTGGTTTGCAGTTTGAACATGATGAGACTGCCCTTGACAACTGGTTCAATTCTCAGGCACAAACTTCTTTGCTGAGGAATGAAAGAAGCTAGTGCAGCATTACTAAAAGTGCTTAGAAGTAAATGGCAATAATTGAAAAAAGTGAAGTATCATCAACAAAAACCTTTTCTGACAAATGCTATTTTTAAAAACCATGGCGTTACTTTTTGAATATGCCTGGTATTGCTGGCACCATAATATTTTGGACAAACTGGAAGATATTTATCAACATGTTATTCAGTACAAAAGAAATAATAGGGAAAATTTTCTCTCAACACAATAAAATTTGTTGGGTTTTCCAGAAAGGAAACTCCTTGGATTCCTCAGGTTAGTAGACAACTCGATTTTATATAAGTGACCACTTTCCTTTTAACCAAACTTTTTCAACCACTAATATTTTTAAGTATATACCTCCTATATTTGGTGAGTTATTCTTGTATTGCTTTACTTCCTTTTTTCTCACCATTAATCCTCTATTCAGGGTGTTCACTAGCCAACATTCATGGAATTCCCTGAGGTTTCCAGGATATACTGCAACCCAAATATGGGCCATCTGTTTACAATTATTGATCACGTGTCAGAGATAACAAGAAACAGATGGTAGTCTTATTGTGACATTGAGCACAGAGATAACATCATGCTGTAATCTGTGAAGGGACTGTATACTGTACACAGAATACTGTGAAGAGACTTACTCAGTAAGTACAAAATCCTGATGCTAATTTTTTTTTAAATTAAGTTATTGATAGTGAACTTTCTCTTAGAGAGAGAATAGATTTTCCAGAAAATGATACCAACACATGAAAAAAAGCAGTGCTGTACTGTTTCAGTAAAATAGTGCACCTCAACAAGAATGCCAACAATGGCGAGGGCAATATTACTTCAGTCACAATAAAAATTCATCAATCTCATTGATTGGCAGGATTCCTGAAAATCACCCAAAGCACAAGCAAACTGAATGGTCAAGGAATAAAATAAAACATTTCCTCCAAGTAACAACATTAAATGTGAACACAAAATAAAATTCTCGGAACATAAAAATATGTGGAGAATAAAATCTCGTTTCAAGAAAAGTTTGTAGTTTTTTAAATTATAAAGCATGAGCCACTGAGTCAGTGCACTCTCATTCTCACAAGAATTTTGGAATCAAGTAAAATAACACCCATTCCTCAGGGGATACAGTAGCCTGATTGGCTGTGATGTCCACCAATCAAAGACCAAAACAATTTGAATGTATTGTTTGCTCAAACTCTTTAATTTTGTACCACTTTGGTATCATTGCATGTTTAGAATATTTGAGAGACTTTTGGCTAACAGGACTAATCCAAAACTCAATGCATACATGCACCATGAACTCCCAAGAGTTCTGCGAATATGAACATGTAAACATGGCCTTAGTATTAGCCGTGAACTTTGTTTAAAAAGAGGCCTTTGGGGTGTTTATCAGTATATATACCTATCTGCCTTCTTAGCAAAACGACTTCATTTCATTGGGCGTAATTCACACAGGCCCTTGTAACTCAGACATAATGGTGGTCTATAATGGTTATGCGAACCAACCAAGCATTTTAATCTTCAAGATAAGATTACCAATTGGGGTCCTTGGATATGTCTCTTGATTTTTGTAAGCCCCTATTAATTTAAAGAAGTTTCCAGAAGTTCTAATAAGAATTTGAGACATTTATCATCCACATTTTCCTAGAATCTACACACATGTCAATTTCAAAACGAAAAGGAATTGTGGGGTGGGATTATGGTCCCACCATCATCTTTCCGAATAGAAGTTTCCCAGAATGTTTATCAACTTTCTATTACATATGTTAAAAATTTTTAGCGACCAAGTGATCCTAGAAATGCTTACAACAAGACCTTCCACTTTCACCTTTTTGGGGTACATGAAAATCTTAAAAGGTTACCAAGTCAACTCCAAGGAATAATAAACCTTCCAGTTCTTGGATTTATTCTTTGAACTAAAACCTTGCACCTATACACAGAAAGTTTAAATATATAAAATAAAACTGTACAAAGAAGGCTTTGTTACTTTAAGTAATAGGCTGGTAATGTGCAGTGTTTTATTTACAATGTTAAAATGCTGAAAATGTTATCATGATATAAATAGATAAATTAAGTCACAGACAGAATGAGCTGCAATTTATTGCACATGTACATACTTGTGTCTAAAAAAGTCCTATTTACCAAAATCTTTAATTATGCAAAGCTGTAGAGTCCAAACCAGGAACTTCTTTCTTACTTATCCCTGCCAAAAGCTTCTTTATTTCAGCAATAGCTTTGCCAGGGTTGAGACCCTATTCAAAGAAGAATACATTACATAAAATCATGCAAATCACTTTAATGTTTGAATAATTTTGTGATATACACATGTGATTGTTCAATGGAAAGGAGAAGATTTTAAGCAATACCCACCTTTGGACAAGTCTTTGTACAATTCATTATTGTGTGGCATCGATATACAGAATATGGATCCCTCAACTGGTCAAGACGCTTGTTAGTTGCTTCATCTCTTGAGTCTATTATCCACCGATAAGCCTAAGAAAATGTTTTTATAAATAAAAATATGCCCAAATAATGAAACATCTTCAAAATATTGCAGCATAACTGGATTTAAGCACTTATACACAGATGAAGTATCTTTATAGATAGAGCCGACAAGCAGTAGTTACAAATTGCACACTTCTTGGACAGGCATATTTGCAGAGGTCAGAAATTAGATCTTTCAGTGACTGCTATATTATTTACTATAACTAGATTCATACATAATTTTTGGTGTCCACTAATGATTCTAAATTGACACTCAAAAGCCATAACAAACGAAAATGTACATATGAGGCAGAAGGTATACTAAAATTCCAAATTAATAATAAACAATATTTTTTCCCACAGATATATGGGATTTTCAAATAAAAACAATATGTAATAGTAGTAGCTTTAGGGGAGACAAACGGCAGCTAAGGTCATTCGTGCCATTAGTGATTGGTGGGTAATCTTGTAAGGGTAGGAAGCTTACGGAATGGAGGAAGGGTGAAGAGAAATTGGGCATCAGAATTTGCCTAGTCATAACGAAAGTCACCAAGGCATCCATAGTTTAACATCCCAACCAACAGACAGCACACTCACTTAAAGTGCTCACCACAAAACACCCCAAGTAGCAATTGGAATACCACTGAAAAAATCTGTCACCAGGGAGAGAACCCTGGCCCTCAAGGTGGGAAGCCAATATGCTAGTCACTGCACCATCTCAATCCCCCTTCCATTTGTTGCATGGAAAAATATTTATTTATGAAGGTTATTAAAAACTCCTATTACTTAATTTAAAATATTATTTAATATATTTTTTTAATAGATGTAACAAAAAATTATCCCCAGTGCTGTTATAAATACTGAATTGACTTTTTGACTCATTTTTAATTTTTTTAAATTTTTATTAAATTAAAAATTTAAAAATTATTTTTTTCAAATTTGAACCAAGGGCCTTTTCAGAAGAAATGCACTATAATAATTCTGTTGTCAACTATATTAATATAATTAGGTTCCGAGAGGAGGAAAAGACAAAATAAGGTTGTTAAAAAAATATGGTAGGTTGAATATGGTAGTGGCTGAAAAGTATGGAAAGAAATAGTAATGGAAAGTATAACAAAGAGATGCATATGCAAAATTTTCACAATTCTTGGAAATGAGGTTTTATTCAGATTAAGCTACTAAAAAATGTTTTTTAATTTTCCAAATTTTCATTATGCATTTCAGTAACTGAATATATCATAGACTAGGGAAAAAGTTATTAGTAAGAATAACCAAACAGGGGCACAAAATGGTGAAGTTTTTCAACTGATTTAATCCCTCTTGGATAATTACACAAAAATTTAATAATGATAATTTATAGTTCAAAGATAAATCTTTTGGTTAGTCTTGGTTATATTTGAAATTCATTCCACAAACTGTCGGAAATTATTCTTTTAGGGATTTGAAAAAATAAAATTGAGGTATGCATCGATCTTGTAGTTTCTGAGATCATGAATTAAAAATATTTTTTTCTTTCCACATCCTCTGGAAACGATATTTTTTATTGCTTTCAAATCGGGATAAATCGTCCCACATTTTATTCACCCAAAATATTTTCGGATTATTATTTTCATATGAGGAAGTAATCACCATTAATTTGGCCAAGACGGGCCACTGACTGAGGTGATATGGTTACAGGGTCATTGTGCTGGGCAATAGATTTCCAAGTGTAGAACAACCTTACTTAAGAGAAAATTAATAAGTTAACACCATTAACCTGGGCGCTTACACTTCTTCATGAAAAATATTTTATTTAAAAGAAACGCATACCTGCATAAGTACTGCAGGTCCCAAGTACTTATCTCCATTCCACCAATATGAAGGACAAGAAGTACTGCAGCAGGCGCATAATATGCATTCATATAGACCATCCTACGGAAAAAGGGTAGGCCGATGATTACTTAAATATCTTACACCATTTGCGCGGAATGAAAAGCTTAGCGTACCAATTTTTTACGATCATCAACACTTTGGAGAAGTTGCTGTGATCCAGCAGCTTTTTCATTATTTCTCTGTAGCCATGGCTGTATGGATCTATACTGAGAGAAGAAGTTGTTCATATCTGGAACAAGGTCTTTGATAACATACATGTGCGGAAGTGGGTAAATCTTCGTTGGCTTACTCAAGTTGGTGTCAATGTTGCTGTAATGAAAATCGTGAAATTAGCAAACAAAAATTCATCAACACAATAAGGAGAGTAAAATCGACTCCTTACGTGATACAGGCCAACGTATTCACTCCGCCAATGTTCATCGCACATGAACCACATATGCCCTCACGGCAGGATCTCCTGAACGTCAACGTGCTATCCATTTCATTCTTTATCTTAATCAATGCATCCAAAACCATAGGCCCGCACCTTCACAAAATCAGAAGACGATATCAGGATCTTAATGTATAAAAGCCAAAGAGATGTGAGGTAGAAAAAATCTTCCGGAAACAAACACACTTACTCATTTAAGTTGACAGAATATTCCTGCATTTGTGGCTTGTCCGAGGCCTTATCGGGGTTCCATCGATAAATTTCAAACTTCTTAATCCTTGGTTCGTTCGACGCAACAACAGAGGACACATGAATATTTCGCACCTAAAAATTGGGATCACAGGCAAACAAATATCTACTCAAACGATCACGAAAAGATATGCAGAAATACCAATATTCTCATTCGCAACTAATACGTTTTAAAAATGAAATGGTAACTTCACATAAGGACATCTACTCTTGGAGAACAAATAATTAGAGTTAATTTCAATTGCCTCACCTGTCTGAATGATCCTCTACATATCCTAATCAACAAAAGTTCGCTTGCCATTTTCGCAGTTAATTTCACAGGATTTACGGAAATAGCTAATCAGAATACTGAAATGATCATACGCAGGATACGTTACGTAAATGAGAACACTGCCGCCAGACGGAAAACAGCTCTGAGTTCAGGAAATTTACCAAAAGGTAGCGCTGATAAAGTTATTTAGCCGTGCCAACGTGTGGAATAAATTATTAGCCCAAAAGTTAGAAAAATTATCTAACAGACTAAATTTGACGACAGTTCAGATGATAAAATCAGGTAACTCATCCTAAAATGAAACAGGGATAGAAACAACAGGAATAGGTTTGTTATCAACGGGAATATAAATTAAGGTCACATATTCCTCTTCCTGTTAGGAGCGCCATTTACTTGGCAATATAAAGAATACACATGATCGCAGTTGTGGAAATTAAAATCACTGGATTTTCTTTCATGGATGATAACTTAATGAAATGTTTTATAATCTCCATGAGTGCTTAGTTTGTATCAAGCGAATTTCACTAACGGTTAAGGACCGTTAGAAATACTTCTTGCGTGTTTGTGTCGTAATTAAAGGAATCTTAGAAACAGAACGCTCTTCGCACAAATTTATAGAAGCGTTGATTAAGATTTTTAAAACACAGAAAGATAAGGAAAATATATTGTTACATCATGGATAGAGCATCAATCCGGCAAGTAGAGGGATCCGGTGTTCAAGGCCCGGTCAAGGAAATTTTTTTGAGCTTGTGATATGCTCGATTCCACCTCTCCTTCTTTCAGCTCGTCCTTTATGTGTGTTCGTATCCCTTCTCCTTGTATCTATTTCCTTGTGAATTTGTTCGCCAAATGGCGGGTTTTAATGTGTGTGTGTGTGTATATATATACACAAGGGGGTCTGAAAAGTTTCCGACCTTACAAAGATACAAGACTTTTAGGAAGGAAAGGAAAATTTTTAGGCTACCCACGTATATATTTATATATGTACGTATGTCAATAACCAGACGTCGGGATAGTAGAGGTAGCATTGAGAAGCACAAGAAAGGACAACCGGCACCAAAGGGAAACGAACGCCTCCTTTCCCATCTTGCTGCGTCATTTTCACACATTTTATAATTCTTATACCAGTAGAGAATGCTAAACAACTTCCCTGGAAATGTTGAATGGAACTTTTCTGTGTGTACTCATAGTTGTATTTTATACTCGATCATGTGTTTTTCTTCCTTTTCAAATTTATACGTGACTTATCATTTTTGGTGATCACAAAACATGCACGAAGAAGAAATGTCAACTGTACAGAGAAATTTTTAGTGGAAATCTTCCAGTGGGAAAAAATCTCAAACTTGAAACATTTTTAAATGTGTAATTGTGCTACTTATTTGCAACAATTGTCCCATATGTTTTTATGGTATAAAAGCAGCTTTTCGTGTCCCCATACACCCGTTTAGATACTTAAATGTGAAATAATAAGTTACTTAGACAAAAAAGGAGTAATTTTTAACCACAGTTTCGCGAATACTACATTTATAAACAGTAATCAACTCGAAGGTCGATTTGATAGAGTTCGAAGGACGAATACTGCGTGTTGTCAATAAAATACAATTACATATATATATATATATATATATTTTGTAAAAAGGTACTTACATCACTCGTATAATTAATATGGATGCTTTCTTGATTTTTAGAAAATCTTATTCGTGTTAGTTCCACCACAACAGTTATTTATTTATTCTATCTAATCAACATGTATAATGTCATGCCCTATTGAAGAGATCATGAGGAATATGAGGCGCTACAATTACCATTTACATGATCGGAAATAATTTCAATCTTATTTTAAATAATAAAATTACCATAAGTTATATTTTCTCTGTAATATTCATCTCAACGGAACGACCTTCATTTTTGTAGCCTTTCGAATTGGCGCCAAAACGATATTCCGAAATACTTGAGAAACGATAAATTTAAAACCACTTTCTGTCTGATGCCGAGGTAAACATAAATTAATGGACTACAATTACGTTCTTTGAGTATGAATTTGTGTATTCTCAGCGTCTCCGTCATTCCATGCTATTATTTATATCCGTTAACTCTTCTATAAGTGTCAGTCTTGTGACCGCAGTCCACTGTTGTTTATATACTGTATGTTGTTACAGTATTATAAATCATGGAGAAAAATTGTAAACGCTTCGTTTGCATAAACTGCGGGAAGTCAGTTGTAGAGCTTTTTAAGGAGTATAGTCCTTCAGTACTGAAAATGAGTAACTGCGTAAGTAATCTGTATCGGAAATTGTTTACATATCTGGTCGCTGAATTAATGGAGCTTTTGTTACAGGATCGCTGTCACAAAATATCCGACAAGTACATAGAATATGACCCCGTTATCGTCATAATTGATCTTATGTTGTTGAATAGACATGCCTATAGGCACGTTATTTACAACACAACTTTTAAGGTAGGCCAGCCCATAGGAAAACTGCTAAATCATCGGGAATAATGTTTGAAACAATTCTTCAAATTTAAAGTACTGCAGTAATTATGGCTCATGAATACTATTTAGCCATTTCATTTTTGTGAGTGTGAATTATCATTTCTTACACAGCGAACAAATTTCGTTTTTTTGTATTTCATTAATGTGATTCATTCTAGAACCATTGGAAGTTGGCTATCATTTTACTTATAGTCGAAGCTTATTATAATTGGTCCAAGCTAAACGAGATTTCGTTATCTAAAAACGTCCGAGGCATACATTCTGCCTTTTTCCAAGGTGAAAATAACTTCTACGTAATATTTGGGAAATCAACATTTGGTAAGAATCAGTTCTTGGTGTATTTGTCTTTTTCCAATTAATCATTTTACATAATTATGATTTTTTTTCCAGAAATGGCTCTTGTCTTTTGTACAATATACACTCTTACATATTTAATATGGGCCATGGAGTCATTTAAGAAACCAAGATGTTTTTCTTTGGATATATTGTGGAAATCTATAGTGCTATCCAATTTTGGGACATTTTTGTTGATCCTACATATGACGTGGGGAACACCGGAATCAGTTGATCCTATGATATTTGTCTTAACGTACGTTTTCTTTTCACAAATACAGGCACTTTCAGGTAATGTAAAATATTTTCCATTGCAAACGTATGGATGACTGGTGTTGTATATATTAGTCAGTGAGAAATGATTTTCTCTTTTCTAGTGGCTTTTCATTCTTCAAGAGCCCTGGCATTTATTGTGGCATCAGCTGCTTTGGCTATGAAAGTATTTTCAAAGTCTCTCTTATCTTCCATCGTGTAAAAATTGTTACATCTATTGTGGTGCATCAGAGAATGGGCTGATAAATTAATTTGGTTTAAAATGTATTTGCCCAGTTTGTAAAATTTGCCATTCGATATCAGCATTTTCTCATAATATTTTCGAACTTTATAAATACATGTATTTAACCCTGGCTCATTGCTCCTGAAGTTTGAGCTTTTTGGAAAATTCAAGGGAAATTTATCATAAATTTAATTAAAGATGATGGGATATTCCAAGCATCAGAGCATTTATTACTCATACAAATACTGCAACTCTTCTCTGCTAAACTAGCAAAGTACAACGTTTGTATAAATAGTATCTATAACAAATTTTTCGTGACGTGTGTGTGAAGTGCTGAATTCAAACTGTCAGTTAAGTGCGCGCATGATTGCAGATCGTAGTGGCATTGGTAAGATGACAGTGCACTCCATTATCACTGAATATTAGGCAATGCGAAAGATCTGCGCTAAACACGTCTTGACGGACGACCAAGAGCAGAGTCGAGTGTCTGCCTGCGAAGACCTTTTGCAATGACATCGCGACGATTCTCTAACCCCGACTTGGTACCAGTAAACAATTTCCTATTCCCAAAAGTGTCATGCTTCCTCAAAGGACACCAGCATGGGACAAGTGCCGTCAAAGAAGCTTACACGCGTACCCTTAAATACATTCCGGAATTCGCTTACCAGAGAACCTTCGAATTGTAGAAGAGCCGCTGGCAAGTGTTTCCGACGCTCAAGGGATGCATTTAGAAGGATTTTGAGGCATTGTAACAGAATCTGAAATAATTCTATTTTTCCAAAAAATTTTGTTACTTTTTATACCAACCATGTATACTGCCGATGAAATTAATTTTTTCATCTTTCTGATGTCAGAGTTGGTTTAAATTTTGAAAGAATTGCACCTATGAAATTGACCATAAAGTTGCAGTTTTTAGTAAATAAATGGCAAAAAATTGATTATTGAATTAATCCATTCTTCTAAGCATCATGATCCATCCCACATAAAACACCCGAGTTAGGAAATAATGAAGTAAGTTTCTTAGTAGTTACGGAGTTCTGCTTTATCAGTAAGTAGTGTCAGTGGATACATAAGTAGAAGGCAATAAGTGCCCATTAATAGGTTAGTGATGGAATGCCCTAAGGATACATGTGATATGATGGATGCCTTTAGGATAGGTAGAACTCAATTAGCAGCCATCACCTGCACAATATACCGGTAAATTGGGTGAAGGGATCTAGAAATACAGAATATATCTTCTTAATTTTCAAAATCTGGTGATTACATGGGCTGGACCATTATGCTATAATGTAGAATGGGCAAATCCTTCAGGAAACTTGGAAATGAAAAGGGTTTCCTTTCAAAGTTTCCTTTTTCCAAAGGGGAAAGCTTGGACCTGGGTTTCGACGTCCAATGTCATCTTCAGGATGAACCTGAAGATGACGTTGGATGTCGAAACTTGGGTTGTATTGTAATAAATTTCTGTGAAATTACAAAGTTATCATCTTTTCATTTCCAACATGAATCAATTTCACAAAGTTATGCCGAATACCATCAATTATTCAGAAAACTTGTTTAATTTTATATTTGGTAGGCCATACTGTAAGTAGGCCCTATGTAAAACCAAACTTGAAGTCAACGGACTGATTTGACTGATGACCGAACAGACCAGAGGCATAATCCACATAAAAAAAGAAATGCCTGACTGGAATCCAAACACTCTAGGGAAAAATGGAAATAAGGAAGGCCCATCCATTACAAGAGTCAGGAATGGGAAACCAATAACATGAGTGGCCAGCCTGATAACCAATTTCCAACCCGTCTAAATTCCACAATTCATAAGTGGCTCATTAAGCCTTCTTCATGGTTACCTCTAACATTTGGGTTTTATGCACATAGGACAAGGGTTATGTCAAATTATTGCACTGATTAACAATAATGGGAAAGTTTTTCGATCAACTATATACGGGAAATTCCTAAATCTAATTATGAATCCTCTGATGATTTAAGATTCTTGGGTCGCATTTTGTCAGAGAACATGTCTGACAATATGCTTTTCAGCAGCTCTCCAGTCCCAATGAGGAATAATAGATGATGAAAAACAGCTAAATAAGTAGCTATGCTTGTCACATATCCCCTTGAAAAGACAGTGTAGGGATCTAAAAACATCCCCATTGTTTTTGGAAAATTTCAAGAACTTGAGTCCTAAAGCTCATTTAAACCAGAAACACAGTAATCAACCCGAAGGTCGTTTTGGTAGGTGATGGTAGAATTCACCCAGTACTAGGCCTGATGGCTTGTGAAATTCACAGATCAGGGTAGGGGGGGCCAGTTCCTTTCCCTGTGCCAGTTATGGTTTCCCAGGAAGGCCTAGTACCTGAAAATCACAAGGAAGGTGCTTGGGTGGAGCTATAGGTGCCCAGAGAGGCTTTCCCGGGAATCAAACCCAGACCGTCTGGTCAATAGTCCAACCCCTGGACTACCACGACCCACACAGCTCATTTACTGATAGATTAAAAAGGAAGTTTTCAAGGAAGGTGTAAGGATAACAATAATAAAATGGAAAAACATTTTAGCAAGATGTGCCAATGACAATGAAAAATTTAATAGATAAGAACTTGAGTGACAAGTAATGGAAGTACAATAAGGACAGGCTTATAATGGAAGAATAATAGTGAGGAGGGTTTATTCCACCATCCCTGAAATACCTTATTAGATCCTATACCCTTACCTTAACCCTATTATTGTATCTTATTACCCTTATTTAACTTTCGCCTGCCTTGGTGGCAGTGGGGTAATGTCCTCGTCAGCCAATCCAAGGGTCGCAGATTCGATTCCCACCTGGGTGGGTTTTTCTCCACCTAGAGCTTGGGTATTAGTAATTGTCTCTATTGATGTCACTGTTAATAGTCGTAAAGGCCAAAAAGTGCTATTTTCAGACTAAAGCTAAATAAACACATAAATAAATGTGTCATGGAAAACAGCACCAAGCTTGCTTAACAATTACAAGGCTGTTTTTTCAGTAAGGCCAATTTTTAAAGAAAACAAAACTACTATACTGTTCAAAACTCTGTCTTATTACTTTCCTCACACTATATTTAAGCTTTTAAAAGTTTTATTCTGTTTTCATGCACAATTTTAATGTTACATTTCCTCTTGAACCTGTGAAACTTTTCTTTGAAAAAAAAAGCAAAAATAGGATCACACCTGATATAATCAACATGTCAAAGACCCTAAAGACAATGTTTAAACTCACTAAGGTGACCACATACCACATCAATGATATTCTCTTCTTTGAAACAGTTTAGGTATCTAATAAGGAGATGCAAAAAGGAGTATAACAATGAACTGTTACGGAAAGCATTTAATTATTCAAAACAAGCCTGAAAATTCATTAAGGGTAACATGACCCCAACTTAATCCTTACACCATCTTATATTAATGACAACAATGTTGGTACCATAGCAGACCCTACTAAAATAGCAGATACATTCAATATTTTATTTCTAATATTACCTGATTAATCCCAACCACTTCAAGGGAGATCATGAAGTTCTAAATAAGATCAAGTTTTAAATAAGATAACCTCAATCCTTGCAGTGAAAGTGAGCTATACTCATATCTTGGGAAAGTGTGTGTAAAACACTCACCTGATGTGGATATTGCACCAGGTAAAAATTTCAGAGAATCACAAAGGTTAATTTGGACCCCTTTACTTTCCCTAGTAACTCAAATCTCTCTCCAATGGTGTGTATCCTGATGCTCTAAAGGTATCCAAGATAGTCCTAGTTTGTAAAAATAAAGATGACAAGAACACCTTCAGTAATTACAGTTATGAGTATGTCTATTGCCAAAGATTTATTTAATTATCTTGAAAGCAATAACTTTTTATTTGTGTATCAGTTTGGATTTTGAAGAGAAAGATCAACAGAACAAGCTTCTTAAATACAGTTATGTTATAAATGAAATAAACTGAAAAACAAAATAATGGAAATCTCCTTTGACTTAAAGTGAAGCTTTTGATCTAGATCACAAATTAATACTCACAATATGTGAGGTGCTCCATATAAGAGGAGTTTCTCTGAGTTGGCTGAAGACATACTTATCTAACCAACAAAAGAAGATTGTCTTCCACAAAGATGGAAATATTTTTCTCTCATCTCCACTCCAGGTGAGGGCAAAAAAGAAACTTTGCACTTCCACATAAAGATTTAATATTTCACAACCATGGTCATGAAATATTAAATCTTCACGTGGAATTGCAAAGTTTCTTTTTTACCGTCACCATGAAGGAATTCCACAAAGTTAAACCTAAAACTGTTATCCACTCCAAGTGACCAAAGGAGTACCTCAGGGGTCTATGCTAGGCCGAATACCCTAATACTACACTGCTCTGTTGTTATTCTCTTGTAGTGATTTGTGAAGATGGAAAAAATTTATATTGGAGCATAGATTAAATGCTTCGTAAAGAAAGGTATAAAAGCAAAGGAAATTCATGCGGACTTTTCACAACACTCTGGGGGACTGTGCTCCTTCATATTCAACTCTTGCCAGGTGGACAAATGAGTTGAAGCTTGACTGAGACAACTTAGATGATGATCAGCATAGTGGTCAGCCAAAATGAGCCACTATCCCAGAAACAAATGCAAAAAAGCATAAAATGGTCATGAAGAATCACTGACTGAAAGTGCAAGAAATTGCTGAAGCTATGGATAGGGATGTCATCCAAATGGAAATACCACAATTTAAGAGTGGAATTAGATATAAAAAATTATCTGCTAGATGGGTGTCATGGTTCTTGACACAAGATCACAAACGCATCAGAATGGAAATTTCAGAACAATGTTTGATCCATTTTAAGAGCAACCAACAAGATTTTTTGCACTAATTTGTGACCACAGATGAAACTTGGGTCTACTACTATAACTCAGAGACAACAACAGTCAAAGTAGTGGAAGCATATTGGTTCACCACTACCAAAGAAAGCAAAGGCAATATGGTCAGCCAGAAAGGTGATTGTTTCAGTTTTCTGGGATGCAAAAGGGCTTCTGCTGATAGATTATCTTCCCACAGGTCAAACAATTACTGGACAATGCTAGGCTAACCTCCTGGACCAACTACAGTAAAAAATACATGAAAAAAGGCAAGGTTTGGCAAGGAAGAAAGTCATCTTTCATCAAGACAATGCAAGCCCACACGCAATTGTCATTGCCATAGCAAAAAAATGTGAACTAAGATACAAATTTTATTACACCCACCTTATTCAGCCCCATCAGATTTCCATCTCTTCCCCAAGCTCAAAATTTTCCTTAGTGGATGGAGAATCTCTTCAAACAAAGAACTAACAGCTGAAGTAGACAGGTGTTTTGCAGGCCTGTAGGAATCTAATTTTCGAGATGGGATCAAGACATTGGAACATCACTGGACCAAGTGCATTAGTGTACATGGAGATCACATTGACAAAGAAAGAGTTCCACTAAGGTTAGTCTTTTATTTCTTTCCCATTCTGAGAACTTTTCAAACTACCCTCATACACCTGATGAGGCCATACTCATAGATGGGGTCAGAACCACTTAGGTCATATAACTTTCTAGACTTAGGTTCTCAGCTTTCCACACCATGGCAAAAATCTTGATAAACTCTAGAGTAAAATTAATGTTATTATTTGCAGAAAATTAAAAATTATATACCGATTCTTTATTTACATAATTCCCTTGCTTTGCTGGCAAAATTGACAAAAGTATATTTTAGGCAATACATCATGGCATGCAAATAAAAAAAGGACATAAAAAAATGTCAAAAAGTTGATATTCACCAGTGAGAATCATATTAAAAATCCATATGAAAGGAGTTGAACACAAAGAGTGATTGATTTTTTTCTTCAAATATGGCAGTTCACGAAAGCTGAAAAGAATAACTCAGAAAGATAGGTTATGAAGATCTAACACCGGCTGTTTTATAATATATAGTTACAAGCTGTATTTCTTTATAAAATGTATGTGAAGACCTAGTGGGATATTTTTGGACCAAGCATACTTGCAGCAGTATGCTTAATTTTATGAAAAATATTGAATTCACACTACATACTTAATTCGTTATGGGAACCTTCCTGTAAACAATGGAAAGCTGTAACAATTATTACAATGCATGGAAAAATACATGAAATGCTTTATTTGATATTCACATAAAATTCATGCGGTCAATGTGTGGGCAGTGCTGTGTAAACATGTAGGTTATTAATGGGAGCCTTTGAATTTCCATGCAAGTCTTTGATATCTAATTGGAATCTTATGAATTTCAAATGGTACCCATTATTTTTCGTTTTTGTTGATTTCACAATGAAAATAATGTAGATTCTAACTAAATTTCTAATGAAATAAACTCCACATGGACTCTGCTATCTGGTTCCCACAGAGCTTTTATTAGAGTAACAAATGCTGCTGTAAATCTTAATGGAAATTCTTGGGGATTGGGATGATGTAGAGGCTAATGTACAGGCTTCCCACCAAGAAGGCCCAGGTTCAAATACTGGAGATATTTTTCAAATAATTTTCAGTGGTATCCCAATCTCTACTTAGGTGTGTTGTGGAGAGCACTTTGAGTGAGTACAACATCCATCGGATGGGACATTAAACTGTGGACCCATTGGCACCTTTTGACAAGAGAAGGCTAATGCTGATGCTGGGTTTCTCTCCACCCATCCTTTCCCATCCATCCCTAATGGTGCAAATTACCTCAGCTGTCGGTCACCTCCCAAAAAACCTACAAAACTGAAAATTCTTTATTCCTTCAACTCTTGTGTATGGAAATGAATGATTTTAAGTTGGTGAAATGTGTGTTGCCAAGTCACATATTGATAAATATGCACTCAATGGTAAAACATTGTTTACATTCTAAGTGAAATTTATTGGTCTTCACATAAAATTATATGCATTCATGAATTGGAAAATGATGTTAATCAAAAGCAAATATTGAAATCATCTAAACAAAAAGTGAAAGGTATTATATGGGAGGCGCTAAAGGACAATTATCATCTATCCCATTAGGATTTTTAGACAGACATGATGATGTACAATGCATAAGAATGACAAAGGTGGTACTTCACCTGGCATCAATGCCAGGTGAACTTGTTCTAAAAGAAGGGTATAAATTGGTATACAGTACCCTTGTTTCAGTAGCTGCATACAATACTTAAAATACACTTTACACAGTTCAAATTCAGAGAACACAGTAACCAAGAAAAAAACCTTGCAATGTGTCAAGCTTAATTTATTTATGTGTGGGTTAATCAAAACGGTCTTTCACCCAAATAATTTTATTTTATCTTGGATTTCCATATTAAATGAGTCTCTAATTTTCCACAGACTTTATAATTATAATATTTCACAGAAATTTATATAAATTTTACTGAAAATTATAAGATTTCACAGAACAGAAAATTACAAACTAGGGACATTCAATATGGACATCACACAATTCTACGAAGTGAAGTGTAAAGTATAATGTTGGATTGTTTATGACACTTGGGGTAAGATTATCATTTTCAAGTTTACTGTTCCTTGCATGATGCAGTTGCAATAAGAAAATAAAATGGGTAGTTTTCAATTCAGACTAATACACTCAGTGGCTTTCTCCCTGAAAATCCACTGTGCAAGAATGCATGGAACCCAATGGTTGGTCATATGTTTTTTGTTTTAGCTGAATGGAATAATTCTCTGAAGTGTAAAAATAACCATCAAATAAATAATGAAACAATAATGACATGAAAATTCATCTTCATATGAATTTATTGGTTAGTAGAAAATATAATTAAAAACCTGATAGTATTTTGTGAAGATGTACGCTATTAAATCTATGGGAAATGAAATACATACATTAAAAAAATAAAAAAATCTTTCCTAAGCTACAGAAGACATACAGAGAATAAAACGACTAGAGGGGTAATTACAAGGATAAGACTTCAGAAGTCATGCGGTAACCAATTATGAAATATGTCTTCACAGAAATCTTAAAAGTCTTAAATATGAAAGAAATTTTACAAATACACTGAGTATGTTTCAAATATATTTTTACAGCATATATCACTCTTCAACCTAAATTGAAAATAGTTACTAACTAATATATCTATATAATTTATAATTTCAAATGTTTAACACACATGATATCATTACACCCTGAGGCTCTTGTGAGAAAATAGCATAACTAAAAGGTAATATCTGCTTCAGATTTGACAGTTTCATGATTCTTGAAAAATTCTTTCACCCTTTTCTTGACAACATTCTCATCTGCAAAAAAATAAATTAAATTAATACGACAAATTAAAATGACATGCAACACGAACCCCTTTTCCATTACAAGTATTTAGAGTGGAGAATATCAAGGGTGAAGTGGAATCATTACACTGTTCATTCATCACACCCTCTATGACTACCCTGAAATTCTTGCATTTTCAATTTTTAGTTTCAAATAAAATTTCATATTTATCATATAAATTTTTCATAACTATGAGGTACAAATAAATATGCATCATAAAATAATATTCACAACACACACCTCTCCTATTTCAGTGACCAAGATAAAACAGGGAGCCAATACATTACAGAAGGTCTCAATGCAGTGGTATGATATTCCTCCCACTCATTGAACATTCCTCAAAAACACATTCACAAAGATATAGATACATGGAAAAGGTATAGTTAATACACAAAAAAGGGCAAACAATTTTTGTGGGGAAGGTGGAAGAATACAGTTTCTAGGTAGAAAAATGTTTCCTGGTCCACAAATATTCTACTTGGTCGGCTTTCATTAAGTATTGTGCACATAATAAATTATGAAAAGGCATGGACCCCAAGTTGCCTTTAATGAGTTTGAACTTCTCAACTTGCAAACCTGCTTTCAACCTCTATTAAGTGATTATGTAATGCCTGTACCTACATATGTTTTAATGAATACATCAAAGACCCAGATTATGCACAGCTGATTTTTCCCTTTGCTCTTCAGCAATTGTTTTCTCCAATACCAAATTATTTAGGTTCAATCTATGAGATATTTTTATGTGGGTCATTGAACAAGCCCTCAGGAAAATATAAAAAATCAAATTATTTTGGTAGTTTTGTGTTTTTCAACATTATCTCCATTTAATACATTACACTTTTCCCACCAGCATTCTCCAAATTTTTTAAGCCATCTAAAAAGTAGGATTTTAGAAGGTCCTCAAAATAGGCACCTGAGTTCGCAATTACCTCCTTGTTCCATGCAATTCATTTTTTGCCAAGCCATTTTTTTTCAAGTTTGGAAATTTTATAAAAGTTACTAGGGGCCAAATCTGGTGAACACCGGTGGATATTATAATAATTTGACCTTTAATTCCATAATTTTCACGATTGAAACTTCACAGGTGTGCACCTGTGCATTATTATGACGGAAGTGAATATTTTCTTTGCCTAATGACAACTTTTTTTCTTGATTTCTTCACTCAGATGGAGCAACAACGATGTATTTATTTGTCTCCATTTATGTTAGTCTCTCCATTCATCATTTGTCCTTTTTGAAAGTAATTGATGAAGATAATTTCATGGGCATCCCAAAAAATTGTGGCCATCACCTTGTCATCCAATTTCACTGTCTTCACCTTCTTTGGAGCTGGATTACCTTTAGAAACTCTTTGTTTTGACTGTTCCTTTGTCTCTGGAGTGTGGTAATGTATTCATGCTTGATCCACAGTAATGTGTCAATGCAGAAACTTCTTGGGATTGTGACAGAAAAGCACCACATCAGCCTCAGAATGGACCACATATTTGCATTTATTGTCCACAGAGAGCAAATGCAGGGCCTATCTTGCCGAGATTTTTTTCACGCCCAAATTTTCATGCAAAATTGAAATCACTACCTTCCTTGTCATATGTCTGTGGCCTCAAACTGTTTTGCAAACTTTGATTTATCAATCACTCAAAACCATGTCATGGAGTTTTTTAATCATTTCAGGGGAAGTCACTCCAACTGAATATCCTGGACGATGTTCATCATTTGTGGATGGGTGGCCACATTTAAACTTATCTACCCATTGTAAACAGTCACGAACATAGGAGCAGATGTGCAATAAACTTCACCCAACTCAGCTTGGATCTCTTTCAGGATTAAGTCTTTTAAATAGAAGTGTTTAATCACAGCATGAAACTCACATCTTTCCATTTTTCCAAACAAATAAAAGATTATTACTCCAAATTACTATGGAAATAAAATAAGAGATGAATATAACTGGAACTTTAACAGCAGTCTAGTGAGTGATAAGGCTTACTAAAAGAAAACTTTTCCTGATATTACAAGCACCAACTTTTAGATTTTCTAAGGGGTAATTGAATGATCCTCATATAAGTGAAACCCAAAAAATATTGTACAATCATAGACAGCAAAAAATACATACAGTGTAGATGAAACCATGCAACTATGATTGGTTTTTATGAATGTTTTTCTAGGTGTGACTTTCTTGATTCCAATTTTTGTATAATTTTGCCAGATAAGGTCTTCTTTGGAGCATCTCAGTGAATTGGGAATCTAAATACAGGTATAAAGGGCAACAGATAAAATATTTTAATCTAAAAAGTTTCATGGGATCACTGATAACCTGTGGTGGCTAATATAAGCTAAGATGAGGCTATAAAGGAAAAAAAACACCCTAACTTAATAGTATAAATATTAGTTCCAATTATTTTCATTTCAATTCAACTTCTAGGTTCAAGAATTGGTATAAACAGTAACTGATATCATCTTCAGGGCAGCAAAGGGAAAAAGCAGGATCATGTAAGTGGTAATGAGGAATTTTTGCATCCCTTGCGTTATGATGTAATACATTCCACCCTGAATCTTCTAACACAGAAACCTACCATTCTACAAATTACCATTGACAACCCCAATTTCAATCTGAAAAAGATGGCTCATCCCGGATGGAAAGCCCCACATTATACATTATGAATGTATTAACACACTTAATCACCTGAGGCGTGATTTCTCATTACCAAGCTACTATGGGTGTCTGAGCCAATATTAGTACAAAAGATTTTAAAGTGGAACATTGTAATATGAGCATGATCTGTTCCACAATCTTTCTTGTAAAACAAAACACCAGGTCAGTGAATCATTTTTTCCCATATTAGCATTGTAAAAATGAGAATGCATTCCATGCCAAAAAAATTTTTGCGCAAGGTGTATTCAAAGAAAATTATATAAACATTATTTAGGATTGTGGTTCACATTCACCTTTTCTCCTATCACGGAATAAAACCACTGGGAATGTGAATACAATTAGTAGAAAGCAAAAAAGCTTTGAGTGTCTTCAAGTCATCAATGGAGTTCTCTGCTGCCTTTGAGTCGGAACTCAAATGTTTCACCACAACTCACAATTCTGTGAATACCAGTTCTTTTAAAACTTCTTGAACCACACATGGCCTCCTTTAAGTACTTATTTTTTTCCTTTGATGATTCTGGTATTTTCTTAACAAGGACAGCAAAAATCACTTTTGTCTTCTCACAAATCATGTTCTTGTTAATAGCATCACCTTGACATTGTTTTTTCTTTATCCATACAAGATGTAATCTTTTAAAATCATTCAGAATATGTAACCGTTGCTTAGATTTTCTTGTCACTCCCTTTTGATGCATTTATCCCTTCATTTTTTCCTTGTTCTTGAGGATAATACAAATCGTTGATGTTGACCGATTGTATGTGCGTGACGGATCAGCTATGCTGACACTGCATTCTTGCTTTTGAATGATTTCACTTTTCATTTCTATGTTTATCTTTATTCTCTTTTGACTGTCTTGACGCGGCATTTTTTTGGGGACATTTTAAAAACTATTCATAAAATGTTATTAAACTGTACACGAAAAGTCACAAATAATATGCCAGAACACACATTTGGACAAATTTGTGATCACTAGCGACACTACAATGCTAGTGGAACCTGTGCTTAATGCAAACGTAAACAGCTGGCACAATCACTACCAGAATCCCCCACTCCTCATCACTCGTTATGGGAAATGTTGCTTGCTAAGCGAGTTATTCGTGGACACAAAATTATTGCTCGTTATGCGAATGAATTGCTATCTGAGGTGCCCATTAAGCAAGGTTCCGCTGTATAGTGGTTACTCAGCGAGTAAAATCTTAATACATAACTTAGATGAAAATGAAAAAGCCCTCTAACATGCTCAGTTAAATTTGGATGGAATAGAATTCCATTTGATGTTTTAAAAAAATGTATCTCTAAAAAAATTTTCAAGAATTTCTCTATTTTTCTCTCTTACTTCTCCTTAGTTATTTCATGATGAATTGTCTTTCTAGATGTCCTGAAATTAGCTAAAATACACCGCTTTCCTTTGTCCACCTTCATTGCATAGGTTCTAAATGATTTCCCAGCATTACTAACCCAGAATTGAATTTTACATTAACTCATTAGAGCCTTGAAAAGTTTTGTCTTTACAGTGAGTATTATAGAAGTCATAAATGCTGAAGTAAAATTTTCTAAAATGATGAAATTATTAATATAAAACCATTAAATTGCATTAAAATAATTAATTATTAAAAAGGAAATGCCTATGCTGATGAGAGAGAAAATTTAACTCACATGTTTGGTAAATATTAGAATTGGTATACATTAAAACCAACTTACCAGATACAGCATCTGCACAAAGAAGAACATGATGAGACATTTTCCTGGCAAGTAGTTTGAAGAGATCTCTTGATGTGATCTTCTGCTGAGTATAAAAAGGCATAAGGTACTTTACAACCCAATCAGCTACTTTTTTTTTATTTGAATTACTCTCAGCAGCTTTACTTGGTTGCCCTTTATCGTTTCTTGCTTCTGCAATATTATCTATCACCACAGCCTTTTCTGAATCAGTTTTATCATCCAGTATAGGATTTTCTTTTTCTGGGGTTGGAACAGCAATGAAATCATCAACTTCAGTTGCTGAAATATTTATCTCATTTTTCAAAATATTGGTGTCTTCATTTTTGCTTTCAGGCACTGGGCTCTTTTCTGCTGCCATTTCAATTTCAGCCAGCCTTTCACTTTTTGGTTTATGTGCAAGACGCCTTTTGTGATTAGATGAAACAAAGAGTTCACTATTTCTTGGACGACTAATTTCAGTGGTGTGTGACTTCCCAACATCATTAACACTCTTACCCCTATGTGCGTCATCACTAGCAATACCATTTTCAGTCGTGCAACTTTTTTTAGCCATCGATTCATTGGCCAATTTTGATTCACTGGTCCTTTTCTTACCTCTCCTGTCCTTTTCTGCATTTTCACCAATGGACTTCACTTCTCTTGCAGTTCTAAAAACATCATAATGCCCTACTTCCTTCACTTTGCTATTTTTCAATGACTCTTCTGATTTTTCTCTTCCCTTAACACTTCCCACATCATCACATTCTTTGGATTCCCCTTTCCCTCCTCTTTTAGCACCATTACAAGGAGCTGTTGATAACCATGATTCAAGGGCCGAAAATGAACTCTTTTCTTTTTCTTTCTCTTCCTCAAGAGCTGAAAGTAGAGTTTCTTTCTTCTTGGGTTCATAATCTTTCAATTCCTGACATAAATCCAATGACTCTGTGAACTTTTTTATAGTAGCCATCTGAAAAAGAAAAGGTAATGTGGCATTGAAAGAAACACATTATCTTCTCTAATACATGTTACCAAATGCAATTACATATTTTGAGCTAGGTGCCCCAATCAGAGTTTATGGTATCCATCAACTTGTTTTAGGTGGAAATAATTTTTCTTTTTTCAATTAAAAAAAATATTGTGCAAGAAACTTTAAATTAATAACATTGGTGAAGGTATCAAACTCAATCATACATATTTTTCTGAAATATCCATTTTTATATGATCCTCTTTTACACTTGAACTGATGGATACTTCCCTGTAAGTGATTTTCATTTAAAAGCAAATATTACAGACTTTCATGAAGGCATATCTGTCTAACAAAAAAACTTTATTTTATAAATGAGCAAATTTCAAATGCCATTTGACTTAGTATTGGAAGCTACCCTCACTTGTTAGAGTTTTATATGTCACTGCTAAAGAAGAAAAAATGTAGGTATTTCTCAGAATTAAGCATTTTGGATAGCATTTTTTTACATATAACCAGCTCTTGTGTTTGTATTACAGTATGATTTACAGTTGTATTGTTTGATCTCAAGTAAATCTCATTGTTGTTTAATATGTTAGTAAAGTAATCATTGAATTCATTAAAAATTATGTGAGGATCTGTAATTTACTTTTCATCAATATTTCATTGAATATTTACTTTATCCAAGTAAGGATTTAATGGATTATTAAAACTCTTGATTAGTTGCCATGAGCATCTCAGTTGATTATCTAAGTTATTTATATATTTGTCATTGGACTCTTTTTTTGTTTATGAGACTATTTCTTGGAAAATTTGAGAAGGGATTTATATTGGGCCATTAGAGAACTATTATTCTCATATTTAGCTTTACCATATAATTCTTTAATAGATTTCCGTTCTTGGTTCAATCCAGGCGTGATCCATCTTGTTTTGAATTGTTTTATGTTTTATTTTCTGCTTGTTTGGGAATGAATCTTTTTATAGCTTTTATTCATTCATTTTTCAGTTTAATTTGAAAACATTTTTCTTAACTATCCTCCATTAATTTATATCCAGTATTAATGCTAGTTATTTCATACTCACTTTTTTGGCCAAACAGCGTCTGTACAATGACACAGCTGAAGTCCCTCTGAAGGCAGAATATTCCACTTCAACGGCACATTCTTCCACATCTTTGGCAGAAATAGGTTTCTCTAATGTTTCCAAAAGCTGTGCCCTTTCCAAGTTTTTCTTGAGGCACACAGACAAAAGACCATAGTATGTCTCTCGAATCTGTTGAAAAAACAAGAAGCACCATGAGTGGGTTCCTGAGGCTGTTTTTTATCTTATAATTTTGTGACACTGAATTGGAATACCCCTAAATTTACTAATTATGAACAAGACACACCTTTGAAGAGAATTACAGAGTTCAAAACAATATAAGTTCTTTTCCAAAACCTCTCAAGAATTCAACGCTGGAAAATAATTCAAGGAGACTCACTAATACTTATTAAACATTCCTGAAATTTTTGAAAGTTCGATTTATACGAGGCTGGTCATAAAGTAAGGCCATTCATCACCTTCAGGTCTTAAGAACATTTCAGAAAGGGGGCATCTTCAGCTTGGCATAGTTTCTATGAACTTTGAAACTAATATAGGAAAGTCTGTAGCAGTGGGTGGGTGAGATGGACTCTGATTGACTCCCTCTCCACTATTGCCTTTTTCAAAACCAGAGTACGAGGCGTCTTCATAAAGTAAGGCCCGTTTGGTCACAGGAAAAAATATACTCATATGAAACACATTTTATTGGCACTTTTAGTTAGCTACAAACCTACTTCACTTATCTACATAATCGCCGTTCACTTCTAAGCATTTTTCGTACCGCTGCACCAGCTTCTTTAACTCCTCTGCATAGAAACTCGCCGCCTGAGGGTTGAACCAATCGACAACGCCATTCTTGAGTTCCTCTTTGGTTTCGAAATGTTGTCCACCAAACCACTGTTTCAAGTGCAAGAAGAGGAAGTAGTCGCTGGGTGTAAGGTCAGGACTGTACGGTGGGTGGTTTAAAGAGTTCCCAACGACCCAAAAACTCTCGTCCACTGGACATTCTTTGCTCTTTGTGGTGGTCAGTGAGCATTTTCGGTACCCACCTTGCACGCAATGTGTGGTATCCAAGGTTTTCCGTAACAATATTGTAGACAGTAGTGCGCCCAAGTTGAGGAAATTGTTCAGCCAGGCCATTAATTGTCAATCGATCACATCACGGTTTTTGTTCCACTTGCAAAAACAATTTCATCGGTCAGAATACTGGGCCTACTGCTTCGCTCTTCGTCATGGACATTTGTTCGTCCATTTTTAAAATCACAGCACCATTGTCTAACCTTTCCTTCACTCATAACTGTAGGTTTATAAACTAGGCATAATTCCCGATGAATTTCAGCAGCCAACAATCCTTTTGCATACAAGAATCGTATGACAGAACGCACTTCACAGCTGGCGGGATCAACAATTGTCGCAGACATTGTTGTTTGCATGCACGGGCAAGCAAACGACTTCTGAAACAAAACAAATGCTGCTATAGCTTCTCAATGAATCAGTAGATGGCGCTGCAGGAGCAAAACTGTGTTCTGAAGCGCCAATATTTAAATATAAGCAAACGGTACTTACTTTAAGAATACGCCTCATAGAAAGGCTTCCACATCACCATTACATATCACCTTTCATTCCCTGATTTGGGCTACAATGGTTAGTTCTGGCAAGTAATATTGTCCAAGAGAGAGCTTCAGATTGAAGTCAATCTGAATGTGATCAATTCAACGTTCCACTTGAAATTGCCTCTTGTGATAGAAGCAAAAATGTTTTCAAACAAAGTTGAACAATGCACCCCAAACTCAGAATTGAAGCTGATGATTCCAGCTATCTGCATATTATAATTGACAGAAGATGAACTGCTTATTTTGAAGTATGAAGTGTAACAATAATCCTGTAACATTCATTTGCATTCCAACCACATGGAGGGTTTTCACAAAAAAGTTTGTAATTTATATTGCTTTGATTTCTTCTCCTTCTCTGTGTAAGGTGTGTACACAAAAGAATTAATATAGTAGAAGTTTTGAATCTGGCACATAAAAATTAATAACTTCTAAAAACTTTTCTTATCTGCAAACAATTTACTTTTCATTGTTTCAATCACTGCATTTTACTATAAATTTCATTGATATTTAAAGTATTTATAACATTGCATGTTTTATTTTTTTCATTACAATGAGTCGAAATAAGCCTACCCATCCATATATTTTAAAACTGTGGTAGACAAAATATGCTGCACTCAATATCCTAGCAAAAAAAGATAGAAATTCGACAATTTACGAATTTGAACTATGGTGCCAACATTGCCAAAGCAGCAAAATAGGCACTCTACTTTCAAGTGGCAATATTGGCAAGGACCCTTCCTCATCGCTAACCAACTGGATTCATTGCTCATTTGAAACAATGCTTGCACATAAAATAGAACTTGACTACAAGTGCTGGTCTTAGAGGACCACCCCTCCACTGTGACTCTGCCATTTTCCGCTCATGATATTTAAAAGATATGCTTAGGTAACAGCAAGAGAAACACTTCAGGGGGGAAGGTAAAATAGAATGGAATAAGAAGACTGGAATAGGGAACTCTCATTTTGCATCAATTCATGGAACATATGTTTAGTTTTTTATCTAGTTCTCTAGATTTTATCCTGATTGTAAATGGTAACTTAGTGTTAACAATTCAGTGAATAGATAATGGATTAAAGCTGGTACAAAAATGAGAATTCTTATGGAGTTAACCAGTGAGATCTTGACTTGAGATTCTAGGTGAAATTTCCATTTGCTTCCCATTGCTCAAAATTTTTTTAATGATTCTAAACATTTTGCTACTATAGAACAAAGTTCGTTCAATAATTCTTTAAGAAAAATATTTAAAAATTATTTTGAGTAGATTATTTTTTATTTTAGCTTGATATCCTTTCCCCAGCATTTATCTAACTGTTTTAAGTCACAGGAAAAACAACGATTTTGAAAGGTCCTCAAAATAGATATCTGATTTACAATGAACAGCTCATTCAACTTGAATTGTTTTCTGCCTAGCCATTTTTTCAAGTTTGGAAATGATACAAGTCACTGGGGTCAAATCTGGTGAATGCGGTGGATGATGTAATAATTCGAACTTTAATTCCATAATGTACACCATCAAAACTGTACAGGTATTGTCTTGATGGAAGAGAATGTTTTTCTTTGCCACATGATGACATTTTTTTCTTGATTCCTTCACAACTATTATAACAACGATGCATAATACTCTCCATTTATCATTGGTCCTTTTTGAAAGTAACTGATGCAGATGAATGTGTGAATCCCAAAAATCGCCTTGATGACTGATTTCACGATCTTCGACCTTTTTAGAGCTGGATCACCATTAGAAACCCACTGTTTTGGTTGCTCCATTGTCCCTGGAGTGTAGTAGTGTATCAATGTTTCATCCACAGTAATATATCAATACAGAAACTCCTCAGGATTGTGGTGGAAAAGTGGCAAACCTGCACTAGAATCTACTGCACAAATGCATTTATTCTCACAAGGAGCAAGCATGGCACCCATATTGCTGAGATTTTTTTCACAGGGACTTAAAAGAAGGTTATCTTTAAAAATATATTTGAAATTCACTTCTACTGTTATTTTTATTATTTTGTATTTTTATTATTTTGTGGCCTCATTCTTACCAATTTTTCTCCAGGATCATTTTTAATACTATGTACAAGATTTTGCAAATTCAACTTTGCACCAAAGAAACAATAATAATAATCCTGAACACAAGTTTGGAAAAATGTGTTATCACTAACAACACTAAGGCTAGTGGAACAAGTGTTAAACTGAAGTAGCGGGCTGAGGATTTCCCTCTCCTTGACACTCGTTATCCAAAAAGTCACTCTTAAAATGAGTCCTTTTTGAGGCCAACAATTTTGCTCGTAATGCAAATTACTTGCTATGCAAAGATTTCTTTAAGTGAGGTTCCACTGTAAAGTTTAATGAACACTTTTATAAAAAAAACCATAGACACATTAATCAACCAGAAGGTCGGTTTGGTGGGTGATGGTAGAGTTCACCAAGTTATAAGCCTGCCGGCATGTGAAATTCACACATCAGGGTAGGGGGGCCAGTTCCTTTCCCTGGGCCGGTTATGGTTTCCCAGGAAGATCTGGTACCCGAAAAATCACCTAGCTTGGGTGGAGCGGCAGGTACCTACAGTGCCTTGCCCGGGAATCGAACCCCTTGGACTACCGCGACCAACAAGCACTTTAATATGGGGGTAATTTTGTATGTCTTAGAAACTTGGTCATTCAGGTGATAGTATGGGGAGGCTTTTGAGATGTGGGTGTGGTGAAGAATGGAGAAAATAAAATGGATGGAAAACAAATAACATGACTCTCAAGGCATGGTAGGGGAAGGGAGGTGGATAAAGAAAGAAATTTAAAAAAGGCATGACAAATGGACAGGATATAATAATAGGGAATCAGATGCTAAAAGGGTTGTCGAAGAATGCTAGGAAATCAAGGTAGGGTAAGGAAAATACAGGTATTTTGGGTGGAATATAGGGCAGTAGAAAGAATGCAATGTTAAAGAATGAGTTATTGTACTATGCACTATAGGATTTAAGAATTTTTTGTGCCATGTTATGCAAGGCTTATGATTACAGTAGTGTGTAATTCCAGGGTCTATCAAAAACCTACCCTAAGCCAGTATATAATCCTTACTTAATTAGCGAACAAAACAAATTTCTAGTATCAAGAGAATCATAAAACATGACAATGAATTCTATTTAAATTAAAAAAAGATACAGCACTCATAAAAAAATAGAAAATACAATGCATAACAGCATAGATTAATGGCCATTAATAAAGGTTTTCTAAGTGCTGAAAAGATTACTGTCTATCCAAATATTAACTTACACTTGCCAGAAGATACCGCCTTTCCTAAAATGTCATTTTAAATCATAATATATGCTCATCAAATCTGCAGAATTTAGTAATTACCAAATTTATTTAAGTGCATCTTACGTACCTCAATTTAAATTCAAGTAAAGTGGCTTCAGGATTTAGACCAGGCCTTGAATTTGGTGAACAAAATTTGTACCTACTATCTCATAATTTATGTACATAGAGTAAAGAGCATTTCAGAGTCTTTTCACACACAATAAAAATGATTTAGTTCGAGTTTATAATGTTTCACTCTCCAGATATGTTACTTAGTTCAGGAGGGCTAAATTTGTCCTGATTGATTCTGCTAATTTCTAGGAATTAACAGCGAATGTCAACTGGCTAACCAAAAAATTTTTAGTACCAATACATCACAATATACCCCAAGAAAGAAATAACTGCAATTTGATTATCTGATACAATTTCTTACCTCAATAGTGAGCCCATTGACCTTGGTCTTGGTATTTACGGCAGATTTCACTCTTGCATATCTCGCTTTCTCTTGTTCCTCCTCATCTTCATCACATAGTCTACTAGAAATGTCTGGTGAGTCATTTCCACTTGCTCTCCTCCTCACTGAGAACTGTTTCTTGATTAATTGTGATAACTCCTTTTTTGCTTTACGTTCACTATCTGCTTCTGCTGAGCTTTCATAATACTCTTCAGCTTCACTGAAAAAAAATACATTCATTGATAAATTTATATTTTTCTTGGTTTTGACTATTCTAGCAAGTATTTTTTTTACTCAAGTCACAAATGTTTTCAAAGAAAAGTTAAACTAAACAGGTTTTTAAAATTTTAAAATTTACTAAGCAGTTAGCATATTAACTGCTAAATAGTACCAAGTTCACATTTAGAAAGCATCTAGGAATCATGAATATGCATGATCATAAAGTAAGGGAAAGAGAATGATATGAATTAATACATAATTGGATCATCTTATAAATAGTTAACAGAGCATACATAAATATAAATATTGAAAATGAAAATCATTTCCAGAGATCACAGGGTGGGAAGAAAGAGAGACTCATTATTTTGGAACATTAAACATCTTCCATGGAAACAAACATGGCTGTACCCCTTTCTAGTGGTTTCAAAATTTTCTGGTTTAAATTGGTATGACAAAAGAAGCGGCTGAAACTTGCAGCTCTGTGCCACAATGAAACAGCAAATATATGCTTTTGAAGGGATCAATGAAAAAATAAGTAAAACTCTAGGTTTACAAGGTGTGTTCAAAATATAATAAGAATTTTTTCATTTTGCAGACTTGGAGAGTCCGATTGTCAAAATTTTCTTTTATTATGTTGGTATACCAAACATGCCCCTGAAGTATGACAAAACTTTTAGCTGTTTTCATTGTGGACTTTGTCTGTGACAGCCACTAAGGTTAGACGTGTTTTATGATCTTGGTGATTTTCATTTGTTAAAAGAAATGATCAAATAATTGTATCAAATTTTGCATAAAAAATGAAATAAAGTGTAACAAAGTGTGTGAAATGTTAACAAAGGCCTATGGTGAGTCTGCTATGAGTAAATCAAGAGTTAACGAGTGGTATAAGCGTTTCCAAGAAGGCCGTGAAGACCTTGAATATGGCGAATGCCCTGGATGCCCCAGCACATTAAAAATTGATGAAAACGTGTAAAAAGTGAAAGAAATGGTTATGAACGATCGCCCAATCACAATTAGAGAGGTCGCTGATGATGTTGTCATATTGACTGGATCATGTCATGACATTTTTTCCAATTTTTTGGGTATGAAACGCATGGCAGCAAAATTCGTTCCAAAATTGTTGACTTTTGAACAAAAACAGCAGCGAGTGGAAGTTGCTCAGGATTCACTAAATAAAGTAAATGACAATGAAGAATTACTGAAACGTATTATAATAGGTGACGAAACATGGGTTTATGGATATGATGTTGAAACTAAGGCTCAATCATCCCAGTGGAGGCATTCTGGCTCGCCAAGACCGAAAAAGGCTTGACAAGTGCGGTCAAATGTGAAGGTTATGCTCACTGTTTTCTTTGATTTTAATGGCATAGTGCATCATGAATTCCTGCCGCTAGGTCAAACGGTTAATAAGAAGTACTACCTACAAGTTCAATGCCGTTTTCGTGAAGCAATCAAAAAAAATGCCCGGATCTGTGGAAAAACAATTCATGGCTTTTGCACCACGATAATGCACCAGCTCACACTTCATTGCTTGTTCGTGAATTTGTGGCCAAAAACAATACTGTAACGATGCCTCAGCCTCCATATTCGCCAGATATGGCTCTGTGTGACTTTTTCCTATTTCCAAAAATTAAGAGAACCTTGAAAGGCCATCGTTTTACAGCCATAGATGACATTAAAAGCGCATTGCTGAAAGAACTAAAGGCTATTTCAAAGATCGAGTTTGAGAAGTGTTTCGGGGATTGGAAGAAGCACTGGCACAAGTGCATAATCTCCAATGGGACTATTTTGAAGGTGACAACATCAATGAAAAAGAATAAATATATATATATATATACATATTATTGTCCAAAAAATTAAAATTCTCACTATTATTTTAACACCTCGAATGTGAAAATAAGGTTGTTTGAAAAATATTTTAAGCATAGTTTCATGTTTTATAAATGAGAATTTTCATAAAATTCCGATGTATAAAAAATATAAAAACAACAATTTGTTCATACAACTAGGTGAAATATATTTAATTAAAAAGCCCCAAACGTAAAAATTTGAAATACAACTTCTCAAATAGGAATGTTTTCAGACTATTTCAGCAATTTCTCTGATGTCACATCTGTCCTACAAAAAATAAAAGCTTTCACAATACATAATCTGTAATCTGAGACCATTGTATACTTCTTATTGTATCACAACTTCTGACAGCTTATATGTTTATGTTATTTTATGTGTTTTCAAAGAAAATATTTATACTCTCTTGACAATATATAATGCATGTCATTAAATAAAACTTTTTGGCGTGACTTGGTGGAAAATCTTCACATTGAAATTGAAAAATATCCAACTTGGCTTTTCCACATAGAATTTTTTTTAAATTGACGACCTAGGTTTCGTTATGGTAAAACATCTTCAGATAAAACACAGGTCAAACAGTGTATATATCTCTAGGAGGAGGGGAAGAGGAGGGAGGAAGGAAAGGATTGGTTGAGGTAGGAAGAGCTAATAGTTTATGGTTGGAGGCGGAGGAGGAGGATTGGTAATGTTGATAATTAGCTGGCTGGGAGGAGGGATTAATACAATGTTGAAAAAGGTTTGCCTGGCGTTGGGTTAGTTGGCAGAGGAGTGGGGGAATGGGTATTTTGAATGGGGAGAATGGCACTGGGTAATTAGGCAACTGATTAAGTAGCGGGCTTGGACGGGTTACTACATTGTTGAAAAGGTTTGCTTGGTGTCAGGTTAGTCAACAGAGGGATGAGGGGAAATATAATAACGTTATTGTATGCTTGCTCTATGACATAGGAGCAATAAAGTATAAAAAGTGCCCACAAAAACTGCTCCAGCACCGGCACAAATGCAATGAAGAAATGAAGATTACATAGACAAATAGAGGAATTTAAACGCTTTAAAATGATGCATCAATTATTAAAAATAAATCTTTCTTTCCATTTCGAAAAAGATTTGAGACCTTGATTTTAGAGTTACCCTTGTATTATGCGGCAAGGAAAATGATAATTTTGATATGAGCTAATTATGCTATGTATTCAAATGAGGTAAAAGTCTGTTGAATACTTTGAAGTCTGCTGAAATTGAATAAAGAAGGGATTACCCAAGCTCATAGAAGTAGGTATTTTCCCAGCTAAGGAAGTAGGCTGATTAACTTGAGCCAACCAAAATTTTTGGATGGAAAAAAAATAAAAATTATAAAACTCAACCACCTTGTAAAAAATAGGTAAAACCAATTGCACGGAATTTCTTCATATCTGAGTATATCCAAAATGTTATTGAATGAAATAAGTAGTAAGGCAGAAAATTGTAAGTTAATTTGCACAGGATCACTCAAAATGGAATGAAACAATTGATTCCAATTATTTTGCAAATATTTGGGAGACGTTCTATCCAGGGAAGAATGGGTATGGGATGAAAAAGATAAATGATCCAGATATAAAACATTTCACTGAAATTTCCGGCATAAGTGCGTCGTTTCTGTGTCAAGTAGGCAAAAGTCCAGAACCCTTACATATTTTTGAAGAGGTACTGAGTGCTGACTTTTGGGAAATGTTGCCAAAGGAAACACACAGGTATGCAAAGTAAGTGATGGAGAATGAACAGTATAATGAAAAGGAGACAGATAAAAAATGGTTTGATGTGAATCCCAATGGAATGAAAGCCTTTTGCGCATTGTGTATCATCATGTCACAAGTGAGAAAGCCATGGGTCCAGATGAATGCATCTGAATCGAAGAATGGGAGGTGTGGACAAACAAGACCAGCAGCTGGCATGCTTCCCATTGATGAGAAACTTTATGAAAGAATATAAGAAAATGTTCTTTTATATGTTTGATATTGCATTGTTCAATTCATATACACTTGAAAATAAACAAAAAAGAAGAAAAGTATAACTAGTTTTCGTTTGGATGTTGCAGAGGCATTATTGTCAAAGGTCACTCCGCCAAATTACAATGTGCGTGGACGACCTTCACATGGTAACATACCTGTCCGACTGCAAGCTAAAAATTGGGCTCATTTTCCTGAATATATCCCATCAACAGCAAAGACACAACATCCAACTAAAGGATGTCATGTATGCTTCAAGAATAATGTCAGAAGTGAGACAACCTGGCAGTGTAAACTCTGCAAAGTACCTTTACATTTGCCAGAGTGTTTTGAGAAGTATCATACTTTCTCTGATTATTAATAATATGTATGTATATGATAATATGTATTCCAATCTATTCTATAATAATTTTGTCTTACTTTGAACATGAATATTTCCCAATTTTTAACTTTATGTATAGATTTTTCAATGACATATATGTAATTTTCTTTTTTCTTAATATTTAATATTATGATTATTATAGTTGTAGTTTAAAAGAAAATGTCTTGATAACAAATGAAGCACTAAACTAGATACTTTACACTATGAAATAATAATCACTTTTTACTTCACTGTTCTAAGTTCATTACAAGCTACAAAATATCATTTCATTACCTACCATTCCATGTAAAAAGAACCACAGAAAAAATAAATAGAGGATAGGGGCATGATATTTAGAAAATAATTTGAAGTGGACGGGGTTAATGAGCAAGGTTTGACCTCGAAACTCAATACTTCAAAGGATCTATGAGGATCCTATGTCAATGCCACTAATGGGATCAAAGTCCATTTGCAATAATTACCTCTTTTGCCCTCTTCTACCACCGCCATATAAATCAACCTCTTCGGTGGCTGTTGAGGCAGATATAGGATTAGTAAAATATGAATGCCGAACTAGTGTGGTATAAAAATCCTCAACTCTTTTTTCGGCAGCTTTAGTTCCTCCACGACACACATCACATCTACCTTTACATTCCGGAGCATCTTCCCCAAAAAATTCTGCAAAAACAGAATGTCGACACCTGCAAATACACAAACAGATAATTTGCATTAGGTAAGTTTTCAAATTGATTAACAACATGGATAGTTCAAAAGCCAGATTACATGTCTCTGACTAAATGGAGTGAAATTCTAAAATCATCTCTCAAAATTATTTTAGAGAGTGTTTTGTTTTAAGGTGACATTTGCAAATTTTAAAAATCTCTGGAGCCTACATGAAATACTAAAACTCGAGGTAATTTTCATTTTGCCGTTGGCAATTCCATATTAAATTTCTTCCTCAATATGAACACAGCACATTAACCAACAGTTCCAGGAATAACATGGGATCACAGGCGGCACAGCATATTTATTTCAAATAACAGACGTAACAATCCTACATAGAACTATAGATAATAAATCTTGAAAATGTTACATATATTTTCTTAAAAAGAATGGTTTGAGGTGTCACTTTGTGGAAGCGATTCATAACTTCAGGTCCCTGATGATGACTTTGTAAGTCAAAACCTAGGTCATGTGTAATAAAATTTGTGTGGAAGAACTAAGTATTTTCTTTTTCCATTATATTTTCCTGAAATGTATGAAGATCAACAATACACTGAAAGAGTCACTTTCACCAAAATATAATACCCCATATTAATTCATGATGCATTTAATGAGCAACACATATGTATGTGTACAAAAATTTTAGAAATGGTTGGTTTAATTGAAATGCATGTATATTCAATGGCAAACATACTGGTAAACGTACTTATTAAAATATTGTATGTATGTGATGTGGGTGGAGTGAGGTTTTGTATTGCGAAAGTGAATGATGTGTTAACGGTGAGAGATTTTGAACGGTATATGAAATTGAAGAATGGATGATTATAGACGGAGTGGGGCGATGGATGGTGTGTAGTATGTACTTGTATGGTGTAAACTGAATCTTTGTGTGATGGTAAAAGAGCGGTAATGATAATCTAAAAGTGACATTGTATATAACAGCATTTTATGTCATATCTGTTCTTTCTGTGTCTGTATGTATGTGCTTTGTACGAATGACCAGTGATCAGACTGGTTCGTTGCCACCAGGACAAATGCCTAATTGCAACATGCTTTATATAATAATAATAATAAACAATGCACATGTGTAAATGTTATAAACAATATTAATGTCTTCCGTGAGTTTTTTAATTGTACTCAAATTGTTCAATTCATAGGGAATAGGGTTGTTTCATAAAAACCTTTTTATTGCCTTTATTGAATAAATGTAGCACCTGGATGATAAATATAAAGCAGATCCCCTGAAAGGTGAAAACTTTTATTTTTTAGAATAAAATGAAAACTGAAAAATAGCAGCATGATGAAACTAATCCACCATTTTGAACCCTAGATAGAGTGATACACTGGGAAAGCACAGGATTGTAATGTAAAAGTGGTTTAATCAGTGTAGCCCTCCACACAAGTGTAGCTTATAACAAGTACTTAGTGGGAGGAACCAAAGAAAAATGGTTGCATTGATGCTGTAAATTGAGATGTTCAAATGAAGTTTCGTTCACCTATTCACACACCAAATGGAAGTTTTAAGAATCCAAACCAAATTGATCACCAGAGAGATTCAGTTGTCCTCTTCACTTCAAAACAATGCTGATCTTTAAACCTTAGAATAAGTGTAAAGAAAGCAATATACATATGGCTGGTCACATATGTAGAAAATACAAAGTATACTTTCAAGGAACTTAATGATCTTCTTCTATCTTTCCCCTTTTTCCCTTTAGTAGGAGATATAATTGTACCTGTATTCAAGCTTCAAAAATCTTATACAAAGACTATTATCTTTCCTAATATATTCATACAGTACCAAATAATTTTCTATTTTGGTGAACTAGCTTTGTATTACTAGGTTGCCTGCTGTGGCAGACACCAGTTTCTGCTGAAAATTTCTTTTCTCTCATACACCAAGTGACTACCATGTCTTGTGTTGTGATGTCTCTACCAAGGCTGCTGTTACCTCTGAATTCACACACTATCCTTGATTTATTACATTTTTCCAATTTTATATGCACCTTTTTTTAATTTGTCAGCAAGGAGGGGGCATGTTAACAGACACCAGTTTCCTCAGAATACTTCTTGACATTTCTGGCCAATGCTGCTCCTTTTAGCCATTTGTTTACTAGTCCACAATGGCCTCATGGTGAAAACACTATGATCTATGATATGATTTTTTTCCCATTTTGTAGGGAATAGCAGAATATGTTTCACCTTCAGAACAGAACTTGAATACTTGTACCAACATAGAACAGAAAATAAAAGAGAAAATGGGAGATGACCAGTTAGGCTTCAAGAAAAAAGACGAAAATGGGATGGATCCTTTAGGTAACTGGTTGAAAGTGTTCCACATAAATGTCTCTGGTGTTTATGGCACACATGTATGCATCTACATACACAGTGGTGGTCACTCCTGAAAGGCCTTTGAGGAAAAATGTCTGTGTCTCTGCCAGGTAGACATTAGGCAAAAAGGTGGGCATTTATCAAGAAATGACCTTCCACATAAAACTCTGCCTGATCTGCCCCTGTATTCACAACATTTATAGATTTGATCATTTTTCTTTGTAGAACTGGTCAACACATTCATATCAATGCATGTCATCGTGGCTTTGTCTTTCTTCCTGCCTTCAACAACCCACTAATCCAGTACAAGGGTAGAAGATAGTAATGACAATGTTAATTTTGGTGACTATTTCTGCCCAGAATTGACACTTATTAGCCAGTAGTTTTCTAATATGCAACTAATATAAATCTTTTAGAGTGAATGCTTAAGTTTTTGGACTTTTTCTAAATACATTTACTTATTTGGTCTAATGTCAGTCTAATAGAAAAAAATTACAGATCATTCTAATAAGATGACAATAATAATATGTACATGTAGATAAGAGAGTATTATCCAACTCTGAGTGTATACCCTTCCTGATAATGATGGCCATGGGGGAGGAAGTATCCAATGCCCAAGATAATGAAGGTCTATCTCCATTCATTAATTAATTTTGAAGTAGACTTGGATGCATAGAGTACAGACAAGCTAGCTCAAAGATTAAACCTGGGCAATAACTCTAGTGGTCTAGTTTTAACCATCTCGCTTTCAACCCATATGGGTTGCTACTGCTTATTGCATCATTATATATGAGTAGAGAGACCTTCTTTTGCAGATATTAATGAAAAGATACACAGCTTAATGTGGTGAAATGTTTTTTAAGCAGTATCACTCAAAAACATTAATTGAACTTCAAAAATCTTATCTACCTCAGCCAATCAATGAAATTGAAGAAACTTGCACTTTAGGGTTACTTCAAGACCTTATCAGTCAACCAGAGGAATATTTGTTTCTATATCTGCACTGACTCTTTCAACATCATTTTCAATATAATATGAGGGTTGCTATTTATATTTTCAGCCTAATAGTGAAAAGGCAGTAATTTATTGTTGAGAATGGCTTTATTGTTTTTTGAAGTATTCTCCATGATAATCAATACACTTTTGCATGCGCTAGAACAAAGTTTCGTAACACTTTTTCCACTCCAATTGAGGTACCTCCAAAACATGGTTTTTGAATGCATCAATGGCTTCTTCAGGTGCCGAAAAACATTGGCTATGCAATTTTTGCTTGATAAACAGGAATAAAAAGAAGTCATAGGGTGCTAAATCAGGGCTGTAGGGAGGATGACCCATCAATTTGATATTTTGGCCTGTCAAATAGGTAGTTGTTTCAGCCAATCTGTGAGAACTTACATTGTCATGATGAAGAATGATCCTTTGTTGCCACTTCTTTTTCCGTATTTCACCAAGCCCTTCTGGCAAACAAATGCTCATGTACCATTCAGAATTCACAATTCTACATTGCTCTTATGGCATGGTTGCCACATGTCCAGTTATTCCAAAGAAACAGGCAATCACTTGCTTTGATGTGCTTCGTGTACGAATCACTTTTGTAGGATTTGGCTCTCTTGGAAGACCCATACAGTGGATTGCTGTTTTGTTTCAGACTCATACGCATAGATACAAGATTCGTCACCTGTGTAGATGTTATACACAGCTTTTGATGTATTTCGATTGTATTTGCTGAGCATTTCACTGCACCAATTGACATGAGCATCTTTTTGAGCTTTTGTCAAATTATGAGGGATCCAATGCAAACAAATTTTTTCAGAGCTGTATGTTCATGCAACATCTTATTGATAATTGTCATAAAAATCCCCAAGGATGCCTCAATCTCATGATAAGTCATATGACGATCTTCCTTTACTAGCTCTTGCACTACATCAATATTTTCTGGCCCAACAACTGATTTTGGATGACCCTCGTGACTTTCGTCGCTGAGTGAACAGCGGCCATGACAGAATTTGTGATACCAATATTTCACAGTGGCAAAGGATGGGGCTTCATTGTCAAAAGTGGAAGTAAGTTGATCGATGCACTCCTGTCTTGATAATCCACGTCGAAGGTCGTAAAAAATCATTGCACAAAAGTGTTCACAAGTCACTCCATTTTTTTCGCTGAGACAAAACTTTCAAATCACTGTAAACAACACAAGTTATGATCAAATGACAAAATGCCCTGAAGGAAATTAGCATTTAAAGGATTAAACTTTCAGATGGAAACGTCAGATGGCACCTGGAGCACTTAGTGTTATCAAGGCTCAAAATATAAATAGCAACCCTTGTACACTTACATTGTTAAAATCATGATAAAATTGAGTAATAAACACACCAGCTAGTGTTTGTAAATGATCAGTTTAAGGAAATATACACCACATTCATTTCGGCTTCTAGACTGAAACAATATAATAGAACACATCTTCCTCAAATCAAAGCCATCAACATGTACTTTGACAGATTTTTTTAGGTTTCTCCAACAAATTCTGAAACTAAAACCAAATCATTGTGGCTAACATCATTAATGATACTGATGCTATAATAGTGACCATTAGTGTCTACAAAGTTAAATGAATATCACTGCTATTGCTATTGACTCTAAAACCCTCAATGATGAAGTGTTAAGATCATAAAAATTCCTTTCAAAGTACCCATAAGGGGAAAAGGCAGAGAGAATTTTTGAAAGTGAAGTATCAAAACATTGAAATTAAAGAAAAAATTGTTCTGTATGCCATTGATTGAGCTCTTAGTTTGAGTCTGAAAATTACCTAGATATGTGGAAGAGCATTATGATATTGGATGACGACAAAACTTTGGTTACCTTTCTTAAAGACACTTCACAAAAAAAAACGACATGATAAAACACCAAACAATATACATTTCAATAAATTGTATCCCTCTAAAAACATTAATTATATTTTTGCAAGGTTCCAAAACTACACTTTAATTTAATTTATTAAATTGAAATTAGGCAATACTGAAGTAAGATCAAAATTCTCAGTGAGGAGACTTCATGTCATGGTAGGCTTCAGTTTATTATTCAGTATATTCAGTATTAGGATCTACAAGGTAGGCCAGGTTTCGATGAAAGAAAGTGGTAGCACATTCAAAGCTTATTCCATCAACTCAATTTGTATGAGTGAGATTGCACATTTAGAGACCACAAACCCTACAAGAAAGGGAAATGAAAACTGATGAATATAACAGAGAGGAAAGAATTATGAACAGAAGAATAACACTTCTGCTGAGGCAGATCAAAACTAAAAAATGCATTTTTCTTTCAAGGATTGAGTCATAGAATTTCCTTTAAGCCCTCAGAGCATTTTTAGCATTATTTAAGGGGCAACTTGCCAGAGAGATTGAGGAAGTGTTAATATTACAGAGGTTCTAAAGGATCTTAAACTTTCACATATGGAATATGCAGCCGCTACTCTCTTATTTATTTAGTTCTAGTTTGCCAATGTGGGCCTCGTGGACTTTTTAAAAGCAGATTTAGGTATTTTTAAGTAGTGGTTAGTAACACCAAGACACCATCTAATGCAAAGACACAAATGCAAAATATAAGGTACTTTCATAGAGCAATGATCATGTAAGTACTATTTATTTGGCAAGACATCTATTACTTTTCTGTATCCCTCACAAAGAAACTGAACAATAACATTAACAATTCCGCTGACAAACTAAACCTTGTCATGAAATCTTTATTACATTTCTAGAAATTAATGTTTTTACCAACTTTCCATCTAGTAAATATGTTTGTATTCAATAAGAATATCTTGTTTTGTTGACCCTTAAGTGTGCTTACAGTTTATATTTAATATAATATTAATTTAAATTAGGATGCACAAAAAATATATTCTAATATGGTAATTGCTTTATCTATTCATCCTACCATGCATGTAATGTTTCACGGCTTACACGGAATAAGTGGAAATTTGGGTAATCAAATTTTGTAAATTTGATGACCCAAATTTCATTCTTTGGTTGGTTCAAATCAATTGGTTTTATAATCAACAAAGTTCCATAGGAATGAAATCATATTCAATCGCCTCTAATGACACAATATACTTGTTTGTAGTTGATTTATTCAAAGGAATTTGAATTATTGGAAATAAGAAACCAAAGTACTTTTAACAGAATGCAAGCTCTCATGCCTTTAACAGAATTCAAAATATGGCATTTTTCAAATTGTGATTGGAGATAACAATCCTTATCGTCCACATGTATTAAAAAATTCGTAAATGGCTGGAAATTTAAAAAAAAGGCACTACGTCCCTGATAGTCGAAGTCAAATGGACAGATTTAAAGAACAGTTCAAACAGTCAAGACGATTTTTTAAAAATGCAATGCAACTAATGTACAAGTTAACGCTACCTTAATGAAGTATTGCAAAACTTTATACAAATAGATATATATATATATATATATATATATATATATATATATATATATATATATATATATATATATATATATATATATCGTACTTCTTCTAAAACTGTGAAGTTTATATCTGATATGTCCTATATTTGTCTATGTATGCATGTGCAACAAATCTCTGAATAAAGAAATGTATTATTATTACTGTCATTGGGATGTTTTATCCATCTGAAATGGTAATAAATAGAAGGTCAAGAAAATTATACAATTGAAAGTAAAAGATAAAGAAAATAAAATTGATTACATTATGTATAGCACATGAAATTAAATATAATAAAGCCTTAAAAATATTAAGTCTATACGTGGGTAATATAACCATAAAAATATGGGCATAGTCAAATAGTTAGCTATTTCAAATCTCTGGGGTCCTATCAGGTAAAAAGATGTACACAAATGATCCAATTCTATGAAGAAATATGTATAGTTTTTATCAGCACAAAAGTAATGGTCAGGAATGTAGAGCTTATTGATTTTAGAAAAGTTTTAACTTATGAGGGTAATTAAAGAGTTCTTGGAATGGAACAGATATAAATGACATACCTAAATGAAACATTTTTATTTTTCAATGCAGTCTCCCTGTACACTAATGCACTTGATTCATTGATGTCCCAATGTCGTGATCCCATCTAAAAAATTAGATTCCTACAGGGCTGCAAAACACCTGTCTATTTCAGCTGTCCTTTGAATTTCTGTCCACCAAGGAAAATTTTGAGCTCAGGAAAGAGATGGAAATCTGATGGAAGCACATCAGGTGATTGTAATCACCAATAAGGCGATTGCAGTCTTCATTGCAGATTCATATCTTAGTTCAAGTGTTTTTGCAATGGGTGTGCACTGCTTGTGTGTGGGTGTGCACTGTCTTGATGAAAGATGACTTTCTTCCTTGCCAAACCTAGCCTTTTTTCATGTATATTTTACTGTAGTTGGTCCAGTAGGTTAGTGTAGCATTGTCCAGCCATTGTTTGACCAGTGAGAAGATAATCTATCAGCAGAGTCCCTTTTGTATCCAAGAAAACTGAAGCAATCACCTTTCAGGCTGACTCCACTGCCTTTGGTAGTGGTGAATCAATATTTTTCCACTGCTTTGACTGCTGTTGTCTCTGGGGTATAGTAGAGGACCCAAGTTTCATCTGTGATCACTAACTGGTGCAAAGAATCTTGTTGGTTGCTCTTAAAAAGGATCAAACCTTGTTCAGAAAATTCCATTCTGATGTATTTGTGATCCTTCATCAAGAGCCATGGCACCCATCTAGACTGCTTGAATCTCAATTTTTTCCAACTTCACAAATCACAACATGGGAACAACAACAGAGTGGTGCCCTTCCTGCATGTCTCTTCCCAGAGCACTAACATGTTACGCGTTTACTCATAAATGATTACCTATTCTAGGTGAGGAAACTTGTTGTGCCAGCACAGACATCTGGTGGTGATTCTAAGAACCTTTCTAACTACTCCCGTAATTAATTTTGGGAATGAGATATAGCCAAATTTTTATTTTTAACAAGCTTATTTTGGTAAATAAGAGCATTAAAAAATCAATCAAGGTCCAATACATCTAAAGAAACATATTTTTTAAAATGAAAAAGGACTCCTACGGCCAACATATTGGCTGAGTACTTTAATTGCAGCTGGTCGGGAGGCAATCCACCAATTCAAATTACAAAAAAAAATTCAAAATTATAAATAAATTGTTTCCAGTTCTTTAACATTCTAAAAAATAGTTCCAGGGTATGCCAGAGGTACTGCAAGGGTTGTTTTTAGGAGCTTACCTCACTGAATGAGGAGAAGTCATGTCATATGGCTTTAGACAAACTTCCAAGAGAGAGAGAGAGAGTGAAAGGCAAAAGCCACTTACTCTACTCAATGTTTTGAATTTATTATCTCATTTTAACTTTCGTCATGTATGCATACTCACTTTGCCTCTTCACAGTATCGTACCATTCTTTCATAAGAATGGAATGCAGACTTGGCAGCTTCCTTTCGATGATCGGTCTGTGCCTTCCCAATATCCTGTTTCAACAGGAAAGCAACAGCATCCCGTTCTCTTTTGGAGTAATAAATACGACATGATGAGGCAAGGCCATCTCGCCCTGCTCTACCAGATTCTTGATAGTATCCAGCCACACTTTGTGGCATGCACCAATGGACAACAAACCTAAAAAATTGGTAAGTTGATAATCAACAAATTAAAATTTTAGTGAAATGTTACAAAAATTCTGAATGAAGCAATAAGCTACCTAACCTCACAGACGCTTTGTCCACTCCCATTCCAAAGCTGATTGTTGCACAAATCACAGGATATTTACCACACATCCACTCCTCTTGCAGTGCTGCTCTTTCCTTATCTTTAAGACCTGAGTAAAAGAACCAAAGTATAAAATTACAATGCCCGATATATTCAGTGCTTTATTTTCTTAAGGAAGGTAATAATGTGAAGAAATACCAGCATGGTAGGCTTTAGCAGGGATTCCTACTCTTGAAAGATCATTTGCAATTTCTTCTGTGGTTTCTCGAGTCCTGCAATACACAATCCCACACCCACTTACACCCTCTTTCTGAAAATTAACCAATCGGAAAATGAAATAAAAAACATTATGTACAAATTACAAAAACACATACACATGTCTATAAATTGGTGGAGGATAGACAACAACTCCACATTTATTTAATTTATACTTTTATACTTTACCTTCGCATTATCGATACCACAGTCTCTCATTAAAATTTTGTTAATAAAGTTTTTGAGATCCAAAATAGGATTCTCCATACAATTACTAAACACGACGTCGTAAAATAAATTAGCCCTAAAGCAACTGTCTTTAAACGTTTCCACTGGTTTTCGCAGTTTAAGCTGCTTATGAACATCCTTTTCCACCTAGTAAAATAAAAAAGGATTAAACGATAACGAACAAATATGGGGAAAAACAATATTAAGGCAGATTGATATGAAAATCATTCTGATGTTTCTGATTTTAACTGGTGTTTCATTCACAATGCAAAAATATTAAACGAAAAGCATTCACGTGCGGTACAATATGGTGTTAAAAAAATATCAACTTACTTCAGAGTTCGCTGTGGCTGTCAATGCTACCCAAGGAACACCTGGATATTCTTCCCTCAACGTCCCGAGCTTGAGGTAATCAGGTCGAAAGTCATGACCCCATTGGCTGACACAATGTGCTTCATCAACAACAAAATAAGCCAACTGTTCAAATTTGTGTAACCCAGTAATGAGTCTCTATTTGAAAAAATACACAAAAGAAAGATTTTAACACAAAAACAAATATCAACAGTGGAGAGAAAAGCTGTTTCATTGTCTTTCTAAAGGTCCATACCTTAAAAAAGTCCGTATTTGCCTGTTCTGGGGTTACATATAGTAGACGAACATCAGGTCTTTTGGAACGCAAGTCATTGACAATTCGAGTGCGGTCACCTACTGGAGTTTTCGAATTGATGGTTTCTGCTCTTATTTTTAACTTATTCAAGTGATCAACTTGGTCCTAAAAAAGCGTAGAAAAGAGTTCATATTAACTTATGAGCTCTTTTCGGTTAGAAGTAAGCTAAAAATCAAACAACTCGCCTTAATTAGGGCTAGAAGGGGCGAAAAAACGATGGTAACTTTGGAGTTACACATGACAGCAGGCAATTGGTAGCAAATCGATTTCCCTGCTCCCGTGGGCATTGATATAAATACATCATTTTTCCCTTAAAAGTAACAGGGTTTCATGAAAACCGCGTAATGGTAAAAAAGATAGACAAGGAATAAGATTCAAATTCTACAAACCGACTTTTCAAAACTGCTTCAGTGGCTTTTTGCTGAGTCTTGCTTTTAAAACATTTGTGCTTGAAAACTGCTTGTAGACACTGTGTGGCTTTATCCTGAGAAACTTCAAAATTAAAATAATTCTCAATCGAAGTCATTTTTATTGTATAATAACATTACACATATACATAACAAATATCCACGAACTTCTGCGCGAAACTTGAAAAAACATAAAAACGTCGAAAAGGCAAATGGAGGCCCGGGAGATATAAACGATTGAAAACTTAAATCTACGTACCTACACTATCGCCCAATATAGTCTTTGATAAATTTGACCTAAGAACATAGTTTTTCAATCCTCAATTTTTTACAGCTCTAAGTTTATTACCGCTAGCTGTGTATCCTGTTCATTCCCATTTTGAATAAATTAACTTCATAAAAATCACCAGAAATTTGTTTTTAAAATGTCTTAAGATTTAGATAACTTAAATTTTGAACGTCAAAATTTGTTCACTAGAGCAGTAAAATTTGAAGACTTGTAGAGTCTTAGTAAAAAGATAATTTCCAGACGGGCGCCCTGGAAGCAGTTTTCAAATATGCCCTACTTATGCCCACTAGTAATATTGCATTTTATAACAAAAAATGTGGGTTTCCATGAGATAGCATGGTGGTTGATTTTCCATGTGAGGAGGCCTTCAACAGGAGCCCTGGTTACTTAAACCTCTTGGTACATTGCGTCAGCCTATGTTTATCTTGCCTTCCACATGCAAACATTGTATAAGAGCACCATGGTAAAAATATGGAGGACACACAATCAACCTTTACCAGGCCTCGCCATCGTTTAGAATCGTTGAAATAATTGGACCCAGTGATGCCTGAGATCAGGTCTCCTTTTAAATTACATAAATACTCTTCTGTGCATACATTAGCTTACTTTGTTATGCCAAAACTGCAAACCTGTGACTAACTCCATACCCAAAATATAGAATATAAGTATGCATCCATTTTCCATAACCACCATCTGTTTTTATTATAGTTGCATTTCAAAATCAGTCCAACAAGTTGACTGAAATATTAGATTTGAAATACAACATGCAAAAAATTTCACAATATTAAAGTCATAGTTTAGGTTCAAATACAGGTATAAGTGTACTTACCTTAGTTCCCATAATATCTACCATATACACCTGATATGGTTGATATTTCATTTGGTTGCCTCTCTTCGAAGGGTTGAAAAGTTACTCAATGGCATTCTTCAAGCTATTTTAAGAAACTATAAATTGCAATATTAAATGAGTTTATAATTTTCCACAGACTTTATTTTATGGTACAACGTGTTTTACTATCTTGTAACATCACCTGAAGATGTCGCAAGTCAGTGAAACACGTTGTGCCATAAAACAAAGTATGTAGAAAATTACAAACTCATTTCATATGGATATCAAACAATTCCATGAAGTGAAGCCTGGAAGCGTAAAGTACAATTATAAATTTTTATGATTTCAGTTAACATTTCCATGTCCTTTCATTTGCTAATACATGGCCTTAGTAATATAATTTTTTCACTGTAATTTTGTCCATTATGCTTACTGAAGCCCTTTTTATGCCTTTCTAGGACACGAGGAGTATGGTTTTGTAATAGTAGTTCTCTTTGATGGATACTTGTTTCACAGTGACTTGGGAATTCTTAATTTTTAGTGCCTAATAGAAATATCAGCATATGTAGCATTTCAATCAATAACAGATTTTGGGTGGTCCCTAATGACTATTAATTAATGCATGAACTTCTTTCTGCCTAAACTCTTTTTGGCCCCTACGTTATTTTTTTCTTTTCCTCTATATATTTCCAATCAGCCTTAATGCCTTTCAAGAAGCTCATTCTCTTCTATCTTCTTCCCAACATTCTTTCCTCTTAGATGGTCTGATTAACATCCTACTCAACCTCCCAATATCTCTCTCCAAACCCCTTTTCTGCCTACTTTTGATTTCTTCAACCAAGTTTCTCTATTTCCCCCCCATATTTAAAACTTGGTAGTGTTTTCTTCTGTGTTCAACTTATTTTCTTGGTTCTTCTCCACACCAGAATCTGAAATCTTCTGTGTACTCATTCTATTTCCTTGAAGACCAGAGATATATTTTTCAAAGCTGAAAGCCTATTTGAAATCCCTTGTGATTCATATTTACAGTGTTAGCCAGAAGTTTGTACTTGTAATTGTAGAGCATTTGTTACTAACCCACATTATATAATATGCAAATTTTTACTCTATTCTGAATTGAGCAAGTGTCTCACTTTTTGCACATTTGCATCACACAATGTTATTGATGTTAGTCCAGGACACTCATCATCATCAAACTACTCTTATCCTCCTGGGACATCTTGCGCCAGCAGAAAACCATTCCTCAGAACATTGCTGTGTCTCCTGAAACCGATTTTCTAAGTTTGACCCAAAATTTTATCGCGTATCATCCCTCCATGGAATGTGCCATTGTGAATTTGTGATGCGATCCTTGAATAGGGGTCCAGTTTTGTAGTGATCAGCACACTGAAATGGCCCACAGACAACTGATTCGGGTCACGTTGCTTACCCAAGACCTCCTACCACATGTTCCGCCACTACAGCTGTCCATATCAGTGGAAAAAAATTATTCTACTTTTTTTGGACAAGCCATGTATTAAGAGTCCAATTATCCTTATCTGTGGAATACCTGTGCTTTAACTCAGCCATCAAATGAGGTCTTAAATTTAATTTTGAAGAAACTTACCATATGCTTTAGCTAATCCACTGAGAGAAAACTCAACATAATTCATCAGCTGTCAGATTTCATGTCTTTCTTTCGATCAATAGCTGAAATGGTTTGAAAGAGTGAACCACTAAGACAAACTGTTATTTGTGACTTTATAACTGTTAATAAATCACATCAAATAATACCACTGTCACCAGAAAAGGTATGAGTGTACCCAACATAATATATTTATTATGCTTTTAGCAATATTATAATGTTCTCAAAAATAACGGTGCACAGACATGTGTCACTGCTTTTAGCAAATAAATAAGTGATTAGGTTAAAAAATTACCAAAGGAACAGGTAATACCTGCAAGCAGTAAAACTGATCAGATAAAAACAGCCCTGTTAGAAAAAAATAATCTTTAAAATCACTGCCTAATATTTCCATGCATCAGTGAACACATTTTAAATGCATATAGTTTATGTCACATCTTCCAAGATAATATAAAAATCATTAACTGCAAACAAATTATTACATGTACTTACATTTGCACCTTTGTTTATTTTTAAGAATGATGAATGAATACATTCAATAAGGACAAACCTCAAACTCAATATGCAATTATTTTATGAATGAATACTGGAACAAAACTAGTAGGACTCCATATATAAAATAAACTTTCACACAGTATTTAACAGAACATTTACTAATTAATTCTAGAAAAAATATCACAACAACAAACCATTCAGGTGACATTTAATTATTCAAGTAATTGGAATTAACAAAATATATATTCAATGACTTCTTGAATGTCCAAACAGCCCATTATATGTCAATAAGAAAGTGGAATAAAATGTACATAGGTACTGTTGAATTTAACCTTAGAATTCAGATCTACCATGTCACAGGTAGCACAAAATTATGGCTCTAAGAATTTTCAGAAAAGGAGAAGGAATAGAATATATATCTAAACATATGGTTTCCATTCTCCACTCAGTCAGGAAACACATTTAGGCAGGGCCAATATAATTATGTGCCCTCTGTGCATATTTGAACAGAAATAATTAAACCAACAAATTTAATATCATGTAGGATGCAGATAAGATTTTGAGAATCCTTCAAATAAAATTTTATCTGAAGGCTAACAAATGCTTTTGCAAATTTTTGCAATTTAAATGCAGACACACAATATGACTTCTTTTTACCACAAACTAAAAACTTAAGCACCCTCACTATGTATTCCAATAGCAGTGATTTTAAGCATGATTGCAGTATCAGATAGAAGTATAAGTGGCAAATGGCAAAACCCCTAAAGGGTATTTGCAAATATAGTATGCCCAGCATACCCAGGGGAAAAGAAATAATGCCTCATATATCACAGTTAATAATGTTTCAAGTAAGACTTATTTATCAGACATAATAATAAACTTTTAAATTCTTGAGCTTCCTTTTAGGTACCTAATCTTACCTTTTCTCATCAAAGTCATGCTAATAATATGTACAGTGATCGAAAATGAGCAAGCAAAAAGTGTTTCCAAAACATGTAGCTACCAACTAGAGACTAAAGGAATGATGAAAGTACAATACTCATAATTAAGGAATGAATGGGTGCAATTACAAGTTTAGAATCATGTAGGGATCTAACTCTATTGATCACTTTTTGAAGGATTAGTAGCAGGGCATGAGGCATCTATATTATCTTACAGAAAAAGATATTACCACAGAACCTTCCAATGTAGTTAACAAACCTTCATCGATCATATCACTCTGATCAGTCTTCCATTCTGGACTGGTGGACATTTTTCCAAAGCACCCTATAATGTATGAGTTAGACTGCTTTAGAATATTACAAGCATCATAAGTTACCGAAAAATTAGGCACCAATGGTATAATATCACTCCCCACTAGAGTAAAAAACAAAATTTCGTGGGTCTCAAAAACTAAAATGATCCATCTGGTACAAAGTCTCCATGATGATGATAGGCATATGCTGAAGGTTATCTGATTAAACTCCTTTACCGTTCAATGAGGTTGTGGTCTGCTGACTGATAGTTGAGGTCCTAGTTGCAGACCAATTTTTCAATAGCTCCACAGATGAAATCTACAGAAAAAGATACAATCAATATTTTTTCCATTGGCATTTGCTAATTCAAACCAAATGGACTCAAATAAGCACACAATTATGTTACAAATACATAAACAATTAATTTTGAATAAATATAATGGACATGGGAGAATACACTATCTAACATTTTTTGTTATAGCAGCATGTATTTCAATGCAATCATTTGCCATTCGAGTAAAAATCATTCGCCTTGACTGGGATTCGAACCTGGATCCCTCATTGTCCGGCCAAGTGCTTTAGCCAGTTAAGTCACAGGTCTGTGACAATGTATGTACGGTATTTTGTCACAACAACTTGTTCCTTTAAAACCCCCAAAATTTCAGAGTGTAAGAGGACGCCTCGATAGCTTAACTGGCTAAAGCACTTAGCCAGACATCGAGGGATCCGGGTTTGGATTCCAGTCAAGGTGAATGATTTTTACACTCTGAAATTGTTGCATTGAAACTTATGTTCATTGTGTTAGTCCTCATTCACTCTTGAACATTATTTAAATCGTCCTGCAAAAATCAGTTTCATTATTTATGACTTTATACATTACATGATTATCCACAAAGAGATGAATATCGACTGTGTTACATTATGTAAGTCATTCATATAATTTAAAAACAGCATCAGTGAAAGTACACACCCTTGGAGTGCACTTGGATGAATCTGAATTTCATTGGATAACTTGTCAACCACTTTGCTTCTTTGTTTTCTATTGGTAATAAATGCTTTTACCAAGTCTGTTACTCATGGGTCCAGCCCCATTTTCTAACCTTATCAATCAATATATCATCATAATATGTCACATCGAATGGTTTAGCCAAGTCTATCACAACAGTATCTACTTGCTCCTTATGGTTATAACCTTACAAAAACATGAACAACAAACTAAGATGGGAAACTAACAAGGTGAAAGATGCAGGGCAAGGTGATGGAAAGTTTAGAAAAGGGCAAGTAAACAATAAAGATAATCCAAGAAAATTATTAATTAAACCAGGAAAGATTCAGGAGAGATGGAAATAATGTATACAAGAACTATATGCTAAAGACATTGTGCCCATGTGACCCATTGTGACATTCCCCACAGTTCTTTGTATATGTTAAGAGACAGGATGAGACTAAACAGACAGACAACTTTTCTGAAAGTCGCATATGTCTCTGACTGCACAAGTGTTGACATCAAATGGAAAAGCTAACAGTTTCAGGCTCAAATATTTGCAATTAAAATTCCTTCATGATGAGGGTTAAAATAAGGAAAACTTTACACTTCCATACACTTTTAATGCAATACGACCATGGTTTCGATGCCACGCTTCATCATCAGGTGAAACCATGGTCATATTGCATTAAAAGTAAAGTTTTCCTTATTTTTTGCCCTCAGCAAATGGAAAGTCAGGATGGGCAGTGGAGTAAGACAGAAATACCTATTATCACCTATTCTTTTCAATATAGAAAAATAGGAAATGATAATATACACACATGAAAGGCTGGTAGCAGGAGTAAAAGTAGGTGGGCAACTCCACAAATCAGATTTAAGGATGATCATCACTCAGTTATGCACTCACCCAAAGGGTTACAATCATTACCTATTGCATTGCATAATCAGTGTGATGGATATAGGATAAAGATTTATCATATGATAATGGAGGTAAAGAGATTCTCCAGAATTGCAAGGCTAATATAGACTTTAAAGCTGGGGAACCTAAACTGGAACAGGTAAAATAGTTCACCTATGAAACGTTCTGTTTAAGGGTAGGAAAAGTGGCAGGGACATTAAAAAGAAAAACTGCATTTAGGTAAACAAACATTTACAAAGAAAAGGGAATTGATGACATGCATCTTACGTAAAGATATAAATATGAAATAGTCAAGTGAGCACTTCAATATGGGGGGTAGTTTTGCATGTCTTGCGGAAGTTGGCTGTTGAGGCATGATGATAAGTGTAGATTGGAGAGTTTTAAGACCCGAGTGTGGAGAAACCAGGAAAAATGGATGGAAAGGAAAACAAATGAGTCTCTCTTCTTCTGCCATACCTGGAACAATATAGTTATAGGCATGGCAGGGGAAGAGAGATGGCTGTTGGGAGATATTTCAAAAAGCAGGACAAGTGGATGCTGAATATACTAAAGGGAAATGGGATGCTGAAGCTGGCCATAGAGGGGACAATGTTAGGCAAGCAAGGTAGAGGGAGGAAAAGAATAGGAATTTTGGATGGCATTAACAGAGGTGGAAAGAATGCAGAGCTAAAGAATGAGTTATTGCAATATGCAGAACGAGGACTAAGGATATTTTATGGTGTATCAGGTAGAGAGTTTAGGAGCACATTAATGTGTAGGGGCTTCCCCGTCAAAGCAACCCTAACCTGGTAGAGTAAGTTGAATAATAAGATTCTGTCAGGATAGAAAATGTCTTTTCATTGAAAACTATAAGTACACCAACTTACTTTTTTCTCTTGAACATCCTTAAAGTTGAATTTGTGGAAAAAGGAAACTCCTTGGAGCCTGTAAAGGGTATGCAAGCGAATTTCTGGATCAGTTGTTAAAAGGCGGCCAACTAAGTCTTTCGCCGCCAGACTACAGTTGGCACCAAGTCGAGGAACTTCAACTGGTTCATATTCCGGACTCATTGATACTTCACTATCATCAAAAGGCAACTGAAAATAATATTCATCAATATCTTAGACTACTAGATCACAAGACTGCAATTAGGTGCATACGACTACATCAAAAATGAAAGTTCAATGCATAATAGGAGCTACTAAGAGCATTGGTATGGATAACTATTACAAGTGTATGGTTCTCTCTCTCTCTTTATTATCTGAATTATATTTCAGACACAAATGTAAGAGAAGAGAATTTATGGTCATGGAGTATTTCCATTCATTGAATTCCCAGTTCATTCCATGCTATCGCAATACAAGTATTGCATTTTAATGTAAAAATAATTCCACACACTGGCAACTCCCCAGTTTTAGGGTTGCAAGTGCATTGGAAATTGCTCGTGAAGGACAACTTTTTAACTTATTAAAGAATGAAATTATTCCCCTGGAAGTATAATTATTGGACGGTAATGCAGTTGATAGATTGGAATTATTATTCTGTTAAACCTGTGAATCGAATTTTGCAAAAATATTTCAAATGTGATTTACGAGGTTCATCGAGACTGGTCTCTATGGATTTTTTCCTACAGTGAATTAGCACTTTATGGAAATAGAATGACAAAAGTGATCCTAATTCCTTTGCCATAAAGAGTTTGCAAAAAAATACAACTGATAATGAAATTAATATCATTCGGCGTTGAGTGATATGTTTCATGACTCCAGCATATGTGTACATACATGCAGCCATCTTTGAAGGACATGCATGCAGACATAAAGTTAATTTTTTCCCACTAACTGGTTTACATGCTTTAATTCTTCAATTCAATTAAGTCTACATAACTTTTGTATTATTGCTCAGAAAACCATACCAAAAAATCACAGTTTTTAGCAAATTATCCTGTAACACACGTCGGTATTCAGATATATCCGAGGGTGACAAAGAAGGAGAGAAAATAGCAACGGAAAGTCGGACAGCACTGTTAAAAGCGAGTTTTTTGGAAGAAAATGGCTGAAATAAGTTCAGTATTTGCGATAAAATTTACATGAACCGAGAAGTATGTTCAAGAAAATTGGTAGCGGCAATTTTGACCGCACAAAGCGTCAAACATTCCAGTACTTTTCACCTCATGTAAAAATGTATGCCCCTCTTGCTGCAAATTTCTGAGAAGCGCATGGCGTGGTAAATTTAAACAGTAAATGCGTCATCACAGTCAACATTTTTCTTAGTATAGTACATAGTTATGTTTAACTATATACAAGTACGTAATGGAAGCGCCTTTCGTACCTACCGTACACTAATGACGAGAAGCGAGACCCTGCTAAAATTCGTAAAGAGAATTTCATAAGGTGTGAATTGGTTAAGTGAACACAGCCGAGCCCCCATATCTCAAATACTAGAAACACCTACCTCAAAGGAACAATAATAAAGGTCGGCAAGAAGAATGGTGGGTGACCATCGCATATTGTGTGGCCGAAGGTATTTGCGGATTAAACGTACCTATTCAAGGTGTCCAGAATTACCTTTTAGGTGTAATCAAATTTTTAACGGTAGTTTCATTAATTATATCAAAATACAGACAGGAAATATTTTAACACCGGTTGGAAGGAACAATGAGCTACATTTTGCCATCACAAACTAAAAACTTAGGTTTAAATAATTTGTGCATCATCATTTTTTAATGGCATTTCGTCTCTTCTCGTGGTGACGAGTTGATATTTTTCTACTTCCAGCTGAAGCATATTAGGTAGCCAAGAGAACTACAAAGATAATCAAATTGAGAATATGAGAAGAAACAGATTTGTTAGAAGATATCTTGGATACGGAATGATGACAATGTAACCAGAAAGTTTTTAAGCATCTAACCCTATCTGGGTTAATTACTGGCGTTAACGATGCACGAAAATTATTTTTCAAATCTTTGCCACGCAGGTTATAAGACAATAATATTGAAATTTTTGCCTCAGGGACTGCTTTAATTACTGAAATAGCATTTTCAACTAATTGCCAAAGGTTTAATATCTTTTCGGGGGACAAAAGTAATTTTTAACTTAATTATTACTGAATTTTCAAGAAACTGCGGAGGATGCAGCAACAGTAACTTTTAACGGAGTCATCCACTATGTGTGTATTATAATGCAACAATTTCAGAGAGTAAAAATCATTCGCCTTGACCGGGATTCGAACCCGGATCCCGGTCTTTAAAAAAAAAATTCAGAGTGTAAGAGGATGTCTCGGTAGCTTAATTGGTTAAAGCACTCGGCCGGATATCGAGGGATCCGGGTTCGAATCCCGGTCAAGGCGAATGATTTTTACTCTCTGAAATTGTTTCATTATAATTATTACTACATTATTTAAAGTAAGTTAATTATTCATTCAATAAGTATTCATAGTCCTGGGCTCTCTACGGAAAGTTTTTCAAAGAAGGGAAAGAAACTCAAATAAAGACTCATTACCACTTCAGGTGTTTAAGGAAGTGTGCTATAATTGCGATAAGTGAGGAAGTTTTGAATGTACCATGATAAACGAAGAGCACGATTGGAAGAATACACAAGAGCAGAGGAGAAAGAGTCTTTAGACTGAAATATTAAAGACAATGAAATCAATAAATAAGGGGACCGTTCATCTAAAATTTATTTCTTTCTTAAAATCTAGTGGATCCAAGGACGATGTTACAGATGACGAATAGCAGCAGTAGCGGGAAAAAACACGTCATAAAGTTAAAATTCAATGAGTACACACTTGTCACGTTAATTATCATGCATTCATCCATTAAACGTTATTACTCACGCTTACTTTCGTGTTTGTACTTGAGTTATTTTATGCTCGACATTGACGTAAAGAGTAGGTAGAGCAGTTTACATATCTCGGAAGTGTTTTGGACCAATACGGTCAAAGTGGTAGGGACGTTAGGAGAAGAATTGCGCTAGGCAAGGAGGCTTTCTCAAGGAGGAGCGAGTTGATGACGGGGACGTTGAGTAGGGATGTTAAGACAAGACTCGTAAAAACTCTGATATGGAGCGTAGCTACGTACGGCGCGGAAACGTGGTCACTGAAGCAGGAGGATAGACGTAGATTGGAGGCTTTTGAAATGTGGGTGTGGAGAAGAATGGAGAAGGTGAAATGGACCGAAAGGAAAACAAATGAGGAAGTACTAGAGATGGTGGGTGAGGAGAGGGGTTTGTTAAGAGAAATCGTATGGAGGCAGGAAAAATGGATGAAAGGCGTATTGAGCGGTAGCGGAATGTTGAAGAAGGTAATAGAGGGGAGAATGTTGGGCAAGCGAGGTAAGGGCAGGAACAGGAGAGGGATGTTGGACGGGATGAAGGGAGGAAAGAAGTACACCGAGATGAAGAGGGACCTGATATAGATTAGTTTGATAGGTGGGGAGTCACAAAATGTTTATTTGATAGTTGTGTCCATCCAAAAACCTACCTTAAACGGTAGATTACCTAATAATAATAATAATTGACGTAACATATTCATGTTGTTCCGATAAAGTATAAAGCGCCTTGTAATTTTTCAAGCGTTGGTATAAACTGAAAAATAAAAATATTTTTTCTATTTAAAAAAATATAAGATATAACGACGCTTTTCAAATGTTAAGAGAGCTATTTTCAATTTAAAAATGCAAAACTTCGCAGAAAGTTATGCAGGTACTTCTTTCGCCCGATTTGACGAAGTTTCGCAAAAACAAAGATCTCCATGACTCTTGAATATAATACAGATAAGACGAAAATCTCATTAAGTTCATTTGAAATTCATTATGAATGTAAGATTGTTGTTGTAGATTGCCGATGCCTTTAAAAGATTTACTCATAAGTATTATCCGAAAAGTAACGCACGACGCGCTATGAGAAATTTAGCTTATACAATATGGCAATACTCAATTAATGCAACATAAGCATTACTTTCCCTTGTAATAGGGATTATTTTTGTTAGCACAGTAATAAAACATTGGGGTCAATGTAATTATGTAAATGAAGAGTCACAGTCACCTCATAAGTGGATACAGATAGAGGAAGGGAGAGGGCGAGGGAGGAGGATTAGCACAAAATGGTTAATATTAAAATATATTTTTATGCTATCAGTGGCTATATCTGTCCTTCGGTCCTTGAGAGATACAACGGTTAAGGTATTAATTTTAAATACCGTAGAGAGAACGAAAAGGCACAGTATAGTGTGAACAGAAAAGGCACAGTTTTAAAGTGACACAGGATAGATTGCACGATTTTGCTTATTTTCGCTCGATGATGGAAGAATGGTTTCAGTGTTTGACTATAAGTACACCTGAACTAAAATGTCTTCGTATTTTGAATTACAGTTTTCTAAGTTATCCTAGGACCCTCCTGATTTCAACAAGGCCCCATCGTTGTTTGTAACTTTTACTTTTCGGTGTGGTAGAACTATTCATGTCGATATTTTGTCTCATTATTACATTAATTAATTACACGAATTACCCGCAGTAGTCAGTTACCAAAAAAGGAATAATATCTCGAGAATCCTAATTCGACAATTGCGGCAGAAGTCCATGGGTTAAATAATACCCGTGAGAAACGGGAAGTGTCACGTTTAAACGTAGTACTTTAAAAATTTTTCACGATTGCATGCATGGACGATTGCATCCACCCCTGTATTGCATGAAACTCTCAGAATCCAATTAAAAGATGAAGAAAATCTTTGCGATAAGTTCCGTGCAGGGTAAGGCTGATGTTTTTCAGAGCAATGTCAGACTTGGGGTTTTATAATCACAACGTATCTGCCTGGTGATCCCAATGACCCATAATTAAGGAAGGCCGACTGAAGTTTCTCCGAAGGACGTGATTTTTCTCGAATTAGTCTCCACGGCTTGCGTCATTGACCAGGAGGAAGGTGAAGGAGCATCAGATGAATCATAGCAATCCTGGAGGGTAGAGGGAAGCTGCCACGAGTCATTCCCGGTAAGGAATTTAAAAATAAATAGCAGGATGATTCACTGCCTACGCGCTTTTATAAATGTTCCAACTATTTTATGCGCGCAATACTATGAAGATGCCTCAAATTTATATAGTATCTTTATTATTAAAGGCGGTCTACAGTTAAAGGTAGGTTTTGAATAAACATAGAAAAACAATAAATTTCTTCACCCCTTCTAGCAAAACAAAACTTGACATCCGACATTAAATTACACTCTACATCAATTCGGCACACCTTCCTCCCTTCATTTCGTCCAACATGCCTATCCTTTTCCTTACCCTCACTTTCCTAATGTCTCCAAATCTATCACAGTCTTCAATACTCCATCGCCAACCAAAATTCTCTGCATCAATCTTTCCTCCTTCCCTCCTTTGGATTTCTCCCAACAATTTCTCCCAACTCTCTTCCCCGATCATGCCTATCACTTCCTCATTTGTTTTTATTTCGGTCCATTTCACCTTTTCCATCTGTCTACTCACCCAAATTTCAAAAGCCTCCAATTTACTTGTACAACTATAATCTTGCTTCAACGAAAAAATGTTCGCGGTGCACAAAACGAATCTCCATATTTATATGAAGGTATTTTTAACATTCTTACTCAAATGTACTTGTAATCAATTTCCACCTAATTGCCTAAGGAAATTCTTCTTCTTATGTCCCAACTACTTAGACCATGTTGGTTCAAAACGTTGAATAGTTAGGTTAACTACTCACCTGCTCTCGTTTTTGCCATCCCAATTTAATATTAAACTTAGCTTTCCTCTTTCTTGAAAACCTCATTACCTTTCTTTTCTTACGTTGATTCTCATCCCATACATATCTCAATTATTTTCTAAGGCGCTCAGCAATAATTGTAGCCCCTTGGATGACTGGCATATTAAAGCTTGATCATCCGTAAACATAACTGATTTTACGCACTATATTCCCAACCGAATTTCATTCCCATCTTCAGTTCTTTTTCCTACCATTTTCTCCAGAAATCAGGGGTGATAATAGGGTGCACCCCTGCATTACCCCTCTTCTCACACTTGACATCCCGACTCACCTTCAGCCATTCGCACACTGAGAAGTCACATGTAAAGGCTACGAATCCGTGGCTGATTGGCTAACTAAAATTTAAGAATCCACAAATCTGATATTATGGATTCCCCAGCCACACTTGCATGATTTCACTACTTCCTCCAGCCCTCCCCGTATTCCCCTTACCTCCACATATACAAGTATACAGTATACCTGTATATTGAAAAGAACAGGCGATAGTTGGTATCCCTTTCTCATTCCCCTGTCTAGTACTGTCCATTACTCTCCACCCGCCAGACACACCAGAGCAATCTGAGACATGCATAAGCTGCAGATAAGTTGCCTATCCATCCAATCGATTTCTATTTTCGGCAGTACATTCATTAATTCTATCCAATTTATTCTATCGAACGCCTTCAAAAATTCTACGAAACAAACAAATGCAACCTGATTTTATTCTATGTTCCTTTTTATTAGTTACAGCATCACGCTTGCCTCTCACGTTCCTGAACCCGAAATGATCATAAATCAAGTAAGTATTACCCTCCATTCTCTAAAAAATTATGTTGAGTACCTTTGTAGCCCTATTTGAATGCTAACTTATTTTTCTATTGGATAATGGATTCTTTATCATTTTGGGATGAGAACTGACACTAATCAGACGAACCTCCTTCATTAGTGCATAAAAACTCTTCTTTCCACGTTTTCCTAAACCCTTAAGTAGCTCCGCGGGAATGTTATATATTCTCACGGCCTTGTCACATTTCGATTTCCTTAGTGGTTTTCTATCTTACAAAAAAGTATTACGAAAGTAATCTTTTCCCATCGATGTCGTATTCTCTTTCTCAGTCTAAGCCTGTTCATCCTCAATTTGTTTTTTTCCGATCCTCCTGAATCTTTTCTGGTTCATTTTTCAATTTTTTTGACGTATCTTTGATAGTGTGCACGGATTTTCCTTTCTTACTTCCTGAAAGTGCGTTCATCTTCCTATAGAATGCACCAATTTCACCATTCCATTGTGAAATTTCCTTATCCTTTAAATAATTTTGTTTGAAGCTTTCGATTAATATACAAATATATTTGTCTATAACTTCCCATTTTTCTTCTTTTGTACCCGCTTCCCACTCTTTAACTTTTTTTTTACTTCCTCCTGGTATTTCATTCCCGTCTCATCTCTCATTAGGCTACAGTGCATGCTCTCTTCCTCCTTCTTTGTCGCCAACTTATGTAACAGTAACTAATGCATTATAAGCTTCAAAATCAGTGTTTTTCAGATATGCCTGGGACATGTTTCGCATTTCCTTGAACCGTGAATTGTTCCAAGGTTGTGATTTCAAATCGGTTGCCTATTTGCAAAACAGTTTAATATAATTACGATTGGGATGAGCGAGCCATCTCATCAACAGTGTTTCGAAGCTGGCGCGGCCAGAACATCCTTCCGACGTTGCCACGCTGATTACCACGTTCCTAATTCCTCACAATCTGTTGGCGAGGGTTCGAGGGCGGAAAACGGGAGAGGATTGCTACGTGAATAATTCCCATGAGAATGTTGTTCTTGGTAGAGATGGGAATGCTGTGTTCGGGACGCAGGTGTGGGTGCTCCTGCGTGAAACGGCAAGGTCACCGACTATCCTTGAGGCCGTTTCCCGCTCTCCGAGCGTTGCGGTTAAATGGAGGAGGCAAGGGAGGGCAAATACCACTTGAAACGAGCTTAATGGAATCTGGCAACAGTCACATTTTTTAATGGTTACAGTTTCAACAAGTAATTTTCTCATTTCTTTGAGAATTATTATTTTTGAAGAACGTTAAGTACGTTTCCAGAGATGAAATTACGGTGGGGCGGCTGAAATCATTATACTAGTAGATCCGCACCTACTAGCTTTTGGAAAAAGGAGCAAAATGTATGAAGAGGTTAAGTTTTTTATGATAAAAATGAAGTTATTATTAAAACACCGTGCTCAAAATAAAGAACTCCTTGGAATCACATACCATAGACTTATGCATATCTGGATGCTCGGTTAGGTACTGGAGTTCTTAACCAAATTACTAACTCTATTTTACAACTAAAACAGTTTCTGGCGTAACTTGGTGGACAATCTTCATACTGACTTTTAATAATCAAACCACTTCACTTTTCCACATTAACTTTTTAACATATCCTTCCAGCTAATTACATAATATTATCCGCCTCAAACCATAGACTTTTAGCCCCTCTTCATAGCTCAACCAATCCTTTCCTCCCTCCTCTTCCCCTCCGCCCAGAGATATGTATATATACGGTGTTGGACTTGTTTATTTTTACCTGATGATGTTATGTTATAACGACACCTGGGTAGTAAAAATTAAAAAGTTTATGTGGAAAAGTAAAGTGGTTTGATTATTAAAAGTCTATTTTACAAGACCATAAAAGAAAAAAGTAAAAAACAAAACCGGGGGCAGGACACAGGCATCGACAATTATCAAAGGCTCAGAATTAATGTGCTAATGCGTAAGGCTGAAAGGTTAAAAAAAATGTTGCTTTCAATAACAATTGTACGTTGCACTCATTAGCTTAACGAGTGTTTAACGGTGACGTGCTCCTAAGAGCGAGAATTTTACACTGAAATCTGAATACACAATAAAGACAAAAAGCAAATATGGATTCGAACAGCAAAATTCGAGCAAAATAATTTACGATTGTCCAAATGTTAACCAAAGTTATTTTAGGCAAAGTACTGAAATGGAATGCTCAACTTTTATGTCTCTCAAACACCAACAAGGCTAAAGTGACGACTAATACAATGACGACAACAAAAGCAAACCGTCTTGAGCAAGGATTTCCGTAGCTTGTATTTTTAAGATGAAAACTACGAAAAAATAGGGCGGTAATTATGGAACAAATTACTGAAAACCCTGTAAAATAAGGAACAATTCGACAAAGCAGGAATATTAAACGGCCAATAGAGCACCCTTCAATTAATTAACTGCTCATAGCAGCAAATTCACCAAGAAGGATCAAAAATAAAAAAATCTCCTTGCTTTTAATTTTTTCAAAACTTTTGTGTACCATCCGTCGATGTCAAAGAGAATATCATGAACAATTTTTCAGGAATGAAACAGGCAAGTCACTCCGTGGAAATTTTAAGGTTTTCAGTTTAATTTCGTCCAACATGGAGAATTTTGGTTCAAGTCCTCATTTACACCTTTGAGGAGAACAAAATTAAAGAATTTTTCAGGAATAATGTCCGTACCCACGTCAGCCTTTTTTAAATGAGTAGAAAATTTAAAAAAAATTATATCACTGGTAGAATTTTATGTCGCTGATTTTCAACGGGAAATTCCCATAATATTATTTTTATTCCTCGGAAATAATTTATTTTCCCACTTGGTATTTTCTTGATTGGCTGTTTTTAATTACTATGCTATCCTCGGAGATTTTCTCAATAAATTGGTGTCCATAAATTCCCATCCTAACCCATTCCTGACATGGAACCAATGCAAGCAGCTCCGGTAGAAGCTGTATACTATAATTTTATATCTATATTTTGATACTAATCCAATTATAATTGCAAATAACATGAATATTTCGTCATTATTACCCATACTATTTTGAATATTTCCTTTCATTAATCATCCAGTTTAATCTGAGGTATGGGATAAGTGACTTAAGACTCTCCCCTGCAAACTTTCAGGTTTGTTCCTATATACCTAGCCTTTATTTATCTCCAAACTCTATTTTAAGAATCAATAGAAAATAAAAAATCAGATATACATAATGATTTTTCAACTTCATTTATACCGTACATAAGGATACCAATATCAATAGGAACGGTAATCATCATGACCATTTGTTATCTAGCTCTCCTCCCTTAATTGAACAATTTTTGTCAACCCTTAATATGAAGTTCCTGAAATTCAAAGCATATCAAGAATTTTTAATAAATTCCGAAGATAGAAAAATGTAACTCCATAGTTTCAGCCTCAACTTTGTGGAAGTTTATTTTAATAAATGAAAAAGAAAAACTTTGTTTTACCCGAAAACTAGAGTCGTACCTGAAATAAAGTGGTGAATTGAAACAAAGTTTTTCTTTTTCATTTATAGAAAAATTTAGTAGTATAGGGAAGGTTGATTTCAACAATTTAGATACTTAGCATTTAAATGCGGTTTCTAACCGAAAGGAACAAACGCGCTGCATTCTTTTTCATTCCTTATTCATTTGACATCTATCAGACCGTTGAAACATCACTTAATTTCAAGCAAGCACCCTACATAATTAGTACAGACAAAATGGACCTACTTATCAGTTGAAAAAACTGCGTAACCATCAAAGAAATATTATTTTCAATTTATGATAAACCCGGCATTCATATCAAGGGTCATCCGTTATACAAACTCAAAGAAGTTTAAGAAGGTCAAGGGAAACAGAATCTATAGGAATTGAGTACAAACGAATCTACCTCTGATATTGAATTTAAATTTATATTTCGCAAAATTCAATCTCATGTAGCACTGTTAAGAATTAACAATCATTTTGAAACGCGATACTCTACCAAGTTTTTTCTTGAAAAATGGCGAAATGAGAGGTTTCAATTGCTGGTACTCAAGTGTGTTAGATACTACTTAAAAATTTAGTTATTTTATTTATTTGATATTTCAAAATATTAGGGCTCCCTGGTACTGAACTTTGGTGAGTGGAATTGAATGAACGATTAAAGAAAAAATTAACTTCTACTCGTAAGTCGTATGACAGGGGGTGTCGACCGCTAGCCGTTCAGGAAAATTTATGATTTAGAAATTTGCAGCAGATGGATTTTCAACACTTGACTCCTTTGATCCGATCGCCTCATTCCCTCGCCACCACTTCCCTAAACTCTTCTACAGTCCAAATCATAAATTCTTCTCCCAGAGCCCTGGTTTACTTCCAAGAAATGACGACGACCCACGTCGCCAGTTTTCCTTCAGACGGCGCCTTAGCCTCTGGAACCTCTCGTTCTTTGGATACTCCCATCCTCCGGGGCAACTCGAGTATAATCAATCCAGGAACATCTCCGCCCTCGAAATTCTTTCTTGCCAGTGCTAAACGCTTGAAATCTACCGCGTTCATCCCTGTTTTTCTAGCTGTGGAACCGCAAGTGATCACTTCCCCAAATGCAATTCTAAAAATTCAAATAACATCCATCATTCATTAAGCATCACAACTCCCCAATCTATTTACAGCAATTGATATACTGTTTTTTAAATTCGGGTCCAATAAATATAACACGCGCAGGACCGAAATTTTCGGTGTTCAATCCTCATATGTTTTTACGATGAACCATTAATTCAAACTACCTAACTTTCAAACACAACAATTAAATCCATTACTAAATTAAATATGGAAATGGCCTTGAAGGTACTGTTTATTCAACGTGCTACCAGAACAAATATTAAAACGCATGATTCACAATCGCCGCGAAATTTACGACCACTCGATGTAATCACAAAGAGTGAAGAGAAACGCGGAGGATGAATTGGCCCACGACTGACAACCATTGGAGGACCTAACTTTACTTTCCAAGGTCGAGTATAACCTTAGTGTGAGAAGACATTGTCCACCAATGGAATCACAGTGTTGCCATATCTTTAATGCCTACAATGATGACCCTCCTATATGTGCATTAGAAGGCAATAAGACACAACTCTGTTCGTTCCTTTGAGATCTGTGATCATAAAGTTACGCCTGAATACAAATAAACGTTTTCTACGCCATGCGTGCGAAGGATAGATATTAGTCTTAAAAATTGGCAAAGGGGTACAGACGATGAGAATCGACAGAGAGCTGGAAAGAGTTAAATGATCGTAATGGAGCCCCTAACATAATCAAGGAGGATACTATTTTGCGAAGTATATTGTAGGACGCGGCTGCAATAGGCTAATATCCGGAACTAGATACTCCTGCACGCCGCGACCGATAATATGTAGTTACGCCGTACTAACCCTCAGCTGGGCAACCTAACCGCCCGAACGCCGCGGATGTAGAAAAGCGCAGAGGCCAGCGAGCGACCTTGTTCCTGGAGGAGGCGGGGAGGGAGGCCGGGAGGGAGGCAATATGGGGGAGTAGTGGAGGTAATTATTTTTGACGGGAGGTCTCAACCCCAAGGGCAAGGACGCCATCGCACGTCTCTCTCTCTCTTTCCCTCTCTAGAATCTCACCCACTCGTCACGAAACGAACCCAACGGCGAAAGAGGTCTCCGCTCCCCGATTTCGAGCTGTTAGATCACTGGAATAAGGATGACACGCCTTGGTATTCCATCAAATTCGTTGCAAATGGCTTCAAGGAAGTGCACCATAATAACCTCCGCACTTGAAACCTTTGCTCCCTCGGTCAGTCATAGTGTTGTGTGGCTGGAGGCGGTTGGGCAGAGGCGGCTTGCGGCTGAGCAGACTTTTCGTTCGAGTGAAAAAGAAACATGGACTATCCACGTTGTCGCTGTAAATGAAGGTGAATTTGACTTTGAATTAAAAATTTTTCGACAAAAATAGTTGGGGGGTTGATGACCTGGTAATGCTAACTAAACATATTTATCATTTTCATTATCCTTACGCCCTAAAATTATCTTAATGTGCTTGAATGAAACCAAAAAGACACAATTCTGAGGTTCTAGTCGAAATTTCGTTAACGGTCATGTTATCAACAATAAACATCCATTGACTCTGGAAGATTTAACCACAGCTACTATGTCCCAAGGAAAAAGCTAAGGATTCCAAGTATTCCGTTACGAGATTTTAAACGGGAGTTTAAACAATTCAGCAACACATTTTATGATTTGGATTTTGACCAAATTGAAATCATACAGAATAGAATAGAAGTATTTCCAAAGAATCCATTTACAAGCTTTTAAGACTAAAATTAATTCAAGGTTAGCTGCAATAATGCACAAAAGCGGGCCGGATTTATCCTACACGAAGAAATATTTAGATTGGCGTTTCTTTTAATAGCAGACCTCAAAGTTCTGCGCGCGAAGGTCACCTATTGGACCTTACTTTAACCAAGTTAAAATACCTTGAGCCGGTCCAAGTGAAGTGAAAAGACAATTGAGGGCTCATTAAGACAGTCGCTTAATTAATTACAAGAATATTTATTCCGCTCCTTGAAAGTTCACAGTCAACCAAATGTGTTCCAGAATTCTCACGTAAGTACAATGAAAAAGAGAAATTGAAAAAATGGAATCTTGATTAACATACCTAATGCTACCGCCAAGATGAAATTTCACAAGCTAAGAGAAATTGGAGGATTGCAAGAAAAATATGAATAAACACACGAAACCTTAGATAATTAATTTTAAAATGATTAGAAATTTAAGTTCTATCCTAAAATAGGAAATACATATAAATATTTTTGCTATTTAATCAAAGGAAAGATCGCATATATGGCGAGTCGTGCACAATAAACCAGATGTATGGGCATTTAAACTCGAGCGTGCATTCGATTATTTATTTGACTACTAGCAAATAAAAAAGTCCAGAATTGGAGAATATCTATGAATCGCGGTCATGCTCTATAATGTATATTATGTCATTTTTTCCAACTGAATCTTTTTTTGAGACATCATACGGAAATTACAGTGGTATGACAGAAAAAAATTGACTTTTATTAACTCAAGGATAGGAGATTACCTTGTAGAAAATACGCGGGCAAGAGTGAAAAAGAAAAAACGAGATCATTTACAGAGGTCGGCAACCCTGGGCACGTGCGCCGCAAATGGTCCGCGGGCTGATTTTGAATGGGACACTAATTAACCGAAAAGTACACACGGCAAAAATTATCACAAATTTCCCAGTGTGTGCTTGTATTTCGCTCGTAGAATAAAAACAGATTTTTTCAGGCGCAATTAAATATCATAAGATTTCTACAATTTAACAAGCCCTAAAATGAATTGAACCTAATAAGGCACGACTCCAGTCACAGAGTTTACGGCATTACCTCAAAAACGGTTTGTGGCAAGCGATTAAACGGCTTTCGATGATTGCGAAGAAATACATTAACTTATCCTGATGTCATAACTTTCATATTTAGCAACATATAATAACTTGAAATTTTCATTTGAACGTCAATTCGTCTTTTTTCAAGCGAATGATTGCAATGCTTCACGTAATGATGATGTACGTACAAACGATAGAAAAAAACTAACCATGGAGAACGGTAATCATATCATTTTAAATGTCACTTAACTTTTTCATTCGTATCATAATAGCAGCTTCTAACATTCGTGTCTAGTAAACGAATATTGTACATAATATACTCTTGATCTCGAAAAACAACTAAACATATTTTCTTCTAACACGTACTTCCGTTTACTTACTTTACGTCACGGGCAATTGAATCGGTATTGTATCCTATGACTACCTCATGCATATGTATAGCAATAAAGTAACCACGGTGATATCAAAATGCAAAAGAACGGGGAAAACGATCATCCGTATGATAACCTTAGAAAACAATCATGAATTTCAATATGGCAATTGTTAATATAATTATGTAACGCCAATATTGATACGCACTATTACATTTTAACCTTAGTTTCTCAAAAGAACAAATATTAAACACTTATTTTGACCAATTTTGAAAGCAAAAAACATTTCTCAAACCTGTTCTACAAAGTGAGTGACCGTACCTCGCCGTTCATAAAGGTACTCTTTTAAATTTCCGGGAACGCTCCCGGAAAGATTTCCGAAATATAAATCCAAGGAAATGATGAATCAACAGCAGCGAGCAAAACCCGTCCAGACAAGGAATCTCACCCTCCCTAGATGCAACTTTCTCAAAAGGAATTACGAGGGTTTGGGAAAAAACAATACAGGTGACAACATCAGCAAGGAATTTCGTGGATTCTCCACATGGTTATGAACCTCATTCCTTAATAATAAGAAAGAAAAATTCCAGCATATAATATCCCGTGGCAATGCCACAATTGTTTAATGATATGAGACCGAAACCGTTAAACATATTAAAAAATACTTCAAGGCACACAAATCAATAACATGTCATAAATTATTACCACTGGCGCAGTTATCCTTAAAAATGAAACAAAACAAAAAAGTATATAAAGCATTATTAATTCGGGCAGAAATATAATTTTCCAGCTTTATTATTTACTATTAAGATTGAAAATACGGCTTTAAATTATTTTTTTTAATTCTGAAGTTTATAGACATTTATTTTTATATTTATAATTATTATATTTTAAATAACCTAAAAACGCTAACAATACTTACAATTGGGGTTAGGTTCTCTACTCACATTTATAGAGTGGTTTAGGTGTGACTATTTCAATGTTCCTCATGCATAGTTGTACGACATTCAACAAATAACTTCCAAGAGTTGTATTGTTTCCAACTATTTCCAGCCTTCTATTCTTAAGCATCAATCCCCGCTAATAGCAGCATCCCTTGGGTAAACTGAACTTGTCCAGTGAGCTAATGAGGAGAAAAAACTCGTAATGGGATTTAAATCATTTGCGAAAAAACACCACAGACCCTCGGGGGGAATATTCGATAATTGCTTTAATTCCGAGGCTTACTGCTCGGGGAAAAAACTTCCTTGCGAACATAAATGCCACGCAAACGAAGCGAATAAATGACCACCACGTATTAATGGAAACATTTTTTCAAAAGTCGTGCTTCACCGAGCACTACAGGGGTCTAAAACAGCGTTCGTAACGACGGAAAAGATTAAAGCCTGGCGGAGATGAACAACCGTTTTATACAGGTGCTACTTTTTTCCTTCGTGAAACCAAGAATGTGAGGTGTCCGCGCGTTTAGGACAGGGCGAAAGCATAACGGTGGAGTTGAACTGAGGAAAGGCGCGCAAGGCTTCAAGTCATTTCCTTATACATTTGAGAACTACGATTCTCACTAGAGGTGTCTCCCCTTTGTGACGCCCACCACGCGGCAAGGATGCGCCGAGATCACCGAGTGGTGGATGAATGCTGATTTTTGGACTCCATGAGTTGAATGCAATGGCACACATAAAAAGTAAATCCAAATTTTCGTGGCCTTAGGAGGCGACAGAAAATCGACTACAGTTTTTGAATTAACATAAAAAGGGGTCAACGCTTTAGTCATGATGTGGAGACGGTAGGTAACTCTTGTGCCAAAATGTGAACATTTTATTGCGCCAACGCTTCAAAATAACTCTCGCATTCTCGAAAGAGAAATACTATGTGTGTGAACCAATACTTGTTACCAAGACACGTTTTGTCCTCCTTCTACTACTCATAGAAGATTCAAGCATCTAGATAGAGAGGGAAAAATAATATTTCAACAGGGCGACGGGAGACTACATTCTGCTTATGAGATTGACGGGCTCCGTCGTGATGACGTTTTACGAGACGTTGATACAAATACAAATGTGTCCCTTAAAGCTAAGAACTTAAAAATGAGATCATTGTAATACCGAATAAAGCCATTAGATTATCGTGTGGTTAGAAAAATTAAAACTTCACTTACTCAAAGAAGCGTCCCCATTTTTTCCCAAATCATTATACCAATCGAATAGACAGCATTCGAGCTGGCTCGCTTCGGCATTAATTATCAATAATTTATCCTAGAAACTAGCATTTGCCTTAAATAGAATAAAGCTCCGGCGAACTCTGTTCTGAAAGTATCCCGGCCAAAATTTAACTCGTGTCCATGATCGTTACTTACATACAGCTGCGGGAGAAATAGGTCCCGAAGTTCCCACTTCACTTTAATTATAAACTCAAATATATTGCAAGCCATGTTAGTCGGGCGGATTTGGCTGCTCATCCAAAGTTCGCGGGTTCGAGAGTCTCGGATGTGAAAGTTGTGTCAGTTGTGGAGGTCTGGCCCCTGGGAAACCTGCTGGCAAGCAAAGAGGTTATCGGAATCTCAGGGGCATAGGGGCCACCACAGACGCTATATGAGAATATTACCCGGGCAGCTTCATATTTCTGCAACTGTGAAATTTACTGTCAATTAATAATAGTAGCCTATACTGGCAACATTTTCCATGTAATTACTGATCTGATTATTAGAGTTGTGTGATTAATACATTATAGAGAAAACTGCACGGCATTTCACCCTGACAATAATATTAGAGAAGAATGGCCACAACGTTTTAATAAGTCAAATAAATATTGTTTTCATTTTAACATCTAGAAGTGATAAAAGATCGGCTAGGGAATCTTAATGCGTACAATTTACTGAATTATACACGTACATTAATGCGAACTAATGAGGTATTCTGTCAGCTCCACTTTGATAATTTTAACCAAAATTTCACCGAGTCGGGTGTAATCTTTAGAGAACACTTGAGGTTTAATAATTTTAGAAACAAGATTCTTTTGATTCCCCTGAGCATGATTCAGAAGAGCTCCAACAAACAGAAGGTACATAAAAAACCTTCAAAACACATTACGTTTTTTGGTCATCATTTTGAGCTTTCTCTAGAATTATAAAATGCAGTCCAATCATGCATCTGCTTAAAGAAATTTCATTCTGCCTTGGATTAACGTATCCAATTGCATCCACTACTGTTATCTTCCAAAACCACACCTTATCGTACATCAATCTTGGTTCACATGCGCTATCACGCACAATGGTAGACGACACATCTGATGGTGGAGAAATCTGTAACTGCTGAGAAGCAAAACCAATTCCGGAGTAGATAGTAACGCATGAGAGGTAGTAATGCATGATAATCTCCAAAAGGAGAAGATACTCGAACATTGTCAGTTTTCCTCATACACGGAATATTTATGATAATTTCCTTCCTAAAATTACTCTTTTACGAATTTAAAATAGAGAATAAATCGCATGAAAGAATGAATTTCTATAGGAAATATCATATATTTGCCATAAAAAAACATACAACAGATCATAAACACAACTTTAGACTTGTTTTATCAGGAATTGATTGAGGAGATCCAAAACCCGAATTATAAATTCAAATTGAATCCGGAAGGCTACACCATTATTTGTATCAAGTTCTCCACTGAAAATATCTTATTTACCAGCGAATACTCCTAAGGAAATGTTCTACTCTTATTCAGAAATATATGGTTGAGAATTTATTGAAAGAAGGACTTGTGGAAAGATCAGAAATCAACTGATATATATCGAGATGGGTGATTAGGGTGAGATGAGAGACGGGAGGAAAGCAGAGAGCAACATACTAGGGGATAGGTTGAAGTCGGCGGGAGCGCAAGGTAGGCACTGGAGTAATTGGTAAGGGAGCGAATTTGAGCCCTGATGAAATAAGCGTGGGAGGATTGCTCACGATGGTTGTGTAATGGGAGACGTGGGCGAGTCTCGTCGAGGCTAGGATGGACGGCGAGGAAGGTTGAGGGGGGAAGGATGCAGGATGGCACCGAAGGTTGGCCAGAAAAAGTGAGGAGAGGAAGATGCGGAGGAGGAATTGGCGAACGAGAGGAAAAGAAACTACCGCCGCAGTGAGACAGTGAGACGCAGGATGGGGTTGGGAAATAAAGGAAACGGTACGGGATTGGGGAGGGAAGTCGGGAGGCGCCAACGTTGGAAATGACGGGCGCACGGGAACGTGGAGGTTTGACGTACGAGCTCAGCCGACGGAGCGGCCTGCGCATTATTTAGATCCGCGTCAGGAGTCGAAAGTCATACGCGTCCGTCTCGTTTAAGGGGCAATCTCTCGTCATCTTCACGGCCGGGTGAACAGTGGAGGGAAAAGACGTCCTGGGGTCGCACCACCGCCGTGTACGTACTCCAGTCGCTTCAAGGTGCCACAGGTCGCCTTTGATGACCAAACCACGGCTTCAGTGACGCATTAGATGTTTTTTTATTTGATCTAATCGGAATCGCAGTTAGGTGCACAATTTTTGAAATAGGGATACTTAATTTATTTCACGATATAAAACATGTAAATCAGATCGAATCTCTTTCGTAGCCGAAAACGGACAAAGCGCAAGGAATGCATCTTTAAAGTGGGCTGGAGATGGCCTTACTTCGCTCCGCAGCCCTCTGTTTTTCGACAATTATGTCCACCACAGTCTGGAATTAGCACTTAATTTACCCCGTTACGTCAAATAAACGAATAAGTTAGAGCCGGAAAACTTCAAATATCAATAATTTAAGTAATACTACACGGTGCGTTCCAAAAGTAATGCAATTTTGCCGCGCCACTCCTTTTGGTCGGAGTGGGATCGAACCACTTGGAGTAGGTGGGGGGGGGGGGAAGACAAGCTAAGCGAAACCTGTCTCAGTGTTCTCCAAGCTGTGGAAACGGCAGGATGTCAGTTATTGAAAACCTCTGCGCGCCGACCGAGTAGAAATTTCAAGTGAAATTTTGCAATGCATTGAAAATGAACCTGATTATTTGGACAACGTCATCACTGGTAATGAAACCTGGGTTTTTGAATACGTCCCAGAAACAAAACGTCAAAGCTCTGAGTGGCACACCGACCAGTCCCCCAAGCCCAAAAAGTCAAGAATGAGCAAATGAAAAGTGAAAGCAATGCTCATTGTACTTTTCGACAGTAAACGAGTAGTCCGTAAGAAGTTTGTTCCTCAATGACAGTCAGTTAACGTTGTCTACTACGTGGACGCGCAGGAAAAACTCCGAACAAGGATCGTCAGGACGAGAAAAGACATCTCCGCTACCTGGCAACTCCATCACGACAACACACCTTGCCACAACGCGCTACGAGTTTACGAGTTCCTGGCCAAACACCAGGTGCCAACGCTGCCCCCCCAATAGTCCTGACGTCGCCCCAACAGAATTCTGTCTGTTCCCTCGGATTAAGGCAACCCTGAAAGGAACCCATTTTTCGTCCATAGAAGAGATCCAATCAGCCGTGGCGAAGACCTTGCGAGAGGTCCCCGAAAACGCCTTCCACGGCGCGTACCGGTTATGGCAGAGTCGCTGGAGAAAATGTGTAGAGGCTCAAGGACAGTACTTTGAAGAATTTTAAGTGTTTGTGCAAATCGGTTCAATAAATTACTTAAAGTAATAAAAGCATTACTTTTGGAACACAACCTACATTTTATCACACTACCCTACACTGAAACTAATATACATAACAATAACTACCATGTGAAGGAGGAAAGGTGTCAAAAACGTATCAAAAATAAATTTCAAGAAACTGTAACAGTAACTTTAACGGAGTCACCCGCTATGTGTGCATTATAATGCAACCATTTCAGAGAATAAAAATCATTCGCCTTGACCGGGATTCGAACCCGGATCCCTCGATATCCGGCCGAGTGCTTTAACCAATTAAGCTACCGAGACGTCCTCTTACACTCTGAAATTTTGTTATCGAGAAATTTTGGATATCGAGGGATCCGGGTTCGAATCCCGGTCAAGGTGAATGATTTTTACTCTCTGAAATGGTTGCAGTATCAAAAATACTTTTAACATGAAACACAAATTGCACTCAATATTCACTTACTCAGCTCCCCAGGCCAAGCTATAATTCTTTCACTCTTATCCAAAATGCCCCTTTTTTACCGTCCGTTTCCATGCTTATTCAAGAATCTTAATAAGCCCGCATTTCCCTTCTATCTTATCCTTCAACAACTTACCACTAGTTGCTGGTTGCAGTGGAAAGGCATGATTGCTATAATGCGATATGGGTTTTCATATATTATTACTGCTGGTAACTTCATCATTTCATTTTACATTTCTAGGCTGAGGACAGGCATTGACCTAATCATACATGAACTACGCAATGTACTTGTTGAAAACATCAATGGAATGTCTCCAATTGCAGCCAAACATGAGCAATCACGAATGAGTAGCCTACGTAAGCTGGGGATTCTGGGTCTATAGCAACAGACAAGACCCCTCGTACAAGGATATCCCAGACATACAATGAAAATTTCAAAAACGGGCGAGAGGAAATTTCGCAAATTTGAAAAGAAGTGATGGAACTCGTACTGCTTATTCCCTCCGTTATTTTTGAATCTTTCACTTTACGCAATAGTGCAACTTTCAGACTCATAGTCCATCTGAAAATGTTTAAAAATGAAATACGTATAATGACGGCTTTGTGTGCTGTACATAACACACAATGATATGGATTAAGGTCAGAAAAACCAAAGTAGTGTAAATGTTTTAAAATATATTCCAGTAAAACTTTGATTAAGATTCAGAAATACCCCTAGTATTACAAATCCGTAGAGCAAGGGAGATGGCCGAGAGACCGAGGGATGAAAACGGAGTCAGAAACAACCGACTGACTTAGACATAGGTATAAATATCTTTTAGCGTTCAATAACCAGTGATAGGCCTAGTGGGGAAGTTCCGCTGGCAAATTATCGTGATACTGAGAAAGACGGAAGAACGGGATATGATTCGCCTCACTGAAATTAAAAACTAATGCATAATTTCGGGAGCACCTATCTTATCATTCTTCCATATACTCGTATCTCAGATCCGTATCAGTTTTGATATGAAATTCCCATGGATTAACTCCGTGGAACAATGGAGACTAAATTAGACCCATGAAACTAAAATTCTTGAAAGATTCTATTTTTTCAGTCAAGCTCGTCAGGCAATCTCCCTTCATGCCGAATTTCTCATTCTCAGTTCATCGGAAAGGATTACGGAACGGAAAAAGGTGGACTGATGACAGTCGTGAAATATCATACCATACTCTTGGTACTATCTCATGACAATGTGGTAAGCAGTGCAAGCACAAACTGTGCCTTGGGCACATGGTCATGAGCATATACATAAATACTCTTAAAGCTTTTTATTTCAAGACTTCTCCTATGCTTCAAAGTTATAATAACGAAATGTTATGGAGACAAAAACATAGTTACTTCCCTCTCCCCAAATTCAGCCTCACTTCCCTAGAAAATTATTCCTCTTTCCATTAATTTACACATTTAACTTCATGTATATATTTTGGTTCTATATACAGTCTTCCGATAGTCGTAATCACTACACATGCATGCATAAAATACATACTCAAGTTTAATTAATGCGGTAGAAATATCCTAAATGTTTATTGATTATTCTTCCTTAAACTGCAACATTTTCACTTGCATGGCATTGTAAACTAAAATGCCATGGAGTCTTGTCGTGCCTACATAATTCTCCCCACAAAAACGTTTCTCTTCAACTATGATAATCGCGAAAATGAAAGGAATTCCCCAGAATCTCCTAATAAACTTGAGACTTACACTTGCCACACACGGCAATCGTTTTGTCTATGCATATATAGTCTTCACTTCATTAATGTCTTGTCCGAGTAAAATGTTAACGTTCAATCGTTAGGAAAAATTTTGTGCCTAACTCCGCATTTCACTCTGTTCAATTACTTGATTCACCCAGTAAACTGCGCACTCTTAGAAATTGACCTGAAATACTCGTGGCTTTGGGATAACAAGTTTTGCGAAAATTTGTCCGAAATGAAACCCTAGAAAATATCATTTTCAACACATCTCCCGTCAACAAAAGACTCATCGTATGACACCAAATGAGGTATCTGATGAAAACCAGAATGATAAAGCTGATATTTTATTATTTTATGATATTTCAGTATTCTAAGATACTGGAAACAAGAGCACCAATTTTCTTTGAATTCTTTTGTAGAAACATATGCATAAAATAAAATTTTACGTTTACAATTTACAATAAAAGGTATTTACAGAAAAACATAGTATTAACTGTTTATTTTTGCTTAAATTATGTTAACTTCTGGTTTCGACTGAGAATTGTACGTCAAATCACCAATTAACATCTCTCCCTAGAGGGATTCCACTAGAAGTTAAGTGCTATCACCAAATTACCGAACGGTTATCGCTTCAAGCTATGCCACTGCGATGCCATGAAGTGCGTACTAGTCCTCTTTCGGCATTGGAAAATCCAAAGATATACACGTATATCTACCACCGTCAGTATGTCTTAGCAAACTAAACACACAGTTTATTACCCCCATCCCACCAACTCCCGATGACCCAGAGAACAGAAGTGAATGCGTCAAACCACTTTCTCAATTAACCATGCATCCCTCACCTAATCCCTTCAATTTCTCACCAGGAACTCAAAACGATGTGCTCAAGGCTTTACGAAAAGTTAAAGCTAACGCTCACGATCCTGATGAAATACCCATTTATTTCAAAATGGTTCACATAGCTTTGGCATTTATTACTGATGTCTTTAACTGGTTGGAAACCTAAGACATGAGACATAAGATATTACTCATGTCTTTAACTGGTTTGTCTTGGAACAAGCACTTTTGGAACCTAAGGCTGGAAACAAGGAAACAATCCGTCAAGACTTTCGTGTGGAGCATGGCACTCTATGGTTCCGAGACTTGGAACATAGGAAAAGTGGACCAGCGAAGAATAGAGGCCTTTGAAACATGGTGCTGGAGGAGAATGCTGAAGATTAAATGGACAGACAAAGTGAGGAACGAGGAAGAATATGGAAGAGCAGAAGAGAATAGGACCATATGGAAAGCTCTACGGCAAAGAAGAAATAGATGAATTGGACATACACCGAGGCACAATGGATTGATTAGGAATATAATAGAAGGGAAGATTCTACGAGGAAGACCAAGAGACAATTACATGGGACAAATTAAGAAAGACGTAATACGGATTGAGGGAATTGACATTAAATAGAGGCGAATGGAGGGCTGCAATAAACCAATCCTAGGATTGAAATGCTGATGATGATGATTATTGTACTGTACTCCATTCTATAATGTACTGAATATGTATTAACACATTTTTTTGTACTGTGTCCCACACTTTATTGTTTTTATGTACTGTATGTATTTATTGTACTTATTTTTTATTTTATTATTATTATATTATTTTTCCTATCTTGCAGGGTTTTCGCGGGATTTTCACAACCTTTATGGGTGTTTTACTAGGGTCTTCATGTCTGAACTCCCTCTCACAAAATTAAATATTGTGCTTATTTCTTTCATTATATACATGACTTAACCATTTTTTTCTTTTTTTTATATCGCTTTATATTTCTTCTGATTATTATTACTGGTGGGCCGCGGTAGTTTAGGGGGTAGAGCATTGCCTACTGACCGGAGGGTCCCGGGTTCGATTCCCGGGCAAGGCACTCTGGGCACCCGCAACTCCACCCAAGCTAATTGATTTTTCGGGTATACCAGACCATAACTACCAGATGGACTACCAGATCTTCCTGGGAAACCATAACCGGCACAGGGAAAGGAACTGGTCCCCCTACCCTGATGTGTGTAATATTCACACGCCGTCGGGCTTAGTACATGGGTGAGCTCTACCATCACCTACTAAACCGACCTTCGGGTTGATTACTGTGTTTTTGGTTTTATTATTAGTTGCTATGTCCTCGACGAAGGATACGACGAATAAGAAACCTAATGGTCTCAATTTCGCTAAAATAAAAATGTTTATCCATCTACATAAAGAGATGGGTAGGAGATAGCTACTGGCGATGATAAGTTATTGGACCGTACTGATTTGTCACCGCGCGCGTTAAATACAACAACAAGTTAAAAAAAAACATCTGGAATCCTATTCTATGTCTTATTCTCGTGTTATTTTTAAGTTGGAATATCACACTTTCGAGTATCTCAATTTATAATTCTTTGCCGCTCTTCTCTTTTGACTAAGAATAGCTTCCCTCTTCGGTGTTCTCTATTGAAATAACGAAAGCAACGAACTATCCTTTAAGCAATTAGCTGGAAGCTATATTAAGACATCAAACTGAACTAACATATTTCAGACAACAGTGTTTATCATTCCATCAATTTTAATGAAAAGAGAGGATTTTCTAAATTAACTTTTCTTTCCATAAATATGCACGTGAAAATTCCAAAATCTATTATTGTTGGGAAAATATAGCATGCATATTACGGAGATAATACAAAACGTCAAGTGCAGCAATGCCTATTGTTGATAATTAACAATTAATTTTGCATTAGTGGGAATGTTTAAAATTAAATAATCGTGCAACCTAGTTCTTTACTAAAGAGCCACTGATAATTAACCCAGCGAGAGAAAACGTAAGGTTTGACGATTCACAAATCTGGGATTAACTAGTGCGTAATTTTTATTACAAGAAAAATTTGCAAACTTCCTCTTCCATTCGAATCTATGGCCGACAAATCAATTGAATTAACTATACCTCACGAGTTTCTCCATCGTTGTCCTTGGCATCCCTGAACTAGGAATTCACTACATTACAAAAGCCCGCCTCAATCACAATCAAGATTAGTTACACTAAAAAATGTTCAAAATATGACTGTATGCTATTATAACCAAAGAACAACTGTGTCTTTATAATCTGCGAGTCATGAGCATGGCGAACTCGTCTTTACCATGTGACCTCGGTCATTCGAATTCCACGATTGGTATGAAGGACAATCCCATTGGAAACATCCATAGAAAAAAACTTCAACTCATAATAGATGGTGTGGTGATCAAAACATTCAGTCATGGTCGATTGACAGGTATAGCGTGATCTAAGAGGTGTGAGGACAATGGAGGGACAGTAGGAAACATCTCAATGGGTAATTAACACCAAATTGGGGTCATCCAAGAGATCCCGTGATAAATCTCTTATTGGCAAGCAGAAAAAAATTAAAAGTTAATACACCCTCCAACGTAGTCATTCAAAACCCATTATCCGTATTTGAAAGGTGCAATAGTTTTAAATAAAATGTTTTAAAAACATTATTAAATTGCACCTAAACACTGACCGCACATTAAATTGGTGGGTAAAAACATACAATTGGTACTTTTTGCAAGTAAATGAAAAAATATTGTAGAAAGATATTTCCTTCATTAAAATGTTTTATTTGTCATAAATAATAATTTAATTAAAATCATCTATGGGCACTGGGACACGTAAGTTTTATGATTATATCATGTCTAAGTTATTCACTTATCCTTAACAATTAAAATATTTCTATAATGGCTGAAATATAAATATTTATTGTTGCCTCGAAGAAGAGTCCCTTATAAAATTCAATGTGAATAAAAATCATAGTGAGAAAAAACTACATTGCAATTCATGGAAATACATCTTCGATATGTCACTAAATTCAAATAAAGTTAAAAGATATTAGAAAGTGGCCCTGAAAAAATGGTTAACTTCGAAGAGCGTCAGATCAATGATTCAACGGAAGACCATTCTAATTAATTTTACTTCTCTCTACTTCACAGACATACAAGTTAGTACAGGAGGCTAACCACTGCGGAGGTCACTTGTAAACCATTAGAGATACACGACCAATTTTGTATAAGTGGGAATGCTTAAAAATTGAACGGTGAAAGATATACAGTCTCGGAAATAATCGACCATCACTGAAAGGCGTAAGGGAGTAATCAATTTAACGGGCCTGTCGACAGACGGAGTATTGTACCAACTTAGGGATGTGAAGTAAAGAGATACGTCGCCGTTGAAATCAGAACAGAGGCAATCAACGTAGGAATCCATTAAAGTCACCAAACTAATTCAATCTCCTTTTATTATGCCTGGATAAAATCATTTTTCAATACGCGTGTATACTGTATATCTGTAAATAATGTAAAGGACCCGAAAAGAACGGGGAACAAAGCTACGCAGCTTTGAAACTTGATGTGAAGTGTCGACAAATAGAGGGGTGCATGTACACGGGTACCTCACATTTCTTCACACGATTTCTCCACTCCGCTACGTTCGTCGCGCCGTGATTTCCGCGAGCGTGATAACAATTGAAATCGAATTCCGAGTAATGTGGCATGCTCACGAGCACTTTAAATAACCTCTCCGCAGCGAGCAAGATGGCAGAGGATAATGCCAAAATCGATCCACGCGAGGCCTTTCAATAGATACGACAACAAAGGACACTTTCCAATCTTTATTTTCTCGAGGGAATGGTACGACCTCAACCTTTACAAAAATCAATCACGAGTAGGCAACTGATGGGAAAGAAAACATTGCGAAAGTGACAAAATAACGGAAATCACAAGCGAGGAATGAAGTCGGAGAGGAAATGGAGATGTCAAAGGAGGCGGAAAAAGTTCTCCGCAGCAACAGTATTCAATCCAATGCAGAGTGCACGTAGATTCTGTATACTTTGAGACTATAAAGGAACAACCATCAAACGCCAACTTTTTACTTCGGCTGAGGGCTTACCGTTTTCGTGAATGGTAGACTGAAGACTTCGCATATTTAACGTGCGCTGACAGTTAAAATTTGATGCCTAATATTATAAATCATTATATTTCGATTATTTTTTGTCACAATTATTGGTGCCTTGGTCTCATTATTTAAATATAAATCTGAATCGTGATTCAAAGACTTAGTCGTACCTAAAGAATTTTTTGATGATTATATATTTTTAATGGGAGACGAAAATTTATTATGATGATTGAAGTGATTTGGAGTAGAAACTGCTGTTTCATGTCGAATTTTCTGGAAATATAATCGGAGTCACTAAATGCATCACAAATAGAAAATAATTAACAGAGCGGAACGATAATGTATTAGTATTGCCAAAACAAATTGTTAAACCTATCATCTTAAATGGCGTCGAATTATGAAGGTCATATCGGAAGTACCTACTTCATACCGCGGGGGTGGATACATGCATCTCATACCTGGTAATATGCAAGAGAGAGGGCTCAGTTCAAATTTAGGATCGTCACAAGAAATATAATTTTAGCTCCTAACAAGTTTGTCTAGAAGAAAAACAAACGAAATAAAACCGCGACCTCCGCAAGAGGGCTTTCGAGCCGAGGAATCGGGTTTGACGACCAGAGCATTCCGTAAGGGGCACAGATGAAAAATCTATATTCTCCACGGGACGACGATTGAATAACCTCTCTAATTCACGATTACGTATTCCCATTGGCTCCACGGCATTTATAGGACATTCCTTCGCCTTCCCCAACGAACGAGCTGGAATGGGAATCTAAATCAGGTGTTAAATATAGATGAAAACGGACGTCGTAGTTCCATGCAGATAAGCGGCAAAGAAGAGGAAACGATACGAGAACAAAGGCCGCCGAGTGAAATGAAAAGGCCAGTTAAATCGTTCCAAATTGCGAGGAGAGAAAATAAAGAGCGAGGGATGTGGGGGGAAGGGGAAGGGGGTGGGCGCGTGAGGTGGCAGAGGACGCATCCAAGGGGAGAATGGGACCCTACATTCGGCAAGGTTACGCCAACACGTTATGCTTCCTCAGCCTCCTCTCCATCCAATTTAATCCAATGCGCCATCGCAACACGTGGAAGTGGAAAAGGAAGAGAGGAAGGGGGAGGGGAGAAAGGGGTAAAAAGTCATTTCCACGTTTCAAAGGGAAAGATAGGGTTGCAGAGCGCAGAGTCGTGATTGCAATCCAAAGGAATCGGAGGTGGAGCTGGCGGCGGGAGGTGTTATTGGGGATTTCAAGGGCGCCGAACAAGATCCTGTGGAACAGTGGGTATAGTGGGATTGGTGGGGGCAGCATTGCCCCTTTTCCTTTCTACACAACCTCCAAACCCCATACCACCAAAATATATCCTAAAATCCTTTTCGTTACGGGCGAAATAGTTATTACTTGGATTCGTCATAATGACACTCGGGATGCTTCGCGAAAATGTGATGGGGAGGAGGGCGAGAGAGTTGATTGCTATTCCGAGGCGGGAGGTACGCTTTAAACACAGTATTCGCCGTGCTGCGTGCAAGCGGGAAAGGGGAAGGATGGTGGTGTTTCAGGGAAGGGGGCGGGGAGGAGGAAGTCGGGGGGGGGGGGGAGTGGGAGGAGGTGAATGAGGGAGGCGATCTTAGAGGTGGGATTCGCGTGTAAGGGCGCAGGAAGTCACGTGTCTCCCTTAAGAGGACCTCCGTGACCGGAAGTGGAAATCCCGCGAACATCGCTCGCCTCATCGCCACTCGTCATCCGAAACGCACCTCACACTACTTCGAAGCCGTGTTGCGTACACTGTGGAGACTACAAAACAAACAAGAAAAACAATTGGCAATGCACCCACATGTCCACCGAGGGTGGGGAGAGAGAGAAGGCTCCATGGCAAGACCCCCATTGCGAATCTATCCGTGAGCCCCAGGGCGGCTTAACAGTCAAACTACCGAAGAAGATTCAGTTTCCTCAATCGGCTGATTTCCCTCGATGACGACATCAGATTTACTCGCCTCGAAACGCAAATAGCGAGGGACGAGTGAAGGAGCTCCTGCGAAACTCAAGAAGTGATCCGGGACGTTCTTCAACATTCCAGAGAAAAAAACATTTAATGCTACACAAGCAAAGCAAAAATGAAGTTCCGACGTTCCAATTGGGTATCCTCGATACCACTTCCACCGAAAGGGTTTTTTCCAATCTACTATATCAAGCCATCCGATAATATTGTACGTTTTTATAAAAGCTGAATCAGATTTATGCATGTAGACTAGAGTAATAAGTGATCGGTAATTGACAGGTTTCGTAGTAGTAGTTGTAGGGGAGGCGACCGGCAGCTAAGGTCATTTGCACCATTTGAGATGGACAGGGAAGGATGAAGGGTGGAGAGCAACTCGGTATCGGCATTAGCCTACTCTTAACAAAAGGCGCCAAGGGGTCCGCAACCATCCGACGGACGGCGTACTCACTCAAAGTGTCCTCCACAAAGCACCTCAAGTAAGTATCAGGATACCACTGAAAAATATCTGCAGCCTCCAGAATTCGAACCCGGGTCCTGTGGATGGGAAGCTAGCAGGTTACTCACCGCAGCATCCTGATCCCCAGAAGTTTTGAGCGGGGTTTGTTAACACGGGCAAGAAAGCTAGAAGAACGTATCGCTTCTACTATCATCAATTAGGGCTAATAGGGTAATCCTAGGTAACAGTGTTCACGTCAGGAATAATGATTATCAATGGCTAGGCTGAGAAATATTAATCGGAAGTTTGTTGAGAGTAACGAATATGGGAAAAATATCAATTCAAACAATTATGGTGTTAACTGCGCAAAATATTTGAAATGTACGAAGGAAATTGGTACCTGGGGTATGTTTTGGCGGAATCATCCGCTAATATGCATTTTAATACCCTGAAGTATTTCTGCTATCAACTTCTGGTTTTGCCTAAATCAAAGAAAAGACGAACAACAAAAGCCCAAATTTTTCATCGTGGGCCCGATGCCGAATGCTTCCGTGTTAAGAGGGAAAGGATATAATCACATAGCTCAGTGTAAAACTTTACGACCCCCATAATATTACTACGCAAATGAGAAATTTCATTTTCAGTGACGTACAAAAGAGCTGAAGAGCTTTCTGAGTTCAACATCACACCGAAGGAACTTTCTGATGGGCTTATAACACTCCTGATGCATTGAAAACAATGAAATTCAAAACCAACACCAGTTACTGCACGGCCTATATTTCAATTTTTGATGTGTCTGGGGTATTACCACATCATTAAAAACTAATTTTTTATGGTCTAATGTCTTCATATTCTTACATTTTCATGGTAAAACAGAACTATCGTCATTCTGTGCCACCGTGCTCTTTGCATCCGAATTATTTCCATTGGCAAACGGTCAAAAGTTTCTCTCCTCTAAATATTAGGCAAAATGATTTTGAATGCCGATAGAGATGAGCATATTTCAACATTAAAGAGAATACATGTTGAGGAAATAGTATGTCACATTTAAAAATTAGTAGATGCAAAAAGATAACTTAAATGTAAAGACTAGGGTAGAGGCTAAGAAGAACAATGGTTTATTGAGAAAAAATCCGATTTTGAAGTATTAATTTTCCTGTAATTGAATCACGGTGAGGAGTGAATCAAGAAATAAAAAAGACGTAGGATCGTTTGCGGAAATGAGAGTCCTTCATTGGAACGGCTCATAGCCAATACGACATACTGAGAATACCAGTCCAAAACCGGAATCATTTCCCACAACCTCTTACACTAATCTGAAACAGGGTCATTTGAAATCCAATTTAAACTTCCCGAAGATTCGCAGGGCATAGCAGTAGGGTGGCGTCAATTGGCAATGCAACCCACATATTACAGGCCTCTCTACTTACACAATTGCGGCAATTACGTTTCCTTTTTCACCTACTTTTCCGCTTCGATCGCTAGGTGTCCCCTTTTTCCAGGCTTCCCAAGTAATCAGTTCCACCACCTCACTCACCTACTAACTACAAATAACGTAATGCTATCAAGTCTCCTTGGGATTAAAAGAAGCTACTACGACTAAAAAAAACTACTTTCGCATAGAAATTATTCGCGATACGCAGTCAGTGGTGGTAGTGGGACGGAGAGCTCCACGCCCTAAGTGCAGATAGTGAGGAGTACAAATAACCAATCATTTCCTTAGTTCTTATCCGACTCTGAGGAGGGAAGCGCAGGTCTTTGAACTTACTTCGGGCACGAAAATGAAAGGCTCCGTTCCTGCAATTGGCGTCAATAGATAATTGGATAAGGCTGAAGGTTCGTTGCTCCGCCCAAAACATTCCAGATGCTCCGCTTGAAAATAAGAACATTTAAGAAGCAAGACAATTTGCGAGAGTAAAAATTTGTGAATGCCCAGCTCGGATCTCATTCAAATACCTTTATGAATAACACAAAAATCCATAATCGGATTTTAATTACCACTTCATTGTATTTGTTTTTGGCACTTAGGAGGTGAGTTGTACTAGCACTTCCTGTGAATTGGAGTCGACTTCTGGCTCAGCACACATTTCAAATCTATTCGTATTAAAGTCAAAAACACCTAATGGATTATTGGTATAGGGACACATTCAATGCATGAACAATAGGAACGCCCTGGTTCATCAAAACTTCTGCCAAAAGATGCCTTCATTTAAAAAGAATATCTGACAATAAATTGCTACAGTGCGCTCGTCTCAACCAAACCGTTATACAACATTGTCTGTTCCCATGATTCAAAGTTCCTTATTTTGCATCTCGTATTTTGAAGCGGCGCTTTCATTACTTCGAAATATGAGATCGGTTTAACGAATAGTATAAAACCTACCCGATTGGAATCATTAGAATCACAAGTGTACAGACCAAATTGCGTTGAATTATATTCGTTTCAAAGTTAACGGTTCTCATCGGTATTTTGGTACAAAATTCAACGGAATAAGACGGAGATTTGGGCCACCAGGTCTTTTTATGCAGGGAAAAATTCCAGAGTTCATTTGTTCATTTTAACGTGGATCACAAATCAAGATAACCTAATAAACGATTGACTGTTTGTTTACCTATTCGTTCAATATTGATAAAATACAAAACCCTAATGAGCTACTTCAGAAACCAAGAAAATGTGTCACATCCCCCGCTATGCCGGTAGATTACGTGGATGAAACAATATAACAGAAATACATACCATATTTTAGACAAAAATAGCTGATTTTCCTCATAATTTTCGAACATAAGCATATCCAAATCTGCAATTCTGACAGTAATTTAATCATAAAGACATCGTGAAATAGTCATCTATAAAACAACCAATCACGCTATCTAATTAATAAGTGGCGTAAAAGCACCCCTGAAGTATTACGAATATAATATAATAAATGACGAATGTAATCAGTATTTCCCTGAAATGTGATTGGATATTCTGGGCTGTCTAGCAAGTGTATTAGATAAGGAACAGAGTATAAAAATATCTAGAGTAGGACTCTATTAATAACAAAATGATTACGACGATAATTCACTTAACAATTAAAATTAAATCTCATAATTATCTACTTCGATAAATGATAGGAAAAATGAGATGCACAAAGGAAGATGACAAGCAAAATTGCAGGCATTGAAGTCACCATATTCTAATTAATCTGAATGGGACCTCAGTGGCCAAAATGGCCAAAGTAGAATAAGGCTAATAAGGGTGATACCGATGGTTATCAATGGTCTTTATGACTCATAAACGGGAATTATGAGTCTCGAAAATTAGAAAGCGGAATTCCAAAAGGACTTTATTTGGTGTAAGGCTCAAGGTGAAACTTCCCATTTAGACTTTCTTGCATGACAGCATATATTAGTACCTATTTTGGACCACTTCAATATACCATCCATTGTTAGGTGCATTAAACATACATACAATGATACAAAAGGCCTTTGGTTTAGGGATATTTTAATAACGACACAGGGTTTATCTTTATTCAACTTCTTTCTCTAACTTAATTATCTTACATTTTAAAATGCATACCATAAAGTGGAAATTTAGAAAGTCTCCCGAAATACTATTGAGAAATAGTCATTATAATATGGTACAAAAACTATGTCGCTTAGGCAGAAACTACGAAAAAATAAAGAAATAATGTGCAAAAATCAACAAGCAAATATAAAAAATTAAAAATATTAAAAATAAATGAAATTATCATAAAAACATACGTTAAAGATTGGTGACATTTAATTTTGGCATGGAGAATATTACTTAGTTCTAATTTAAAATGACGGATAAATAACCTATTGACATTTTTGCATGCATTATTTCGATGCACAGCTGTCCGTTTTTCACGTAGAGCTGTCAAAAAGAAAACTAAAGGGAGATGAATATACGATAAATTAAAAGAAAGCTTGTTGAAGGAGTCTTTCAGATTTTTTCCTACAATAAAGTAACCGAACATGCACAATAAGTTAGTATTTATACTGCTGTGCTAACTGCTTCCCTAATTCGAAACGTATAAGCAATATTCACAATTATAATGGTTTGACTTACAACTAAAAGCAATTGGAAAATGGATTACTCATATTACTCGTATCTGGCATACGGCTGGAACATAAATGTAATGACGGCAACCAATTATGAAAGTAATGCCTACCTATCTAGTCAATGATAGCGAAGTATTTGGCAATGATTACAACTCGAAGGCTCCAACTGAAGTAGAAATGTTTTATTCATGAAACAATTTTTTCAAGGCACGCCATCGGTCGAGATAGAACGAAAGTGGAAAGCAAATTCCTTGAATATTCATCAAATTAATATCTTCGAAGGGGAGGTACATATTGCACTTTTATTCCAATCGGTAAAATAATTGTATGGGGAATATAAATCAAAGTAATAAGATCCAAGAGAGATAGCCATTAACTTACAGCGTTAATGCATATTCTTCACGTGCCAAGATTTGTATCCGAGATGGAAACTTACTAATGAGGATTGCTCAATTTTTAGCAGATTAAATACATTTTTTCAAAAGTATAAACTTTCCCAGCATCGTAATCACTACAATTATGCATCGTATTTTTTTATGAATCAATGTTTAATAATATTACTTATTGGCAACGTAACTTAAAGAATTGATTGTAAGCGTTCTAAATTAAGAGAGGACCCACATAAAATTATCAAACATATCAGGAAAAAAAACGTATATACGAATTTGTGTGTTATAAATAATTGATTTATATTCAGTAACTCTCTGCCGAATAAATAACCAAAACACATTATATACAATTCACGTCTCGAACGGAAGAACCCCTATATGTTAGCGAGACTATTTAGCAAACAAAACACCACAGTGATCAACCCTAAGGTCGGTTTGGTAGGTGATGATAGAGTTCACCCAGTACTACGCCCGACGGCGTGTGAAATTCACACATCAGAGCAGGGGGGTCAGTTCCTTTCCCTGTGCCTGTTATAGTTTCCCAGGAAGATCTGGGAAAATGACAGAGCTTGGATGGAGCTGCCGGTGTCCAGAGAGGCTTGCCTGGGAATCGAATCCGGGCTCTTCATCAGTAGTCCAACGGTCTACCCCTGGACTACCGCGACCCACCGACTATTAAGTGCGTACAAAAATTACATGACATCATACGGGTAATTGTTATAATAACAATAATACTTAATCATGTTCATGATTACATCGGCGCATTATCACCGATTTACTCCTTCAAAATATTTTTTTTAAAACTCGGCGGTGAGTGCAAACGTACCCATTCCTCTTGGAGAACCCATTCAGAACGCAGGAACGTAAATAAGTCCGAGAACTCAGCGTCGCTGTCACATCCCGGAAGAAATCACCCTTTTCAAAAGAAAGATTAATGGACTACGATGATGCGCCCTGAGACGTAGAGCAATTAAAAAGAGGAGACGACGGCGAAGCGGAAGGAGGGGGAGGGAAAAAGGAGGAGTAGGATGATGCAGCAGCCCTTGGTCCATTGCTTACGATCCACGGCAATGGTCTAAGCGCTCCAGAAACCAGTTTTAAGATATCCCATGGCGAGGGGCAGAGAAGAGAGAGAAAAAGGGAGGAGGTTAGACTGGGGCGGGTGGGGGGTGTTGTGAAGGTGGCGCGAGGAAGGGTTGTTGGGTGGAGGTTTGGAGAATAGAGTGTAAACACCTGGCGGGATGGCGGCGGGAGGGAGACAAGAAGGTAGCGATGTGCCGTGGATCTAAGATGATCGGGTCGCGGGAGGGTTGAAGATGAGATGGAAGGGCGAGGACGGAGCTGGAATTGGGGGTGGGGAGACGAGGGATGAGTGAGGGGCCAGGGGGAGGAGAGACCGAAGGCCGCGATGGAGAGAGATAGGCGCCAGTGAGGGCGTCGACCCCACTCCCCCTTCCGGCGAGGAAGAGATGGTATGGGGAAGAGGAGGGGAGAGGAAAGAGATGGACCGTTGGGACGCCCTCCTTCTACTTATCAAAGGGAATGAGGGGAGGTAGAAGAGAGAGAGAATGTAAGCGCGGATGAGAAAGGGAATGAGGGAGAGGGAAGAAAGCGGGCAGATGGGTACATAACAGTGTTTATTGGGAGAGGGAGGGAGGTGGCCGAGGGAGGGCGGGAACGGAGAAGAAACTGCGGGTGTGTGTGTTGGATGACGAGTGGAGGGGGGTAGCCTTCCTCTTGGAAAAAGAGTTGGGTTATTAATAGAAAATGATAATGGGAGTCGGGGCCGGTGGCGGAAGAGAGGCCACGCGCAGGGATCCAGGTCGGGGCGGCGGCTGCTGGCGCTTTTGACGCCGCACGGATGGTGGGGAATGCCATCCGGATCTGTGGAGGGCACAGGGACTAAGTCTGCCACAACAACCATCGCCAGTCTCGGATTAAAAATCAAACACATCCACAACTCATAAGCACTGATGGATGGTTTAAAAAAAAAGTTTTGCTTACCCAGAAGCGTCTTTCTTTTTAAGCAGGAGACCTGCGTCGCGAAAAAAATGCAATATGTATGCGGGTATATTGACGTTATCCTCCGATATTAACTGCCAAAGGTACTGAGGAAACTGCATTAAGTAACAATAATCTCAGTCTAAATCAAGTAAATTTCACCATAAGGGATGCATTTCCTTTAAAATATCTCCTGGCTAAGGAATGATATGGAATAATTTCACTTAGGGTACTCCACTGTGACGTAATTTAACAATGGCAGGAATGTTGGGAACGGCCAAAAACTGCGTTAGGCTCCGATCACACCTGACGTAGACGCATCTACCAGCTACAGCTACCTTTATTATCGGTTTTCGAAAAACATATTGGCGCTCGGGTGACTTTTACAACTCGACATGTTTTGATAGCAATTAATTTTAGCATTATTAACATTCGCTGCAGGATGAGCTATCAAATTCCTCCAGCACGTCTATATATATTTTCCCAACCCATCACCACCCCTCACCGACCCCAGGTAGTCTTCCATGCAGACCTCCAACCCTTTGCAACCACGCGGCCTGCAGCTCCCTGGCACCGGCCCGTGGCCCCCTTCTCCGCCTTGCGCTCGACACCGACCCCGCCCCTCACCGTCGCACCCTCTTCCGGCCTGCCACGCCCCTGCCGCGCTGCTTTCCGAGAGGCAATTCCAGCGGAGGATTGGAGATCGTTATGAGATTGGGAGGCGCAGAAGAATCGCCGGCCAATCCCGACCACACCAGGAATGAGACGCACAATTCGAGCGAACGCCCCTTCCTCCCGCACCTCGGCCACCGCATAAAGGTCAAGGGTAAATTCTTTAACCGATTCCGACGAACACCCGTTTGTTGCCAATCACAGGGATGGGTCGGTGAGGATAGGAAATTAAATAGAGTACACAAGCATTCGTTTTTCAGAAGGTGAGTGGTCTGGGTAAGTGGGAGTGAATTTGGATTCGATTTGATTATGCACTTTGCTATAACTGAATCCGCATCAATTCCTGGAATGGATTTATGGAATCGGAATTTTGTAAAGCTACAAAGCGTGGAGACTGATGCGCAATTTAATTACGTTTGCTGCTGATCTTCAATCCTGAGACAACTGAGAACTTTATAGGAAAATTTCCAATACCCATATCGAGTAGATCTAGGGTGTTAAGCCATTGGATGCAATGACGCTGTGTTTAAAGTTGAATAAATATATGTTTCTATTGGGTCTGCACATTAATGAAAGCAAAATAATTTCCTTGATTATGCAAACTTGCCTTCAAAATTGGAACTTGATTTGTATTGACATTTGTAACTTCAAGAAAATATAGACGTGCAAGTTTATAAATCAGACCAAATGCATTATAGATTGTGACGCTTTGCATGTCGCACTTGAAAATATGAGGACGATAGTTTTTTGCGAAATGGCAGTCAGAAAAAAATATATTTGTAAAATATATCACAGTGATCTCTATTAAGTCGAGAAATCTACGATTTGAGGTTCTTTTGAGAATTTATTTTCCCCATGACAAGACCGGATCGTCTTTCACTCTCACCCGGTAGGTTTATAACGAATAGGCTAGCATGGGTAGAAACAAGTTTCCTTTTCACGGTGATCGCTTAGTTTTTTTATATTCACAATTCCGTCTTTTCTCGAATTCTCCCAACTAAAATCCCATCCTTCCTCAACTTTTCTTACAAGTATTTTGAACCTATTAGGTACTTTTTATTATTATCTCCACAGTTGGTTATACTCATAGTTATCTATATCAGAACAATAATAATTATTATTCGAACTAGTCATCAAATTATAAATAAAATAATGGGATGGGATTTAAAAAATATCGCGACTCAATCACACTAAAATTGAAGAGTTGGAAAGTACTTTTAAAAATAGATTTAGAATTAAATGTTATTAACACAAAAACATAACGATACGCAATCAACGAGGAGAAATCAATAAGGATGTTAAGATATTTTATAACTATACTCGATGTCTAAATATTTACTTAGTCAATTATTAACTTACAAGTACTTATAACAATTACTGTGCGTAGACCTTAAGATTCGAACAAATATCACATTATACTTGTAGAACTAAGCATAAACAGACTAGCTGTTTGTCATTTCATTTAGGAGCATGCGAATACACAGAAAAGGACCGTTCTTCGATAAAAAAGGAAACCGAAATTTTCAATAAGCCGGAAAGTCAAAATGAATACATAACCGTTATTTGGGAGTAGGTCCTCTGTAGGATCTCATTTTTTCGAGTAAAGTAAGTACAAAGGACTCAGAAGACTACTCTTACGGTGGATGCTAAGTAAACATCTATTATAGCCACAAAAGCAGACGTTATTTGTAACCGTCGCAGCGACTTGTTCAAACATTTGAGCAGGCATGCTAATTATCTTGTCACAACGGCTCTAATGACCTGAATAACCTTTGCACTATTTTATTTTGTACTTTTCCTTCCAAATAACTCAGAAAGTAAACGTTCTTAGGCATATGAACGGACTAGGGAATTTTAGCTGTCGCATTCCACATGTAATACCCACTTTTGGCTACGGTATACCTTCTCCAAAACGTATTCGTGAGTGTGTACACATACATAAGATTTGCCATACATATTATCAAATGTATTCATTATCACTGACGTACGGATAATAAAATCTGCACTTTTCCACGAATGGTGACCAAGTAAAATTTAAAGAAGGCAATTCGACGAAACCTTCAGGTGTGTCAGGTATAAATAACTTAGAACGTCCGACCTTCCATTAAATAGTACATATTTCAGGTAACAGACCCATCTTTCTCACAAACTATTATACCCGGTAATTACAAAGATGGTCCCGACTCATAAATTGTACGAGTGTTTCAGACACGAACATATATTCGCTGACGAATATTTATTTTTGTTATCTATTCACAGAATATCTTTAAGGATACAAAGAAGATAAAAATTAATAAAAGGTCTGACTATAGGCCGCAGTGTGAATTCAAAAACACTTCCTGGAAACCACCATGTGTTAATCTCGTAACTGTCTTTTCAGAGGAATTCGCAAGCCATACATCGAATAATTCGAACCACTCACGTATTCTCTTACTTCGTTCAGTGGTGAAGTCATAATTCCGGAATAAAATCTTCCATAAGAGATGTAATTAACTCACATGTAATCAAATGAGAGTTAAATAAATCTTTCTGTAGCTCTTCGATGATTAGCGTACTTGTGATTTCCAAGGTATGCAGCCACTTCAGTATAATGAAACTGACTTTTCTTGGAAAGCATCCGAACAGTATCCTAGCAAAAATGTTGAGGAGAGATTATCCAAGAAGTCGACTTTGAAAGTCACTGGATAATTCAATCGATCACAATAGCGTGGATGTTTCAACATAGACAATAAATTGGGCGAAGTTTCAATAAATAATGTAGCCTATTCTGTTTCTTCCATTGTAGCTCTTTGAAATTGCAAAATTTTCCTACTAGCATTTATTTTTTCTATGAATTAGCTCTGGAAAACGGTCAACAAAAATAAATAAGGAAATAATATTTACCAGAACCCAGCCTTAAAATGCAAGATTCACAACTGAAAATAAAAATAGTTAAAGGATTCTACATAATTTAATGGTGGTGAAAATCGCCTAATTCCATAAAATTCTTGTAAAATTAATGCAGAATAATTTGTACAACATTTCGTTAAAGTTTGCATTAACTCACCAAAAGTGCCCAAAGTTCGAATAAGTTTTTATAGGAATTGTCCTATTAGATCAAAGGGTTTAAGAATTTGATGCTTGGCTCCACTGCTTACAGGCGTTGCCAATGAGTTTAACGACACGATGAAATATTTTTAAAGAGCAAGTACAAGTCAAAGTTCAAGCAGAGGTCGAGTAAAAGGAGGTATAGTAATTTATTGGATAACAAAATAGACGGGACCAAGGGAAAGGAAAACTTTAGATAGTATAAAAGGATAAACAATGCATTTTCAAGCCTCAAAAAGAGGCGTGCATGGAGGTGGGAAGGTACAGACACGAGGAGGTGATGCCAGCCTATCAGAATCGGATATCGATAAAGCAGAGAATTCTGCGAATGAGTGTCAAAAGTAATGCAACGAAGTTGCGAACTCGTTCTTAGTACCGTCTCAAAGAATGGTTAATCATATCCAAATCTGATATTCAAGGAATCGTTTGAAGTTCATTTAATATGCATGGCTTATAATTAAGTATTAGTCATAAAAAAGATCGAAGATCCTTAGCGTATTCCAATAGTTCCTGCTACGAACACATAACCTACACTCCAATTTATATAATGAAGGCTTACGTCCTTTTCCGTCCGATTACTGGGAGGGCCCGGGTTCGATTCATGGGCAAGCCTCTCTAGACACCTGCAGCTCCATCCAAACTGTGATTTTTCCTGGAAAATCATAACCGGCACAGAGAACTGGTCCCCTACTCTGATGTGTGAATTTCACACGCCGTCGGGCTTAGCACTGGATGAACTTAGCATTAACTACCAAACCGACCTTTGAGTTGATTACTGTGTTTATGGCTTTATAAATTTCGAAATAGAACATTATATATGTATATTTCTATATATATACACCATAAACACAGTATTCAACCTGAAGGTCGGTTTGGTAGGTGATGACAGAATTCACCCAGTACTAAGCACGACGGCGTGTGAATATTCACAGATCAGTGTAGGGGGCCAGTTCCTTTGGCCCCCCGCACAGTTCCCTGGGCCGGTTATGGTTTCCCAGGAAGATATGGTACCCGAAAAATCACCTTGCTTGGATGGAGCTGCAGGTGCCCAGAGTACCTTGCCCGGGAATCAAACCCGGGACCCTCCGGTCAGTATGTATATATATATATATATAAATTTTTAAATATATACAATGTTTTTGTGAGACGATTCTTCGTATTTTTTTATTTAACACCTGAAAAACCCAACACTTTCTCATAAGTTGTCTTTCGAAAGCGTCTTTATCAGTTGTTGATGGAAATCTATCTTCGTTTCCTATAAACTAGTATTTATTTTATTAACAATAATTTAAATTAAAAGCGCCTTTCAAAACCTTTGAAAAACGCTTAAATGGTTTTATTTAGGATTTCTCTAAAAAAATTCACTCAAATATATTAATTTTAAAATAAATATTTTTATTTTATACATTGTACTGTTTCTCAGGGAAAACGTTTTTTACAGAAAATTCAACGGAAATCTTAGCCCATACAGCATGAAATGAAACTGATGTCCACGTATATTAAAACTCTACTCACTATGATTGGCTATCGGCCCTGGCACTGAATATCTGAATTCCATAAAACGTTGGATAACAATTCAGGAATATGATTTCAACAAATATATTACCTAAGTAGGGTGACAACCCACTAAACAGACATTATTTCTCTTCATTAATCAAGTTAGTATTTAAGGTGATTTAATTTTAAACTTGGATTATTACGTGCAATGATCTTCATATTTATGGCATTGTGGTATTTCCGGTATGCACTGGGGAGAGTAAGCCGCAGGATTACAATCTCATAATCAGAATACAAACCAGCACTAACGTCAAGTAACTGGTTGAATATTTAGCAAATGAAGACAAAATTAACGAATTGTTTATTCTGGAATAAATAAATTTATTCTGGAATAAAACCTGTTTACGTCTTCAACCATTCCATCTGTTGAGATGTAGGGTTTAAGAAAAAGGGGTCTTCTTTTTATTTGCAATGAGTGAAAATATTTAGTTGATTGAAAAGATCATGAAATGTATGCATGCAAATTAAAAATACAGGCTGATCTGTGAAATACACGATCCGAGTTCCTGACTCTTGCGTTAGCTCAGTAATTATTATGCCCTTTTATATGCTTGTAATTATCCTTTGTTCACATGAACGATGCATTTATGCATGCATGAACAATGATTTTGTAAACCGAATGTGCGAATTTTAATACGCCGATCGCCGTACAAGGTGAGATCTGTGCTAGCTACTAAATCGACCTTCGAATTGAGGACTAGTTTTTACATTATCGTAATAGTCCAGTGATACTGTAAGAACACACTGACCTGAGCGGAGAGAATGATCACTGACCGTAGAAAAATGATCAAATTAAATTTAAGGCCAATTCTCATTTTCGCGTCATGTCGCTATTTTAAATCAAGCGATCAAAATCAACTGACATCAAATCATTTCATCCATATTTAACCCAGAATATTATCATTGATGAGAGTAGGGTTCTGGTTAGGACACTCTACACGTAGGTGTGCGAGGCTACCCCAACCCACGTTTCTATGTTGTCGTTCACTCTTCCTCTCTCATCCCCGCGATCTCTGGCGTATTAGATAACAGTGTGACGCTGGAAGATCCTTCTCCAGGGAACTCATGAATTGATAGGCAATCCAATTCAATTGATGACTCAGTTGCTTAGCTACATTGTATGAAATTCCCGAAATATCAACAAGAATAAACTATTGTTTAGGATAAAACTCAGTTTTAAAAAGGCAGCGATGAAATGGTACACTAAAGACTTGAAAAAAAAACCGTAAGCTTTCTCTTCTGACATATTCACTACAAGCTCCGAGAATGGCTGACTTCATTGTGCAAAACCACTTGACCAATTAAGCATTTAGCTTTTACGGCAGATATAATAATTCTCAAAAATGAAAGATATTAAGATTATAAAAACACGCTCAACTTTGAATCTAATACCGTTAAATAAAATAAGACAAACTCAAAGAGACGAATTAAGTCGTCAGTTAAAGTTTGCAGAAATTGAAGAGAAAAAGAATACTATATGTGGTAACGTAAGTGGTTCAAATAATGTATGTACGTCTTCTGTGGTGATCGAGGGATTCGTGTTACAAAACCAGCCACGAAAAATGTTTTTTCACTGAAATCTTGACGATAAATAATATCTACCGCTTGGACTTGACGTAGATAATACAAATAAAAGGAAAAATGTCGATAGGCTGAGCCATATTATTTATTCAGGAACAGCCAAAAATGCCCACGATCAGATATCATAATTTTTAAACATAAACACTTGGAAATATTAAGTAATATACTATTGAGGACGTTCCTAATAGGCGAGACATTAAAAATGCTCAATTAATGTAAAATAACGCCAAGAATGCGGAATTAATAACCATTTTAATGAATAAACCAAGCATTAACAAGGTCACCTTCGATTAACTCGAAAACTTCAACAATACGTACGATTATCATCATAAGAGCCAACTAATAATAAGTACGATTTTTATCATATGAGCCAACCGATTCTGATATTTATCACTAGTACACTGATGGGGGATTATAATGTGGTCAAAGGTTCATTTGAAATTGTACATCATTTTAAGGGCCATTTTGCACCGAAATATAAAACTGTATAATTTTCACAACTACGAAGGACTATAAATACAAGGCCTATCAGGAAAAAGGTGTTTCTCCCCTTCTTTGATAGCGAATCAGATGAGTACAATTAAAGGGCTACCAATATCTAAATAATAAAGCTAAAGAAATTACATTCATTCGACCCATAGCATTTACTTAACTTGATACACATACTGTCTCGGGGTAAGAAAAGTTGAAGTAAAATGGAATTACAACAACCTCGAATTCAACTTTCATTGTTGTAAGCAATTATAAGCATCTTTCTACAATAAAACCACGAACGTTTATGAACTACATGAAATTATTTTTCTGTGTTTTTCTTCTTTCTATATTTTTTGATATGCGTATGGTATGCAAAACAATAAGTGCATTCACTGAATTTTTAAAAGTTCCACTGTTATGTTAAAGTAATAAAGCCAATTATTTTTTAATCGTATCAATTTAAGCCTGTTCGATTAAATTAGAACGTTCAATGTGTTTAAGGATTTAAAAAATGGCGACTATAAAGTTCACACTAAATTCATCCAACTCATAGGTTTATCTTAGTCACTATGGAACTATTGTAAGCCAATAATTTTGTAAGATGCTATTTAAGTTATGAAATCCAGATGAATAAAAACCTCGGTACACAATTCATGAGATATTTTAAGCGTATAGAAATGAATGGCTCACCTTTGTCTGCAATAAAGCTCCAGATATTCATCCGACAATGGATGATAAATGCATAATGAGCAAAAACTGCATGAAGTGCATGAAGTAAATTAACTGCTTGACTCCCATTAATTTTTTCTGCATTTAAAATTACGGCATTTTCCATCACTAATTCTTAGTAATAAAATCCTTTCCCGTTTGCTTGACTCAAACACTCTAAATGGTACTGAAGTAAATTACAAGCGATGAGGCATCAGTGCTTCCTCTTTTTCTTTCCTTTGGATTGAAGTGCATGGATAGAGGCCGTCTTTAAACGCTAACGAGGAACAAAAAAGGAACATCCGAGAATAGAAACACCAACGAGGTCTTCATTTGGAAGAGGAAGTCTCACAAATAACCAATATACGGGACTTGTAACCGTTGCTCGAGATAGTCTCCCGTTCCAAGAAAAAAAGTCCAACATAAACGAAGAAACTGAAAAGGAGGATAAAAGAGAGGTCTCACGGATTATTTTTACCCGGAGAAACCACGCTAACATTAACGCCGAAGAAGTACACGATCACTCAGCCAATACTTATGGATGAGGCTGCCGGCACAAAAAACCCGGAAGCACTACAGAGCTTAAAATAGAACATCAACTCCTACTGAGCCGTGAAATTGGCCACATTATTGTCCTGGAAGAACTTAAGTAACAAGTTTTGATCCATCAATTAAAGTAACCCTATTTATCTTTCGATAACCAAAAGGAAGAAGAGGATTTAATGAGGTCTAAAGCAATCCAATACGATTGGCCGTGCTTCGGATATATGCTTCTCCTTCGCCTACCCTGGGATGTAATACTTTCAGTGTGATTAGGCGTGCTGTTGCTTCGGTCTCTTACCTTTGACTTTATTAGCCTTTTTGATATATCATAATTTCCAAAGTAAAGAAACGACCCACTAGGAGAGAGATAAGAATATTAGGAGACATAGATTTTTCATGATTTAACACTAGAAGAATTATACCAGCGATATGACCTGAAGAATTAAAAAACTCCATTTTTTTAAAAATGCAGAGTATCATGACAAAAAGACAACATCACAGCCTGGTCATTAGGAGACAATCCCATATAGATATCCGTGATGACGAAAAAGCATGGCACACGTGGCCGCCTGGGAATTGATTCCTCGACCATTCCGACGGATTAAGGGCGAATATTAATGAAGCTGTAGAGGTGGAAATTGTGGACGGATTGTGAGGAAGTATAGTAAGACCAGATGGATGGGGGATGAATAAGACAAGAAGAGAAGCGGGATGAGAGAAGGAAGAGGGCGGGGAGAGGGGAGGAGATCTCTGGGAGGTCAAATCGCTCGGCGCCTGTGAGTCCCGTGCCCCGCTGTAAACAGGAAGAGAAACGGATGGAGGTACGAAATGGGAGGCGAGGCGGCGGAGTGGAGTGAAGGGGACGGACGGCGGCCGAGGGGGGTGAGGGAGAATTACGCTCGTTGGAGAGGTGTAAGATTCCTAAGGAGGAAGGGAGACACTCGCTATCCCCCTTGCGGAGAAGTAGAAAGGAAAGCGGGGAGGGACGGGGGTGAGGGATGACGATAAACGGTTGGAGAGAGGATGATGGGTAGCCACAGGGAGGACACGCGCTCTTGGATTAGTATCCTTGAAAATAGACTGTCCTCGACGCACATAAGCATACGCCAAGTTCAAGGACCATGTTGCGCACCTCGCAGGATAAAAATCCGAATTCCCCAAATTGCTGAGGTAGGCCCAAGGACGAGCATCGAGTTGAACTGCAGCTTGCTGCACGGAAATTGAACGTGCATTACGGACCGCATAGAGCTGGATCGATTTGAGCGCCACCGTACTTAGGCCAAAAAGGTATCTATCGTCTTACGACCGGACTTGATTAAAATCATCCATTAAAAACTCCGCAAACTTATTTATTGTAGTTGGATGAACAAATACAACAAATATTAATGATTACATATTAAAATACAAAGACTTTTTTGAATATCTCCAGCGAATTAAAAGTGGATAAACAAGAGAGGCAAAGTAAAAATATAAGATATTCACTGCAAAGAAAGAAATGACATTTATGTCCAGCAAAAGCGAGAAATCTTTCCCAGCGAATGAAAATGTACGAAGGGACATACTAAGAGATTATGTATTGGAATTACAGTTAAGTTGCAACTTTGACCATTATAAATTGAATCATAAATACAACTACGCCAATCCTAAATTTGGTGACCATATGCAGCACGTAGAGAAAAATTGAGGATTAGAAAAATGAAAAAATAAATAACATCATCACGGAATTTCATGGCACTATTTAGAGTCGCAATGAACAAATATCCTCTGGTGTTAAAAGTTAAAGATAAAGATGGCGCATCTAAAAATTTAAAAAAATAATTTTTGCCTAAATTAACGGGTTAATAAGAAAATGATTTTTATATGAATTGTTCCCATTGGTTGGATATTAAATTTTAAAAATAGATACAAATGAACATATAATAAAATATAATAAATATATAAATAATTCGCTGTTCTTAATTCTGCAAATATTTGAGGCTGGCCTTTATGTAATTCATGAATTAACCTAGAGATACTACATTGGTACCTTCAATAATATTTTCATGACCACCCGGCAACACGCCTTTTCCTATCTTTCTGGAGATTGGAGCAAAAAATACTAAAAATTGATACGGGATTAGTGATAAAATATTATATCATTCAATCAGAGCCCTATTGATTGGCTTTGGGATAAAAAAAACATTTCTGGGAATAACAATGTCATGAACTACTATTGTAGATATTTATTTCTCAAACTTTATACCCATAGTCAGATAGACAGATGTAACTTGGATACCGTTAGTCGATTGCATTAAAGGTTTATACGAACCCCTCAAGATTTGTTCAAATTATTGTAATCAGTGTTAAATCACATTTCATACAATTTCACATTAATCTACGAATTAATGGAACGTCTAACCATCACATTTTGCAAGTATTTGAGCTACCCTAAGATGAGGAACAATATGTGACAGCTCATTAGTCTAATTAGCTGCGCCATGAATTTTCTTGTGACAGGAGCAGTAGTATCGGAAAAGTGTTCCCTTTAGTAAGCATCATTTCTCGGTAAATTTCTGTGAAGGTTTCGGCTAAACTCAACACCTGGTTTCATTTTCATAGTATATTGAAGCAACAATCATCTGCTTATCAAGAATAATGGAAAAAAATTAACGTCGAGTTAGATAAAGTTCATCGCACTTCTGTTCCTGTGTTTGCGACAGTTTACATTGGGTAAATGAGTTTAAAAATGGCTGTTCATTCAAAAATGAACACATTTCAGGACGCACAGTGGAAGTGATTTCCTCCGAAATGATTTTAAAAACTAAGATATGGTTGAGTGATTGACCAATCAAAGTTCGTGAAATAGTTGACTCCACAAGCATATCACAAGATACATAGTGTTTCCAATTTTGCAAGAAAAATCGGGTGTTAAAAAATCTCGGCAAGCCAGAGTTTGCTTTTAGTGCTGAAGAAGCGCAATCGTGCGGTCGATTCTGAGGCTGGTTTGATACTTTTCCGTCGCAATCCTGACGAGTTTTTGCGTCGATACATGATTGTGGACATAATACGAATAAAGTCTTACACTCCAGAGACAAAGGAATAGTCGAAACAGTGGGTTTCTGAAGGTCATCCAGCTCCGGAGAAGACAAAGACGGTGATATCGGCCGACAAGGTGATGGCGGATGCAAGTGGAATCATTTACATCGATTATTTTCAAAAAGGACAAAAGATAAATGGAGAATATTCCAAGTCTTTATTGCAAATGTTGAGCGAAGAAATCAAGAAATATTATTTGGCATAGACAAAAGATTCCTCGATCAAGACAATACACGGATGCGCACCTGCGCAGTTTCGATGACGAAAATTATGGAATTATAGTGAGAATTATTACAACATCCACCGTATTGGCCATATTTGGCACCTAGTGAAGTTTTTATTTCCAAAATTAAAAAATGGTGCGGCGGGAAACGATTCCCGTCGAATGAGGAGGTCATGAAGAACACTGATGCATATTATGAGGACCTTCTAAAATCCTACTTTTAGGAAGGTTTAAAGAAGTTAGAGAAACGCTGGGAAGGGTACAAATCCAGCTAAAAGAAGAATATGCTAAAGAATAAAAAATCGACCAAAAATGATGTTTTTCCGTTTTTTCTTATGGATTTATTGAACGATCCACGTACTACTATTAATTAACCTGAATCGATATCAATTATTGATATGGTCCACGGAGTAACCATTCATATTTGGAAACGCCTCTTTCGCAATAGAACCTGGATAAGTAACAAATAGATACATTTTGCAGTTTTGAAACGCGTTGTACCATCTAATAAAATCTGTGGAAAAGTACAAATATTTCTTTCCTTTTTTTTGGTATGGATATTAAATACTTCCACGAAGTGAAGCCTGAAACAGTAGAATACATTTTGCAGTTTCCATGAACTAAATAAAGCACCATTTTCCACTCTCAGTATGTTGGTGCATAAGAGCAAATACTCTATTTCTAGGCTAAATCAACATTCTTGTTCATTGACAGAATTATTGTAACCAAATAATTTCTTTTTAATTAAAATTTCTAACGCTAATTTACCTCTAAGTCTTGCCATAGAACAGTATTAGTAATACTACATTCATACACTATTCAAGTTACATAGTACTTTCAAATTTTCCATACAGTAGGTTGGAAGTACCAAGAACTTAAGAACTCAAAGACATGTGAGTACGGCCACTTACGAAAAGTTCTGTTGATAACCTGGGTGCTGATCTACTAAAATACACAAAGAGAACTTTACTGATTTCATTTTGCAGTTTTAAGAGCTAGTTTATTATTATCAAAAGTAAAGTTCATGAGAAATAAAGGTATTTTCAATTCCAAGTATTGGCATATTTATTTTAACTGCAATAAATATATATATATATATATATATATATATATATATATATATATATATATATATATATATAAATTTGTCTGTGTGTGTTACACGATGACAATGTGGAGATTTTTGACACCAATCAATTTCATAGCTACACAACAAAATAATCTGGCGGTAGAAATAATCTCATCAATATATTAGTAAAAATGTAAAATACTAAAACCTTGTGTTGATGGGGAGTTAAGCTAAGAATATAGAATATGAATTATGAACGTGGTAACAACTGAGTTCACTTTTACTTAAAGAGGTTTTCCTTAGCTAGAGGATGAAATGAAGGATTTTTCGTAATTTTGCGATCAGAAATGTCCTTCACGGATGAATTTAAATTTCCTTTTCACGTTAGCGTAATGAAAAATTCGAGGCCGACTTAATCCTGATGTCCATGATTGCATCCGGGTAAAATTCCCATGAATCATGGAAAATGCGTTGTAATGCATTGGATTTGAAAGTTAGCCCAAGAAAATGGTATGAGTAAAGTGGGAGGTTAAAACAATTGCCGACATGAACAATACAATTCATCACTCACAAACTTCTGATATTTCGCAAAGGGATGGAAACTACCATAGAATTGATTCATTAGTATTTTTAACTTAAAAGTGAAAATTTATTTTTCCGATAACACTTGTAATCAAGCAGTGAAAGAAACTACCGATAATTCTTGGGAAATGTTAGACTATACAAATATTGAGGAGTAAGAAATAACTCCATCATTCAATGTCCAATGAGAGTTACAGAAAAATGTCATTTTCCATAGTACTATATATAGATCGACTAAACTGGTGGAAGAATTTAATGCCTATTTTCAAACTGTCAGTTAAAAATGAATAGTCCTTAACACACGATGGAAATATTGAACCTTTTCCAAATTAAAGCAATTCACTCACCCATGTCAAGTATCAAATGTATGACACACTAGTGAGTTACATTAAGGATTTAAATATTGATATATTAGAAATTCGAATGTTCTATCGTCATTATTGCAAAAAAAAACAATCAATCCCAAGGAACATATTCATGCTAAGGCAATGAAACTCCAAATTTTCAAGGATGGTTAATAAATTCAGATTTGGGTAAAAGAGTAAAAGGATATTGCTCTTAAAATGAAATTTATGATCCATAAACGGACATGACACAGCTTTGCTACTACGCGTACTTTGCCTTAAATTTATCAATGGGTGCATTCAACATCTTTAAGGGATTGAATATGGCCACGCAAGTTTCGATAAACCAAGAAAACTGTTAAGTACGGTGGAAAAGACATGCAACGTATCCTTAGTGCCCCAACTTACAGATCTTAAAAAAAAAGAAGTAACAAAAAAGTAGATTGAGGGAAAGATGAATTGGCCATTTAAGAAGCCTAAGAAGGCCCCTTAGAAGAACGGCAAAAGAAAAATCACCTGGTTCAGGTTTATGGAAAACACACAGCCATAAACGTTGTACTATCCACAAATAACAACTTCAAAATCACCAAAAATAACTCCCTAACGGAAATAATTACAATAAAAAAGGAGAGAAATTCTGAAGAAATACAAGACAAATTCAATAAGGAAAAGATCATGAAAAATGAGTGGTTTGATAAATAATTTCGTTTTCTAGCATAAAGCTTCCTACTTACTGATTGCGAGGGAAAGCGAACTGATGGGTGGTACAGATAAAATACGGTAGAGAAGGCTGCTCGCTGAGTTATTAGCTAATAGCTACGGCAAGGTTTATCAAAGGACGAGGGTGGTCGAGTCATTAAAAAGGTTATACCGAAAAGAACTAAAAGTGGACTAATAAGAATGATAGTAAAAGTAAAATAAGATGAAGATTGAATTCAACACGAGAAAGTGAAATGCTATCATAAAAAACCTGGCGAAAGGTACCAGGTTGAGAAACAAAAAAAGTGTAAATAAATACTTGGACGAAATCCATGACTACAACATTAAAATTAGTGGGGAGAGAATTCATTCGCACGTAATTTAGAGTTAGTAACTGGTCAAGGCAATTCGTGCAAGCCATATGCTTCCTAAGAAGTCAAATAAGGAGAAGGAGAGCATATTTAAAGCAGTAATAAAAACACCTTTCCGTTTCCAACATCCACTAGCAGCGTTCTTTTATATACCAGTTTCTCCGTAAATAACAATCCAGTGCTCATTCCTCTGATAATTTTCTTCGTAAAAAGTGGTTAATATAAGCAGGGCTCTTCTTCGTGAATGTAAATGACCACAGCCTGGCTTAATTCTATGCTAGAGATATTAAACTGAGGGACGGCGGTTAATACTTAATGGTGGTATTGGGAAATGAAGAACTAAAGAGAACGATGTACAGAAGTAAAAAATTAAGGAGACACCCAGCAAACAAAAATAGACAAGCCGGAGCCAGTTCTCAGAACGCAGCATTTGCCATATGAATTGGGCGTACGAGAAATTATGCCGAGCGTAACAACGATCGAAAAATAAACCCAGAACAGAAGATAATTTGCGAACTAAAATGCATAATTAAGCTAGCGTATTATTATCAACAGTTGGCTGTTGATTGATATTTCGTACAGAGTATGTTCTAGACGCGAGAGTGAAGTACTTCGAACAGTACTACACTATACACATGCTGGAATTATTTTTACATACCGTCTGTCTTAATTGTGAGTTTATACAATGCTCTTTCTAGGGCTTTGCGTGGCCGTTCTGGTCGCAATGAGATGCGCACGTGGTAAATATCCCCAACTCAAAAAACTATACCAAAAATCACTCGGAGATGTTTGACTCGTAAATGGCTTTCTATTTGTTCCTGTATTCTTATTCATACCGAAAAATAAGCACAATTATAAAAACATAATATTTTTACATCCTTATATAAATATACTCAACAACATCAAAATTGGGAAAGTTTTTAATTTTTAGCAGTGGCATGTTGGGTCCTTTGACATATTCATTTGGAATATGGGCCGTCAAATCTGCAGGCGCAGGTATAAGTGTTGAATAATTTACGTACGTCTAGAGTTTACGACCTGGGAAATATTGAGAAAAATATTTTGCATACTTTTGGGAAATTAACCCCGAGAACTTCTGGGGAAGCAGACAAGTTCATCTGACATGCATGTAAATCTGTCGCAAAATGACCTGTCAGATTCTTTTCGCTATGCTAAAATGTCTGTGGTATTCAATAAAGTGTTGGACTTGATGCACAGTACATCAAACCTAATAATCATGAATATAATTAATCTTTGAATAACTAATATTCATACACCTAATTGTATTTAAAAGGATGATAGTATGCTAATTTTTCAAAGGATGCTATCTTACAACATCAACGCGGTATCATACCACATTGTCCATTCCCCAACACACACATACCTATTTACGTGTGCAGATGCTGGGCCATCTTGTAAAAACTACGAACGAATTTACCGCACTTCCGTAGATTATGTTAATGTATAATGTTAAAATATATTACAATGCAACAATTTCAGAGTGTAATGCACACTTAGCGGATGACTCCGTTAACATTTAATGTTGCGGCATCTCCCGCAGTTTCTTGGAACATATAACATACTTCAGAAGTATATTAATATTTCCAAGTGGCATTACAGAATTTCGTCAACAAACTCTCGGTAACATTTCTGCAAAGAGACGAATTCGTATGTTTTAAAACTACGTTTCAATTTAGGGGACCTAATTTATAGATTTGGTATAAAAACCATTAAAATAACTGCAGCATACAAGGTTAATTTTCCAATTGCAACTTTATTGGTTGTTAAACGCCAAAACCCTTGTTTTATTATTTAAAACTTGAAATACAACTTGTATGCACCGAATTGTGGTAAATCAATCATTTGAGGTATTTATTGGACGATTTAAGATCATTTTTACGAGCAAACGATTGCTATAAAAACTCTGCCGAGGGAAAAATAATACATCCACTGAGTCCTACCACAGCACATTAGGATACATGATTACTAAAACATCCAAACCCGTTTCGTGTCTACGGTTTGGTTCATGAATGTCTCAAAAACGAAAACACTGTTAGATAATGCAATTAAACTGTCTCTGAGAAAACAGTGAAATTAAAAAAAAAGACAAATCAATTCCCAGTGGTGAAAGCTACACCAGACTTTACATCGCTCAGGCGTTTTCAGCACAATAAAAACAATGACTATGTCACATATGTTCTCGAAGCCTGGGGAGCAAACGTTTTCTCACAAGAAAGCTTAAGTCTCTATCATCTCGGTTTAGCATTATTTCAATAAACCCTCACTCCTCGCAATACCCTTTCAAACACATTGCCTACACGAGAAATTTCTTTTTTAAGCTTATTGCTTACTGTCGTGGAAATCTAAAAGACTGCCAAGCTTCAAGTCACAACTCATCAGGAAGCTTTCGGGAAATCGAGAAGCCGAAATCTCTCCACATTCCAAAATTTGAAAGTTTGCATGCGAATCCACAATTCCCAGAGGGGCAAGCTTAGTGCGGCAACCACTTATGAGGTCTGACATGATAACTAGGTATCAAAAACTAGGCAAGTGGCGGCGGCGATTCTGAAAAACCGTAATTTAGATAACACCTTTGGGGTACGGGGCGAAAGGTAGGAAGACACATGGATCGAAGAGAACCACTCCCATTTGACGCGAGGGAGAGCGATGATCCGGGCCATCCCGTGGATGTGTTTAGTCACGAAAAGTCCCTTTTGATGCGGGACTCAGTGGGGCGAAGCCGAGTGAGGGAGCTGGACCGATTGTGAGTCGACGGCGGTACATGATTGCCTGTGGGGAGGCTGTGAAAAGTGACTCCCCGCCCGCCTTTCCTCCCCCCCTTTTCCCCGCCGCAAAACAAAACGGCTATTCAAGCGATAAAATGTCTCAGCATCCGAGATGTGATAACGGTACCACCGAATCAGCGCCGGACTCGATTCGAAGAAAATGCGAACGATCGTGAGCCTCCAGGGTCCGTTGGAGAAGGTGAAGGAGGAAAAAAATTAGAATGAGGACGGTCAAAAAAGAGAAGAAGAAAAAAGAGGGCCGTAAGAACCTCACACCTGCTGGCCTCCCCTCGTGGCCAAGCCAAGACGGACAGACTATAGGGAGGACTATCGTGTCCTCTCTCTCCTTCTCTCTTACTCAAGAGGAGTCTAACCTCTCTTATGCTGCTGCATCAGCGACAGCTTCCCATCTTGGACGAGGGAAGATTGGAGTGAAACCAGTTTAGGGCTAGTGGAGGAGGAGGTTGCGATTCCTGCCGTGCAAAATGAACCACGGCGTAGTAAGACCAGGGACGTGAAAAGGGAGGGTGAGGCGGGGGAGGAGGTTGAGGTTGCGAGAGAGAGAGGAGGTGAGGTCGAGAGAGGAGAGGGAAGAGAAAAACATTGGTGAGGACGATGGAGAAAGAAAGACGCTTGGTACGCCGAACGTTGTCATCCAAATTAGCGATGAATTCAGACGAAAGTCGAAAACGGGAAGAGTTATCACTTCTGAGCATCAGCGATAGATTGCTACAAAGAAATATATGTGTCTAAACAAACTAAAATGAATTAACTTCCAACACCTTTTAGGCACCAAAGTCAGACTTTCACACCCACTCCCAAGACCACCTCATGTTAACAACAAAATTATTCGCTCAATTATTTGGGTTTAGAGGATTCAAATGGGATAAAAATATCATTTTATATTCACTATAGTGTGTATATAATACTTTTCATTGACATTTATACTGAAAATTTTCAAAGGAGCGCATAACACAAAGTCCTCGTGTGCACTGAATGACAGAACTACGAAGTTTGAATCCAAAACTTCGTCTATTTGCATTCATGGTTTCAAGAAAAACGACAATCCTCCTGCTGGATACTTGAATCTGAGGACGATTATCTTTTTATAACCATATTTGATAGAGGCTTACTTCCCATTTCCATAATTTTTATCGCTGTATATCCTATAACCAATATGGCTTGGAAAATGGACTCACAAGAATTTTTAATTACTAATGCAATCGTACCATTAAAAAAGAAAACTCTACAAGCATTTAATAAAACGCACAACATACTACTCATTGAAATTTGAGAAAAATTCATTTCGTATTTCACTGATATTAAACGTGATACTAAAAAAATTAAGCGCTTTTAATCATAAGTGTGCCCATCAAATGGTATATTTAAACTAGCACATTTATTAGTAATAGTCTACCGAATTGGGATATGTTTTCCATTGGCCCACTACACTATCCACTACCGTACCAATAAACACAATTAAGAATAGTATAACACAATATACCCTTAAATTCCACACTAAACACTACTGCGACAACTTCTTTAGCTCTGGATACACTCTACCTCCTTTAATTCCATCAAATGTCTATTTTTCCTTCCTCTACCTCTTTTTTCCAGCTTTTCCCCTCTATTAGTCTCTTGCCTCTATTTCCTCTGTACATATTGCATTCATAAGTCATGCCTTCGACAAATTTCTCCCCATAGCCCTACCATTTCTTCCTACCATGCCTAATACTTCTTCGTTTATTCTATTTTCCATTCGTTTCATTTTCTCCATTATTCTCCATACCAGCATCTTAAAAGCTTCCAATCTACGCTTATCTATTGCCTCATGGCCAACGTTACTGACACAAAAAGAATTACGCTCCATGTCAAAGTTTTACTAGCTATTTCTTTAGATATTTACTTAAGGTGTCTGTCAAGTAATTTATCATACATACTGACTTAATGGCTGTTACATCTTTCTGAAGGGTGAATTTCTTCCTACAAGAGCATTATGGTCAACGGATATTGAAGCTGTGACCACTTTTCCACCTAATCTACATCCAAATATTGGTCATTTAATCACTCTTGATAAAATAATTAACAGAAAGTCGAAGTTATAATTAAACAAAACTAACAAAATATAACAAAAAAGTTTCAACGTGATTCAACCAGATCAATGTTATATACAACGGATATAAGGAAGCAATCCTGCAGTGCTTAAAAATGATTAGTGTCGGCATAAAAGTTTCGCTTTTAGTAGTAGTACCGTAGTATCTCGACTTGGGAACATAATTTATTCTTAGCCGCAAAGTAACAACTATGATTACACTAGTGAAGGTGTAGCCATGGACGTACGTATATACAGTAAGCGAGTTGAACAGCTACGCTTAAAGTGTGTAGCAAGAAGTGGATACGGCAACGGCATCGTAGGAAGTGAGAGCCTTAGAACAAATTTTACAACTCTGTTGTCCGCATTAATTACTCTAAAATAACACGAATCAGAAAAGCATCACAGCTGGTATCTCATGAATCAATTCGTATCTAGAAGCCAAAATGGAATATGAAAACTGCTCACATCTCCTAAAGTTCGTCTGTTGAGCGGTTCGTAAGTCAAAGTATCACTGTTTTAGGTTTAACTGGGTGTGTCGACCGTGCAAGACACTTCATCTGTCTGCAACACATACAGCCTAAAATAACTAATATAATGCTGTAAAAGCAATAATTACATGTTACGGATACAAATTGTTTCCTATAAAATTGGCACTGATTTAAATCATTAATAGACAATGAATAGCCAGGCTAAAAAAAGATCTTAGCCTATACAAAAAGAGCTTAGGCTTTATAGGTCAGAAAAAATTACCTGGTTCTCTCCTGATACTCTGCCTCTTTCGCGGAGGCAGTTGTACATTATGCTCCATTAAGATGTCTTACAGTCAGAGGAGAGTCTCAGACATCACATCGAGGCGCACACGCCCGCCCTATCCAATGCAAAGAATGGGTGCGGTCACGCTGCCCTCTTCTCGACCGTATGATCGCGACTTCTTCCCTTGAGGGATGAGGGCCGTACCGATCTATCCAGTTCGAAAATACGCAATTAGTTGTTTTCTAAAATATGTCAGTATTCCACTTATTCAAGCCTGTATTTTTCAATGAGACTTTCATACATTGAGTCGAGACCAGAATAGATTGCCACTGCCTCATTTGCCAGAAAACGGTTTTATTAGTATCTGAAATCTCTGTGCGTCCATAAATCCATACAAAAGCCACTCAAATTCCCGTCCTAAACAAGGAGATGAGAACTGTTCTCTGTACAATTAGATGGAGAGGAGAATAGTCAAATATCGAGGGGAGGGGACTGTGAGAATGAGTACAGATGATGGAGGGGATAGTGGAAGATTTCTCGTGTCTTTATTCCTGTTGAAAATCCGCACCAACCAAGGCGTGTACGTCGGATGCCCTGAAGTGGCTCACATCTGGAAGAATAAAACCCCTCTCCTACGTAAACTATTAAATGCATACTCAATGGCCTTGAACCCTTGTTTCCTATAAAAATATTCTACACCTCGGGCTCAGTAAAATTATAAACCTATCCCCTTTCCTTATATCTATTTCTATGTGTAAATGAATATATATATATAATAAATATTTATATGTATATATTTTAATTGTTTATACAACATTTCACGACTATGAACCGTCAAACTCCAAAACTTAAATGGCATGCTCTGTGGCACTCATGAGGTGTACAAGGTCTTCCAAATGGCAACTGTTACTCCATCTTGGGCATCTTGATAACCTCTGTCATCAAATCTTAGGATTTAAAAACCTTTTCAATGTTCTCGTTAGTGATTAAAATATGTTCCTTGTAGGCAGATGCAAACAACGTTAAAATCATGAATTATAACTTCCGCCTTCTCCTTACGTCTATAAATGCAAAACATTGAAATTGTAATATTTAATACAAAATAGAATAACAAAGAAAAATATAAACACCAAGCAGCCTCCGTCCCAACTCAAGGAGGAGTTGCGCTCTATGCAATGTTTCTTCCCTTCTTTCCCGGGAAGGAAGAGTCTATGAGAGCCTCCATAGCCACCGGATGAGGGAAATCGCCTAACAACGGAAGGGCTGCGGGAAGTTGTTTTTCCACGCCTGGCCGACAAAACCTCGATTGAGGAAAGTAATGAGTTCTTGAAGATACTCGGGCCGACACCAATTTTATTATTCTCAGTTTTTTTTTACGATTTTCGCTGATTGATATGGCTCTGCCGATTTCGCTACTTGGTTACCCTGTTTGATGATGAGAGTTTCTGTTATACCCCTAGGGTGCACTTTTGAATAAGTACTGAAGCTAAAGAGACAAATAATCTTGAATCGACAGTTTTCCCTTGCTTCAAATGTAATATTTATCAACGGCTTTACTTCCCACGGCCTGATTCCCTCTTATAGCTCTGGACGACCACAAGAGTAAACTGTTTGGTTTCCCACGTAATGGAACAATGGGGAGCGGAGCTACACTTTTCATCCTCATAATATACAACGCCATAGCGCGGGTAGATGGCCTATAGCGACATGATCGAAACTCTGGAATTGAAACAACGAATTTGAAATTGAATGAATGTTCTGACTGGAACCGATTCGTAGCATAAAAACGCCTTTTTGGGTAGCATAGTAGTTTGCGAACCTTGAAATCTTATCTTTCTTCATAAATTTCAGGGCAGCTAGCGATATAGCCCTCCGATCATCCGCTAAGATGTTTACATTACGAACCCTGATCATTGGTTATTTAAAATAGTACAATTACAAGCGATCCTAAGAGATTCTCACTTTTGTATTGTACTCCAATGATGTGCCGATGTAGAACTGTTTGCAGCAATTCTGTTCCGAGCAAACTGAGCTTTCAGCGGTTGTCGTCGACGCAATACTAGTCACATCAGTGAAACTTATGACACATTTACATTGCACATTAAGCTAACAATATAAAATAAAATTAAAATTTTGTATAGTAAATTATGCGAACAAAAAAATTATAATCTCTCATTGTTGAAGTCCTCGTATTTTAGGGAACTCAAGCCCTTCTAATTTTTTCAGCATGCCTTGTCCTTGTATTATTCGTTTATCTTTTCCAGATTAATTCTTTGTTTCATACATTCTCTTCTATTTAAGAGGTCTATTATTCTTCGTCTTCATAGCCTCTTCCTCAAATTCCCCCTAAACTATCTCAGTGTTTCCATTCCTCTCAAAACATTTACTGGTTCAATTGTATAAAAATGATGCAAGGACGGTATAACAAGTATACAATAAAATAAAGTATAACTTATTTTCCTTGCTGAATAACTATCTCAAATTAAATCAACAAAGTTACCTGGTATCTCTTTTCGAAGGCGACGGTATTTTTCCTTATGTTGCTGATATTAATGTTGGCATTAGGTAACTGATATTAGTTAGTTGGCTATACGAAACTACTGAATATATTTTTTTTGTGGATATAACGTTTTTTTCTTAGTATGATTGCTCTAATGATAGTGGTGGTCCTTTCACCACGAATTTGACAAATATAATTTTTTTCCTTGCGTAGTATTTTTTGGTTTTTTGTAACTGCCAGTCTTTCCCGTACGGTGGGTGATCTCAAAGCTTCGCGTACTCACTATGCCTGGTGTGGATCGAAGCTTTGCCATATTCCATGCGGTGTCCTGTAGCAAATTACGTTCATGTGGGGAGAAAAGTATTAGTGCAGCGATTAATCCACTAACAACAAACGCCGAGTGCGTGAAGATACTATATTTCTTTGTTATTCCACGTTAAAAGCAGGATGCTTGTCGGAAGTTGATTGCCTGTGAACCCATAAGTGACACCAGTAAAACATAGGTTGACGGTATGTTAAATTTTTTTCCACAATCCCTAATCTCTCTTTTTGACTAGTCCATAACTATCATCTACTTGAGTGTAAACGACAGCGATTTCCACGTTCAGTAATATTACTCATTTATAAATAAAATATACTAAAAAAACAGGTCAATTAGGTAATGTCACGAATAAAGAGCAATGTCTGGAATATCCGAATGGGAAGACATTTAGGTTAAATATAAATGGATAAAAGGGTTTTAATGGAGATGCAGTTAACCAAGTAAAATCGGAAAAATTAACGGAAGCGAAATGAAGAACAAGGTCGAACCGATGAGAAACCTTAAGGGAGAGATTAGGACAAGAAAGTGACGCAGGGAAGGACGTGGTGACATGAGAAGAGGGAAAAGGGAGGTGATGAGGAGTGGAGTGGGTATCGAGGGTATTCACAGAGGTTGAACGACATGGAAACAGAATCCTTCGCGGCAAATCCAAAGCAGATGCGACCTCAGTGATGAGCGAATTCTATAGAAAGGAATAATGCATTCTCTCACCATTCTAAAAATGGGAAACAAAATAAAGCTTTTAATAATAAACCAGTTCGTGCGTGAAGAAATATCGGCTGCCATCGCAAAACCGTTTCTGCAACGCTGATTAGTACAGAAAACAAAAAGACCGCCGAAGGTCCTATTCATCTTTAGACTATAAAAATCCACGACCTAGCCCATCGGAAGAAAACAAACCCGAATGGTTTCAAAGAACTGTTTTTCTTACCATGAGCAGGAAAAAATAAAAATCGCATAAAAAGTCGACCTGCCGATACTTTCCGCTTCCTTTGCGTCTGAAGAATGAATTTGAACGACAAGAACAAATTGCGGGATGAATTTAGAATTTCTGAGCGGATGGAAAGGAAGATAAAGGAGTCTAAAAATAAACAGGAGGCTGGAACTTGAACACTTCGCTTACCATCGTAGATCTCTGCAATAGACAATAGGTGGAACGGGGAAGAAGTTTGCGGGAAGGTGGAAGGCGCCGAGGGATTGGAAATATATTGTTGCGCAGGAGGGATGAAGGGCCGATGAGAGAGGTTGTTGGGTGACGTGGTGGAATGTTCGCCCTCCGGAGTGGTATGTGGATGGGAATGAGGGCCGCAGGTTCCGAGAACTTGAGATCAACCTCAGGTTTCCATCGATTACTAATCTTACTACTGGAACGACGATTTGGCTTGTATGTTGCACGATATCCATTGGATGACCATGGATTTCCGAACCTTCAAACTATTAATTTTGAATGTCAAACAGGTAAAATTAAAATAAATCTTGAAGAATATTTTATCTTGCATAATAAGTACACACATGTATAATTTTTAGTTTACATAGCGAATCATATTTTTTTAAGGAAAGGCGCATGATGAACTTATTTAAGCTACTTAAATATATATTAATAGTTTTGAACGTTTAAATGTCATCAAGATAGTGTATTTTTTATAGGTTGAGAATATTTTAAGATATGATATAACAGTTTGGAGATCCACTGCTTCTACAAAAATTAATTTACTAAAAAATAAACTTCCAAAAATCCTAGAGAAAATGTCTGAGGCTAGATAAAAAAAATACAAATATTATACATGTAGATGGAAGAAAAAATTTTAATGAAATACCAAAATATTTAAGAATATTGCAGTCAGGAAATGCTGTGAAAGGGAAAATAAAAGACTGGCTATTGCACATTAGGGATTAAGGCTTGGAACAAAACTTGATACAGAATATACGTAGCTTTATAATTGCAACACTTTCAGCTAAACTTTTTGTAATAAAATGGAGCACCTGCTGTCAAGCCAGAATAGACTGACTTAGCAAGACCAGAATGAGTATTCCATTTATAAATTTTTAATTTATACTAATATTGTATATTATAAAGATCATAACACTATGGTACATGATAAAGATTTTCTGTAATCGTATGTTGTATTGATTTTCTGTAACTCTGTTGTATATCATATATGATGAAGATTATACTGCTATTGGAAATGAAAAAAAATAATATTAAAATTAAAGAAAAATATCAATCTATTAGTAAAGTATAATTTAGGATGGTCGGTTGGTGGGAAAATCCAGTGTCCAATTTCTAATAACAATGTTAATATAAAATACTCACTACTCAAATAGTTAATTTTACCCTCGAAATCTCAATGGCATACAACCGTAGCAACATACATGCACAGGTATCATCGAAAATATTGCCAAAATGTGTTTAGGGCATTTCAAAACGTGAGTATTCATTGGAATCTCTGATATAATTTTCCATTTTAGGTAATTTACCTTATTATCGTATACTAGCTTTACTAAAACCCTTAGATTTTCCGTGACTGTGTCATCACTGAAAAACTTATAATTTTACAATAAAGATAGAAATAAAGGTATGGTTCGCGGAAAATAAACACTAAAACTTCTACAGTAGAAGATGTGAAGTAGAAAAATTCTACAGTAGAAGTGTACGTCAGCAGCGACATGTAAATCCATATCCTGGCTGACTCAAGTCTATCTTACTTTCTTCATGAGCAAGTGCAGAAAGGGGAAAGCATTACCACCCTTCAGTCTGCATCTTTACGGCCTTGGAATTCAAAACATACTTTCGCGCTATTGTTTTCATTAGATTTACATATAGGAGGAGTCACAAGTTATACAAGAAAGAATAAAGAAGCTATATGTGCTCTCATTTAATTAACTAAATAGAAAATAATATAAAAACAAGAGCGACCCAATTTTGAATAAAATACGAGTGCTAAGTTTTTAGTCACATAATTGTTTCATATTTCCGAGTTAATTGAACATGTGGATGATCGAGTGGAAGAATTCCCGAACTTGTAGAAATACCAAAAGTTCCCTCGTAATTTCACGGTCCAGAGATGAAATCTTGATCTCAATTTGTAAAGTGCTAATAAAAATGTGTGGATTTTCTATTACTTCTCTAGCAATGGGAAGCGTGGTATTCCAGATTCCCAAAGATTTATATCCTGTCACGGAACCGAATCAAGGTAAATGAAAATTGTCATACTATTAATACTCCATATTTATCCTATCTTGATTTACAGGAGATTCCATATGAATTTGTAAAATCAAAGTGCTAACTTGAGTGTTGTAATTAACATTTTATAACTGTTTTCAGTTCAAAAAAACCACTGAAATGATTATCTCATTGAAACAAACTTATTTGGGTAATTCTGAACTTTATACTTATCGATATATATTTTTACAAAGCATGACTGAGTGATAAATATTAGTTTCAATTCAATTTCAAGAAGTCTATGGATCCTTCAATCAGGAAAACTAGTTGATTTGAATCAATTTTCTTGTAACATGTACTGAGTTCCTATTTTCATATCTTTAACATAACAGAAATACAACAAGTAATGTTTAAGGGTAGCATGTGAAGAAGAAAGTGTCATTTTAAGAATAAAATTTAACTTAAATTGAATCTCCGCAGTACTTATACACTATACAGACAGTATTTTATAGCACCCATCTCGATAAAAGCGATCTGCAGAGACATGGTTTACTGAAGAAGAATGGAATTTTTTTAAAATTAAGGGAAGCAGTTGCTAAATATGTGAGGTCAGCATTCTTATTGCCTCTGAATTTGTATTTGCTGGATACCTACATCAATTATTCTATTAATTCGATATGTTTAGTAAATATTTACTTAAAGAAGTCAGGAATGCGCAATTATCCAACAACAACAACAATTCTTATCTTTGTAAGTAATTTCCACATCGAAAAAAATGACTTCTCTGATATATTACCTGGAAGAGACTTAGAAACAACGAAAACAATTCTTATGAACCTAGTTACATACTCTCCTCATTCGAGTCAAAAGCCACAACTATGGATCCAATCAGACAGAAATAAAATACGTGATTGTAAAATGCGAATTGATAATTTTAATTAGGTAAAATTGGATACCCAAATAAAATATCGTTTAGATTCAGCATCTTAATTGTGAAAAATGTATTATTTCTCACTCACAAGTATCAGTAAATTATTTTCTTATGTGAATTAAATAAATAGAAAGGAATAACCTAAGAAAAAGGCCAAAAGAAAAGGACGAAAATGAGAATTAGAACATTTAATAAATAATGGAGGGTCTCAAGCAAACCCTAATCAGATGTTTTGGCGAATGAACGAATAAATTGTAAAAAAATAAATTCTAAGGGTAGAACAACATTTTACTTGGTATTTCCATTTCTGGTCGTACTCTAGTAAAATACCTGCGCGGGAATAGTGTGCCAAAATTACTACATTACTGAATGAGAGGATAGTAGCAATCAAAGTACTACTATAACAAAAAATCGCTATTAATTATTGATTTTTATATTTAAACCACTTGTATTTTTTCAAATGACATCCAAGTTTTTTTACCTGAAATATACAACTTGTTTTACGAGATTCTCCGATTATCATTAACTCGCTTCTATGGTACATGCGTATTAGACAGCTTGTGAAAATTAATGTTCATATTGACAGATGGCCAAAAAATCTAACTTAAATCCCTACTTTAAAGATTAATTTTAATTGCAATAACTGTACCTTTTCGTGTAAGTATCTCGGTCATCAAAAAGTTAATTATACAGTAGCACTTCATGTCAAGACAAGTAAACTCTGTGAGAAAAAGTCTATTAGTTTCGAATTTAACTGAATGTGTACCGTTGCATGCAAAAGCAACGCGTTGGCCGCCTCACTTTGGGCACGTAAACTGTGGGAAGGGCTCGCGGCCAAGACACCACTTGTCTGATGGGAAGTCGGGTGCGGGTGAGAAAAGGAGGCGGGGCAGTAGGCCAGGAGCCAGGCGTGAGTTGGTGATCTCGATGCATGAGGGGCGCCTGGGAGAGGCGAGACGGCCGAAAATACGGCGAGGGATGGGAACCGAAGGGACATCTTTAGTGGCATCCACAAGAATGCGGGACGGAGATCTTCGGGAGGGGGGAAAAGAGGGGAGGGGGGAGGATGCGACGGTGGGACGACAACGGAGTTGTGAGGGGCGGTGGGCGGGCGAGTGGGGGACGGAGGAGGACGGGGAAGGCGTACTCCCACCTCTTTCACACCTTCCGGCGTGGAGTGGCTTCCGTGGAAAGCGAAGGTGCTAAACGCTCCGCGGTGTTCCGCGGGAAGGGGGAAAACGCGGGGTTTTCAGCGCATGCGTCGTCGTCCGGCAGCGAAGCCGACACCGGCCGCTCTCTCGCTTGCCTTTCCTCGCCGGGAGGCTGGTGGCTCTGAAGCGCGGAGGATTATGAAGGAGGGGCGGGAGGGGCTTAGAGAGAGGGATGAGGAGGTCCTTCGAGATGGAGAATGGTAAATTCACGAGGCACTCGCGGGAAGAGGAGAGAAGCGAGTCCCTCGATTCGTCACTGTTTCTTACGTCCACGAGGCATGGGGTGGGGGGGGTCGTCGGCGGAGGAGGAGAAAGCGGCGGTGATGGTGGTGGGAGTGGAGTACGGGCGGCGGTGGACGAGACGGCCCGAGGGGGTGGGGTCAACGCACCTTGGCTCGACTGCGAGTCATGCCTGGGCAAGGGTCACCTCCAAGAAGCACGTGTCTTGTCCTCCAGTGTGCGGAAGCCGCGCGGGAAGGCAAAGGGAGGCGCGAAGGGGCGATACCGATGAAGATGTGAGAGACGGCAGGCCAGTCGGCTCGAAAGTTGAAGAGAAGGGGTGGTTGGAAGTGGGGGCGATGGGGGACAGGTGATTGTTTCAATTAACACGCGCAGCACAGGGATAATGGCGTCGACCGAATCCCTGCCGCGTATTAACCGAATTGTGGAGTGAATTTCATCCTTAAAGTGGCGGTTCATTGATGACGCGCCTCCTGAATTAATAGATAATTCTCGATTCCAAACACGCATCTTCTGAGGAATTCGAATACAAAAAATGTAATCAGTGAGGACGGGGCTATTCTCGCTCGCCAAAGCTACTGTCGAGCATCCCATTATCTCCAGCTATAAACGTAATAATTACGTTTTCCTTTTTGATGTGCACTGGCCCCATTTAAACTCCCAAAATAACTGGAGGTGTGAAAGGGTCTGAAAACAAACTAGGGTTTTCATCGAAATATAACTTGTCAACAGCTGACAACCATACAACTGATAATTACATTTAGCTTTTCAAATATTTTGTAACAATCTCCAGTTGAACTTCCCAGAAATCTCTTGAATGCGAAGAAACTCAATAAGAAGATTGAGTATATTTCATGATGTCATTAAGTGCTTCACTATTGAGCTTAAAGTATTAATCAATGTATCACATCAATATCAGACAATAGTAATAACAGGCCTATCTTCATTATTAAAATGGATTAATAAGTTAGGAACGACTTGATATACACAACTAAATGCTGTACATAAACTGAATTGACAGAGATGGAGCGACAATAGCTGCACACAGCGATAATAAAATGCATAAATGTATTGTGTTGGTCTCTACGAACCAATGCATATGTATAATATATCCGTCCAAAAACTGTTTACAATTTTTCCCATCAAATGGGCAATTGGAGCATATCTTAAAAGGACGGCATGCCTATATTTTGAAGAAATAATAGGGCAGAATATCTTCTGTAAAAAAGGTGGCTTCCACACATCCTGGCGGTGGCTTGCAGGGTATATATTTATAAAAGCAAATAAATATACCTCTACCGAATGTGGGACGCTTCCTAATACCGTGTATAAACTATTGGCTTACTAGCTGCAATGCAATGGGGCAGAAAATAATATCATATGACCAAACGGCAAATATTATTGAATAAAACTGTCCCTACTGAATGGGGACATCTAGATTTGAAAACGAACATTTGAGTTTCTATGCTCACTAACCAAAATAATTACTAAGTCGATTTTATGTTTAACTAAAAAAGTATCTATCTACCTACACTTGCAGTATAAAAACAAATCCAGTTTTCAACAATTTCAACATGAATTCCAAAAAAGGATTCCGGTAATTGAAACATGCACAGAAATGTTAATGAACTTCAATTATGAAATAATGAGGGTATTATAAGTGCACTTGATAGGGTTGTTTTGATAAAATTCATAAATTCAGGGACAGTTATGTATCCCCAATCGAGGAAGTTAAAAACGTGATCCCAACCACTGCCTACTCATCGCAATTAGCAAAGGTATTTATTTAAAAAACGGCTTTTTCTGCTCTCAAGATTGCACTTTAATTACAGAAAAAAATGACGAAGTTTCACAGTCAGTAAGTGAAGAGAGAAAACTGGTCGATTTTTTATTGCATTCCGCAAAGTCATCTCCTCAGTTTTACAGCCTAAGCCCAGTTTCCAATTAGCAGAAAATAAAATTTAGTTCAATGCACTGATTATTACTTGACTTTGCAATTCCTGGTCACCTATTCCATGAGGGAAGAGGAGATATCCCCGTTCTCCTATTCCGTTCACTCATCAACTTTTATTTGCACGGTGGTAGAAATCTCTTTAGATGCAATGCGATACTGAGAGCTTACTCGGAGACACGAGACAGCTAATATATCAATAAATACACGAGTGGCAGCGTTTACTGCATTCTTCAGGAAATTCCTATTCACGGCCACTACTTAAAGAGGGAAAAAAAGTGGTGGAAATATTTAAAAGGAAAACTGGTATTGAATGAGTGTATAAAGAAATACGTTAACGAGAAAAACTGGTTAAGATGAGAGAAAAACGTCAGGGGGGTATTTATATCGGTGTGATGGGTCATGGGACGAGACTAAACACGTAACAACTGGAAGAAAATTCGCGAGAATGTAGATAGATGGGGAGGATTTTTTTGTCTCCCTCCCCCTGGACGTCGCCCTATTGTCCGAGGGGAGGGGGGGGAGTATGCGGGCGCGCTTGGAGCAGTCTTCAGCGCCGAGCTGGCGGGAGCGATGTATTCTTCGCCGGCGAGGTATTTGATTAACCGGGGAGGGTGGGCGACGGGGGGTGGGGTGGGAAGAGAAGAGGAAGAGAGAGGGAGTGGAGGGTCATAAGACCCCTAAGCACTTAGAACCACCGAGGTATGCGGCTCCAGGTGAGCGTGCTAGCGAACGGTGCGAGAGGGGGAGGAGTGGCATGAGAGCCCGCGAATGGGATGCCGTGCCATAAATCGCTAGGGATGGTGCACGAGGAGACTAGATGCACGGCAGTGAAGACGTAAGAAGTTCTTCCCAGAGACCTTGATTAGCGGGCGGTCCAAGATTGGCGCCACGACGCGTCTGACCATACGTGCGTAGTGTTGACCTTGCTAAACCGAATACGAGTAAGCATGCACTTGGGAGGGGGTGGGACATCATCGAAAGAATTACGTACGGTTATTATTACGCGGACTGGTCTGACGGAGTTCAAGACTCGGGTTCATGCCCCTCGCCTGAGCCGATACAACAAAGGACACTAGAGAAGCACCGAGGGTTGGAGTGAAGTTTTATTAAGCTATCACTTCGGCCGAAGGCAACTATAAAACTTATACGATGGGGACGATAAGATCACAGATTGCGGACGTAAATGAGATAAATTACTCAAATCCTTTATATGTCATGAAAATTAACAGCTGCCGATTTAAGTTTCTGAACCTTCAGTGCTTAAATTTTACGGAGAATCAGCACATTCGTCAAGAATTAAAACGAGAGGAAGTGCACCTCTTAGGTTCTAGTAATCACAAAAGATTGAGGTTCTGTGTAAACGTTCCAAGCCAAAAGAGATTTTTTTCGAGTCAGGTTTCATCTTGAAGATAATTCGGCACTTGAGTTAACCACCCAAAACTACTGAAAGAAAAACCTAACCTATACCTAAACGCACATACGACACACAAAACAAACTAATAACTTGGCATTATTAGGGACTGAGAGATAAATTGGTTGAGCACCTCCGTGCATCTAGTCATTATAAATCAATATTTGCAACTTCAATTCAGATACCTTTAGATCTACCCCAAAAAGGATCTAAGTCATTTTAAGATACACCTAAGAATCAAAATAGAAAAATTTTTTGTAACATACACGTAAAACGTATCAAGGCGCAAATAGCTTTGCAGGAAAAGCCCAAAATCAGATACGGCTAAGTTTTTTGCCAATGCCATTTTTCTCTTTTCTTTGCCCGCACAATTCGTGTCAATGATGTAGGTGGAAATATCATGAACATGAATAATTTTCAACAGCCTATCAGGTGAAAAGTGAAATTAAATATAGTCCTGCATAAAATCATACAACAATGTCTAAAAATAAATTCATCCAGTTATTGTACTGACTCTACTAATGAACTACAGCTAGTTTCACTCTCATTAAAGGGGAATCCGTTATATTTATTCCATTCATCAGGAATAGTACACCATAAGACCTTCCATTGACAAGAAGAGATAAAATTCTTCAAAGCATCGTTTAAACATGTTGACACGTTTAAAAACGATGCTGAAGAACTCTGGGTGGAGAACCAAAGCTGGGACAGAAGCCATTTTTGATACGCTGAATATCAAAAGCCAATACATGCCAATGCTGAAGACCAAGGCAATAATGGTTATAAATGTACGTATTTTTGTCGCAAAGCCACCATAGAAAATTTTTTTGTACAATAAAATGCGTAATGAAAGGTTTTAGTTTTTAAAATAAGAAAGTCATCATATGTATTTATGTATCAAATCAATTTAATTTGAAAAATAAATGCGATCCTCCTTTCTGTAGCTAAAGAGAATATCCACATAACATAAAAAGAATTTAAGCACGCTTTTAGGCGGTTTTATTGTTTTATTTAAACCTGCTCAAATGTTTACAGCCATAATCATGGAGTGAAATAATGTTGAAACCGTTGTGGAATACAAAAATATGATTTGGAACTATTGAACTCACAAAAGATTTTGGAAGTAAATACATCGGTATTTATTTGTTTCAATGGAGAGGATAAGTAATATCAGCACCTGGAGATTAACATATCAAAAGCATCATTTAAGTGGCTACATTGCCAATGTACCTTGACTCACCTTATTCAGAATACAAGGAAGTCCAATTTTCGGTGAAAAATGAGAATGAAGGCAAACTAAATAAGTTAGAATTGGGAATAAATTACACTATTCTCAGCAATAAATTAAATACAAGTCAATAGAACTTTTATAATGCAAGTCAAAATTTTAGAAAATAATCACATACGATGATTATAGACGGAAAAACAGTTTTAATTTACTAAATTAATCCAGGGAGCCATAGTTTCGAATAACGTTTTACACGAAATACTCGCATACCAGAGGAAGAAGCAATCCCTGGCGGAAGAAAGTCTCAGGTGAAAACAAAACATATCACATAAATTCTCAGCATATACATACATGTATTTGCATTCAGCACATGTATTTCCCTTATTCACTCAATCTCTCAAACAAACTATTAATGCAATTTCCATTTTAATGTAAAATCCGTGATCACAGTTTAAATATCATGCATATGAATTTTTAAGAGGATGAACAAGTTACCACTTGAAACAGTGAGCTGTAATTGAATTACGCATTATATTACATTTATTTAAGAAATGGGAAATTAAATACGCGTTCCAAAAACATACATGCCTGATAGTGCTTCGTGAGTCTCAGACTAACGAAGAGATTGGATACTATTAAAATATGTTAACTTTTTAAAATAAATTGATGCCAGATCCTCCAAAAAACTAAAATTTTAATCGCTTCAACTCTAATCTTTGCAATCCAAACCTCAAAAATGAAATCATCTCTCCTAAAGGAGTGATTTTATATTCGTCAACGGTGGTTTTATTCGTGAAGTGGTTTTATTTATATCGTCAACAAAACTAAACATGAGCATGCATGCATAACTAAAAACGACGCCTGGCTCGAGCACCATCGGCCGAGTCTGGAAAAGAACTTTATACTGCCCAAGTTGATTATGCAGCACCCTGCAGCATCTCCGGTAACGCGAGGTAATTAGTCTCCTTCATTAAGTGGAGATTTGAACGACAGCTACCCAGATAGGAGCGGGGTAGACGAGCCAGCGTCTAGCCTTAGTTTTCACCCGTAATCACATGCAAGCCACGGAGGGAAAAGCAATAAGGGATTTTTTCTCCATCTTCTCGCCCGAGGAATAAGATGAGGAGAGAGACGGTTAGAGAGCCTAGTACGTGAAAGGGGAGGATGGGCGCGAGGTGAGAAATGGGATGCAGAAAAGGGAAGTGGAGATAATGGGAGGGAAAGGGCGAAGGGCAAAGCGATTTCGCGGCGACAATGGCCCTTCAGCGAGTTCCTTCCCCGGAAGGAGAGAGAAAGAGAGAGGGTGCGAGAGGAGGGGGGGCATTGTCTCCTCTTTGGTGTGGAGCTGATAGTGTTTGCGAGGGGGTTGGAAGCCCCGAGGGGAGAGAAAACCGAGGAGAGGCGAAGGCGGTGAGGAAGGGGAGACGAGAATGCACGGGGGAAGGGAGGAGAGGGAGGGAGGTTGGCGAGAGGGGGGAAACGAGAGGGAGCCATCGGGCATCGGCCCCGAGACGCCGGCTGGGAAGGCGCGGGAGAAGCCAAGCGGCACGAAAGGTGGTGTGGGGCAGGGGGAGGCGGAGAGGGAAGGGGCGCGGAAAGAGGGAGACGGGAGGAGGAGGAATGCAAGCGGCGTCGGTGGCTGGGGATGAAGGGGCAGGGGAGAACGGCGGCAGCCATGGGATGCACGCGAAAACGCGGCGGCGAGGGTGCGGGCGGAGGGATGAAGAAGTGGCGCCAACACCTGACGCCATCGTCCATCTCGGCCTCGTAGGTGGCACTACCCGGAGGGGAGAATAAGTGGTGGTGAGGTGGACAGGGAGGGGGGATGGGGAGAAGCTGGGGAGGAAGACGAGGGGATGATGGAATAGGAGGAAGAGTGGATCGAGGTAGAGGAGAATGATGGAGGAATGCGAGATTTGAAAGAGGAAAGGAAGAGGGGCGATGAAAGATTAGATTCCTACTTACTTTACACGGATCTGCGGGAAAGATCTTCGAACAGACACGGAAGGATCTGGATAAATGAAAGATCGATAAGGGCGACTGGCGGAACAAGAAGCGTGAAGCTAGCTGTAGGCAAGTGAAACCGAAAGGACTGGAAGCAGGAGTACGGAGGCTATCAATTTTATCTGTACTTCTTTGAAAATAGAGTTTTGTAAGTCAAAAATGCATCTTATAACATGCCACATCTAGCCATTGAATTACACCTAATGTTTTAAGAGACCAATATATGAAAAACTAAGTGTGGAGTATTTAAATTAACTTTGTAGTAGTTAAATTTAACTAAGTAGTAATTAAAAACGCAATCAAACAAAGAATTTTTGGCCATAACAATGGGCTCGAACTTAGGGTACAATACGACACATACACATTAGAAATTAGAAGAATAAGACAGGAAAGAGGAGACACGTGAAAACAGGTACGTGGCTCGTACAAATAGCATGTAAAATAGGTATATGTAAAGTTAAAGTAGGAACATGTGGGTAAACACTCCCTTAGGAATGTGGACTCAGCGGCAAGGTTACCCGTTTGGCATACAGAAAAAATGGAAAAGTTTCCCATATAATAAACCAATTGCTCAAGTTTCAACAGGTAAGTGCGGCACATTCAATGTTTTCAAATGAATTCCCACACACTCATTTCAGATTTCACACAGACTTCAGATTTCCACAGAACAAAAAAATCTGGATAGCTCACAGGGTCAGAGCATTCCTCCACAAATCAAAAGATAAGTGGTGCGATATCCGATAGCGGAGGCTTTTTTGTGAGGCAACCTACGATTCGAACCAGTATTTAGTACGGGGTTTTAGAACATCGGAGTTTCAAATGAATTCCTCAACATCCATTCAATTGAATATATATCAAGGGTGTAGAAGCAAACTACATTGAACAAAATTGCAAGGCTTAGGAATACATTACTTCGTAACAACATAGGAAACCCAGGTCAAAGTCAGCTACGGGTATTATTTAGATATGCTGAAATTCTCTTCCATGTTACTTTAATGAGGATACACAGTACCATCTGTCACTAAGACAAAATACCCACTAAAGTTCTTAGAACTTAAGCGTCTTCACTGGGATGTTTACAAAATAAACATCAAGTTGTACGATCGTTAAATTGAATGAAGTGCAAAATCATGTTACCGACTTTGGGCAATGATTTTCGCGAGAATGACGCAAAATATTTGATACTATTGTCGAAAGTAGATCGTGGTTTCCAAAAACTCTTTTATTGACGTCTCCTTGATCAAAGACACGCCTTTTATGAGTTTTCTATGCTATAATAAATGAAAATGCATAAAAATCGAACAATTTAATGGTTATACAAATGGGTAAATTCACAATAATTAATTAGTTGTGTATTAAAACTCTAATAGCACAAATATTTAATTTATTGATTCTAAATATAACAAAGCACGTCCATAATAGCAATGAACTCCACAATGGGTAGCTAATCTTAAAATTCCCCTTTTGTTGTTTTCGGCGCAAACTCTTGCCTCCTATAGATTCACAACGCACAATTTGGGGACAAGTACTGGGGATAATCACAATTGATTATGATGCCTTGGTGGGCATCAAGTCGATATAAACTTAACAACGGATAAAATAATTGGAAATAAAAAAATAAGAATGGTGGGATGGGGATAGCTTGGAAAAGAGGAATCATCAAGAAACCTAGAGATAACTTTACAAACCGGACTATCATAACTGAGGCACTTATGAATGAGTATGAGAAATACTCAATAAAAAACACAGTCGAAGACAAGAGAGAGAAATCATGTAACTACAACTTAGTTGCGCAAAAATTACGTAACTCAGGGTGTGGTTAAATTGTTTCGGATAAGTGAGCAGGTTTTGTTTTCCGAGCTATTGAAGCTACTGGTGCTCTCAGGTCGGTGACAGGGATCTAACAAAAAACAAGGTGAAACGGACAGAACTGTTGACACAGTCAAGAAGTAGTTTCGACACCAAAATGATATATCATACCGAACTATCGTACACCGGTGTGATATATCGGTGATAATATTGGAAAGCACAGTATTATATTTCGAAGTATTTTGTTTTTGTGCTCATTGCATATTTTAACAAGGGATTATAGGATTGGGCGAATATTCACGGAAAGAATGTTTTGTCTCTCGTACATTTTAATACAAAAAAAATTCAATAAATATGATTGCACAAAAAAACATGTTTTACCTAGCCTGTCATTATCTCTTGTCCATTGCATTACGGACAAATTCTTTCATGAATATCAATACTGAAAAACATATAAATCGTGGCATCGCATAATCCATTTCACATAAGTTATGATATGGCACGAAACACTTCTTGGTAAAAAGTATGGGAAGAGAAATAACCCAATCAAGGGAAAAAACCCAGCTACCTGCATTATGCTAGCGAGGTTTGCGGTTTGAGGGAAAATGTTGCACCTAAAAACAAAAAAATGGGACCCCGATAAAATAAATATGAAAAACAATGGAATTTTGAAAACTTTGCGAAATGGAGAGGGAAAGTGGAAACGAATACTGTAAAGAAGATAGTATTGAAAACTTAAACTTCGAATAAAATGCTGGATAGCCAGCCTGGATTGTATTCGCACACCACGTTTTTAATTGCCTGAGAACACTCTGCAAGCGTAATTACTGAAAATCAACCAGTAAAAAGTTTTCAAATATATAATTAGTTGTCTGCTAGGTTTCGATTATATTTCTCCAATAGTAAAAACATTGGAAACTTTTGTATATACGTAGTGTTGATGACTTCTGCATTATAACCGCAGTGATACATTTCAATCAAGTAAAAAGACACTTGTGAACATATTTTGCCGTAGAATTAACATAAAACGATGACAAATTTGAATTCACCAGAAAATTTACTCTAGGAAAATGCATACAAAAAGGAAGAGTCATTATGATGTAGATTAAACACAAATCCAGCCTCTGTTACGCATTTCATTAGAGATGATTTATGATGAAAAATTGGCATGATGGCACATGCCGCAACAATTGGAATCACCTCAATATTCCACAAACCTCGGTTACTAAATAGTGTTCATGCATAACATATATTATACACAGCTTCTATTCATTATATCATGGAATAATTTCCTTTTGTTATAAACTAGATAAGTTGAACAGGTTAACTTGTTAAAATATTCATCCTTTCAAAGTTATCACGATAATATGAGTTAACCCCATTACAGAGGTTGAAGTTCCAAGTCTCTGCAATGATAATTTTGTAGCAATGTACATTGGAATTCTATGCCGCTGCCCTCCAATTTCACTCAAACCTTAGCTAAATACATACTTAAGCCGTAAACACCTAAAGGTATTTATGTCAACTTAATCATAACTTATCACCGCCGTGGCATCGCTTTTTAGTCACGATGGAAACGGAACAAGCACTCAGTAGTGTAGAGCGATGCACTGGAAAAATCTAGCCTTCCGGAGCACCATCATTTCAGCAATCCAATTAACTGTATTTTTTTACAATAAAATGGAAATTAATTCCACAAAACTGAGATACGGGTTATAATTATTGATAAAAGAATATTGAACGTTACGGCTAAAATTATTAAATCAATTTATGGCGCATGAGTTCACACATCTAGTAAATTCTCTATTGTTCCACTTATAACTTGATAATCTGCCCAACATAGTCTTTAATCCAGACGCCAGGTGGAAGATTGAAGGTAGAGCTCGAGACCCTTTGTCCTGAATGTGTGCATTTCGCACTTCACTACATGTGAAACGTCTGACCCCCAGAGGGGCGACCATTGAGTGACGGTATCACGTTAAAAACATTGGGAAAGACAACGGGAAACCACCTCAATTATCAATCCCAAGACCAAATGATGGACACAAGAGAGAAATGGAGTCCTCGCAACTTCGGGACTCGGCTCATGCGGCCGTGTGTCGTGCCCGGCAGCGGGTGGGGGGGGGGGGGCAAGGCTTCCGCAGTCGTCATCCCACGAAACCCTTGCAGGGGAAAACCGACAGCAGCAGGACAGAAGACGCAGAAGAAGAAGACGAATTTAGTTAGAATAGGAACATGGAATGTTAGGACAATGTTGAGGACAGGCAAATTAGAGAATATTAAGCGAGAGACGGAAAGAGGTAATATAGATGTTTTAGGTCAATGCGAGGTGAGATGGAAGGATAGCGGAGACTTCTGGAGTTATAGAATAAAGAGGTACGAAATATAAATAAAGAGGTACGAACAAGAGCTGTCAACATAGAGCAAGCAATAGATAGAATATTACTAGTAGAAGTAAAAGTATAACTGACGAACTTCGTTATTGTTCAGGTCTACACGCCACCAAGCAATTATGAGGAAGAAATCGATGAAGCTAATCTGTAACCTGTTCATGTCACAGACAGCTCAGGTGGGAGTGGGGGACGGAGAGTCCGGATGGGCATTAGGAAGAGGAGTAAGGCGGGGTTGTCCATTACCACGGGTGCTGTTCAACTTATATGTGGAGGAAATTATGAAAGAGGAATGGGAAGAACTGGAGATAGGAATGAAAGTAGGCGGGGAATTCATAAAATCAGTTAGGTTTGCTAATGATCAAGCTTTAGTTTGTCAGTCAGCAAAGGGATTGCAAGCATTAAGGAGTACATTGAAAATTCAGTGCAAGAGGTATGGGATGAAAATCAATATCAATGAAACAAATGCTATGTGGTTTAACGGAAAGAGAAAGATTAATGTGAGAGAGCAAAAACTGGAGGCTGGTGGAACAGTTTACGTATCTCGGGAGTGCTTTGGAACAAAATGGTCAAGTAGTAGGGACGTAAGGAGAAGAACTGCGTTAGGCAAAGACGCTTTCACAAGGAGAGAATTGATGACAGAGACGTCGAGTAAGGATATTACGAAAGAGTACGTTAGAACTATGACATGGAACGTAATTGTTCGGCGCGGAAACATGGTCATTGAATAAGGATTGAATGGGTAGGGGATCAATTATAAAAACGGATAAATAGACACCGAAACTAAGAGTTCCGTAACCTTATCTCTGCGAACAATACCTTACAGGAATATTAAAAAGTATTCTAAAACAGACAGAATAAAAAAACCAACCGTTTCGCTTCAACATCTCCGTGTTCTCACCCGTAACAATCCCATAATCTTCTACACCCTACACCAATTTCTTTCCAATGGATGCTGTACCTCCAGCAATACAGTATATGGATGGAATTACAATTTACATGCATGGATATTACCAACTGATTGATCTCCAGTAAATATCGCAAGAAATGGCCGCAACCTAATCTGATATTCTGTTGGTTTTAGGTATGGCCATCAGTCGATTTTTTTCTCGAGTCTATTCTTACAAATGTTTTTCTCGTACACTTTCAAGTAACCTCCATCACAAAACTAGAGGACAAAATTCTATAAAAGCGAGAGAGGGCATGGAGGAGAAAGCAGGAAACTGCGTCCGGATATCCATCCGCAGATGGCTTCGGCTCTAAACTGGCTCGACCATATGCTTGCTCAATCCTACAAGTAAAACGAGTACCGCTCTGCATGGTTTTAGTTTCGCTTTAACCGTCCTCATCGACGATTAAGGAAATGAAAACGGTTTCCTATAGGATATCGAGGAAATTATCCCCTTCCTTGTCTCACTTAACCGCTAGTAAAGAAGACCGAACGGCGCCAAGGAATAAGAAATTCGCGATGGAGCGCCTCCTCCTCCCCATCCCATCTCCTGCGCACTTTTGGGAATGTCTCCGTTGGCCCCCATTCCGAAAAGTTCTTCACGGGCCATCTCATTTGGCGGACGAGTAGCTGCACCCATTACGGTGCCCGCTTCTCGCTCCCACTCCTCCCATTTCTCCCAAACAGCGCCCCTTTCCCCCCCGCACCAAAATCCCGAAATCTTCCTTCTTCTCCCCCGCCTCCCTCCGTTATCCTCCTTGCCAAAGCAGGTGAGTGCGAAATGGCAAGGGCGGGTCCGAACACACCGTGAGCGCTGGCGATTCCGATTTTGCATACCGAGTTTCGACGATGGACCTAATAAATGTCCCGGTCCACCCCCTGCCCCCCTCTCACACCCCCGAATGTGCCCCTCTTCCGCCCCCAATTCCATGCTCCCTCCCTCTTCTCGGCTCCCCTCCCTACGTGGTGCGACTAGAAGTCATCCTGGGAATCGGAAGATAACGGCGCTTTTCGCTAAAGCACTGCTTCGCGTCGCGGAAAAAAGAACGGCCATTCAGGTTTTGACGAGCACATTTACTCCCCGAGCCACGGCGGAGATCGTGACGACAGAGATTATTAGATGAGAAAAACACGGGAGTCCGAACTTGACACAGGTGACGTCCATATACACGTAGGTTGAATTGCCGCGGAGCTTATTGAACTCATACGTAGTGAACTGATTCGTGATTTTCTATCAAAGAGTGACCATTTTCGTTGGTTCTAGGGAAAAAATGTACACCTAAACCAAATCTGAAACGGTTAAACACGCCTCCTTTGATCAATATGCTTCAGAGGGAAAAATAGATGCTACAACAACCCAATGAATTTCTGCACTTGGTTTCCTTGATGCATCCCTAAGATCCGGTAACAAAGTTACTATTCCCACCAGGATACGTATCTGATGAGAGTTTTGCGAGTAGTCGTCCAAGTTTCGTTTGTCGATAAAGCGATATAAAATCAAAGGGATAATCTGCCGAAAACATTCTCATGGCCATAATACTATCAGAGGAAACAAAATGAAGTAATAAATAAATAAGGTGATGTTAATTACTGTTACATGTTCTAAATTCTAGGATTATTATGTGAATAATCCACAAGAGCATAAATCTCGACAAATATGGTTATGCTATTCAATCATCAGCTTCCTTGTACTCACAACAATTCCGTTGGCCAGGACGATAACATTAGGGGATACATTATCTATGAGAGATGTTACCCCTCTTTCAAGTGCTTTTCCGCATAATAAGACTTATAGATAACGCACTATTCGGGCAAGGCCATAGCTGCAGAGCTTTCTAAGGGTAATAATGGCAGTTATTCCTCTTCACAGCAGACCTGAGATTCAATCCAGTTAAGGAACTTACCTTGTTTTTTCCGGAATATTATGACCCTTAAGTTACCATAGTTCATTTCTAAAAGTAGATATTTACGATTCGTATTCTTTCACACGAATCCGGGTGTTCAGGGGTTGAAAAAAGATTATCATTTTTAAAAAGAGTTATTATGTGCATGAGGTCCCTTATAAAACCACATGTACATGATTGATAATTACTGAATTTCTATAGAATAAATATTCATGAATCACGCAACGAACGATGATCCAGTTAGGTTCTAAAATAAAACGGAACGCGTAAGACAGTGAAGATTTTACTCAATACTAATCAAACAGAATTGCAGACGTAAGAATTGGTATAGACTATTAACATTTTCATTTAAGTTTCTGTATCAATTCAAAACCCTTACCCCCGATGAAAATAAGGACAGTAATGAACACTATCGTCCGTAATTTTCAACGTGAATGTGGAGGAAATGGTTAAAGAAGAATGGGAAGCACTGGATATACGACTGAAAATCGGCGGAGAGTTCATAAAATCAGGTTTGCCGACGATCAAGCTTAAACTAGGCAGTAAACCAAGGATTTGAAATCATCGCTGTAGGCATTAGAAAGTGAGTGTAATGAGCACGGGATGAGAACTGATGTTAAAAAACGAAGTTTATGCGGCTTTCAACAAAGAGGAAGATATCATAAACGTTATAAATAGAGGGTTATAAACTAAAAGAGGTGGAACAGTGCACCGATCCGAAGCGTTTAGGACCAAACGGTAAAATTTGTAGGGACATAAGAAGACGCATCATGCAGAGACACCTTCACAAGGAGGGAGGAACTGTGGACAGGGATGTTGGCTAAGGATGTTACGAAAAGGCTCACTAAAACTTTGATATGGAGCGTGGTTTTGTACAGCGTGGAAGCATGGTCGTTGATGCAAGACGACAGACAAAGATTGGAGGCCATTGAAATGTGGGTGTGGAGAAGAATGGAAAAGATATGGACAAAAAGGAAAAAAACATTGAGAGCTAGGTACGTTGGGGGAGAAGAGGGCATTGTAGGAAGAAGTGGAAGGAGGCAGGAAAAGTAGATGCAGAGCATTTTGATTGGGGGTGGGATATTGAAGAATGATTGAGTGGAGAACATTAGGAAAGCAGGGTAAGGGTAGAAAAAGGGAGGCATGCTGGACGGAATGAAGGGAGGAAGAAGTATGCAGCTTTGAAGAAGGATGGGAGAGTCGGGAGGCGGATTGTGTTTTGTTAGGAAAGGCAAAACATGCATAGCAGTTCAGTCTTTTACCATTCAAATCTATTTTGAATGTTAGACTATCTAATCCTATTTAACTTTGTACAGCAGAGCTCATTCCATGCCAGCTTCCCTCGTAGACCTCAGAACAACATAGGTATTTGAGTGTAGTCCACGTGGCTTAGCCTTTCCGATGTGGAGTTAGAAAAACGTACCCCTCTAGTCGATCCCTTTCTGGGTAGGCAGAGTAAACAAAGCCTGATTTTAGGATAGGTCAGCATCTCACTTTTTCATAATCTCTTTAATATTGATCTATCTATCCAAGCATACTTCTTTCGCCTTTTTCACATTCGTATATAATTTATCACATACTCCTCTGCTTTTGAGACCTCTAATATTTCTTGTACGTTTCTTCCACCACACTCTTGGCCCAGCCCTTCCTCTCACACCATCGCAGATCATTTTGGTGTTTCCACCCTCATCCATAATTTTCATGTTTGTTGTGTATGAAATTCGCATATTTTCCATTGATTTCAGCGACATTTTCAGGTAGCAAACAAATTTTTCAATATTGCCATTTTTTTGTGGTTGGCGCATTTTTGAGAGATGAAACTAGTTTCACAAAAATTTGGAAGTTAAAGGGGTAATGCGGTCATCCTAAATTACTGACAATAAGTAAATCAATGTTATAAGAGAATTGTATCTAACATAATAATCTTTTCTCACCCATCTAAATATACCAGGGATTGTCATAGTTGTTCCAGTTTTTTTCATTTATTAAGGAGTGATAAATAAAATCAATAATATTTAAAATATGTTGTTTAATAGCTCGTAAAAATCTAAGAGACCCTAGAAGGTAAACATTAGAAATCGAACTCATGAACATTAATATGAACTTCTATATGTTGGATAGCTTTGGTCCCGTTATACACGCTCATGTATTTCTCCAAGCTATGACAATGTCGACTGCAAGAACATAAAAAATATATATTCCTCTTTGAGGATTTCTCTTCACTGACGTTACCAATAAAATTATGATTTAATATCAAGTTATAAACATTATTCCGAAAAAACTATAAATCAACAACTATAATTAACTTGGCTTATGTGTAGGTTCGTATTAATTTTCAACGACGAAAGAAGTACTTGGTTCTGTTTCGTCAATGCGCCTAATTACTAATTGATGCTCAATGTTATGAATTTTGTCTACACAGTCGAAGAAGAGAATTTTCCATTTCATTACAGTTTCTTGAAAAGAGAATTTTCCTTTGTTCTTTCGGCACTTTTTTACGAGAGAATAAAACTAGTTATGATTACTTAGCGAGTCCATATAAAACAAACGGAATTATCACTAGCTTTTCTAGGTGCTTCAAAGCGCAGTAATAAGCAATGTCAGTCTTCTCTCGGCATGCTTCAACATCATTAATAAAAAGGAGATGTAGCGGGCTAACGGGTTGACAGAATCTAACTGCCAAACAAAGGATCCAGGTTCAAACCGAGAATTTCCACTGAGAATACAGCGAAATCCTTCCCAGGACGGAACATTCACCTGTAGAGCTACGAGTGGCATATAAAGAATAATTTTATTCTAGGTAGACTTAACATTAGATAGCTCACATGTACCTCACCTATAAAACCAGTATTTGGGTTATAACTACGGGCGGTTTGCAAAAACAAAACCACAATTTGAACAGCATGTGATTTGTATATTCCAGAACAGCGATTGGTAAATGAATCACATTTTATACGGCAGGACTACTTTTTACCCGCAGGGCATTAGGTGCTGGAAACCAGCAAAATAATGCTCTTTCAAACTCAGATCGAATAAAAAAGGCTCACAAGTGATGCTTCTACAATACTTATGCTATTTCACTGTGCAAAAAACAATAATTTTAATAATATGTTAATATCTTTTATGTATTTAAATTTCTTGGAAAGAGAACATAAGGATGAATCATTACTTGGGACTTTTTTAATAATGAAAACCTTTTTACCCCGAGAACTCTCCATAGTTATCTGTCCATCATCACATCATGCAGGTGTATAGGATTCATAGTCAAAGGATTTTTCTAATATATTACCTAATGTTCAAAGGATATCTGGTGTATTTCTTCATTTTTGTAACAAGAACTGGCTAATTAGAAAAAGCAGCATTGAAATATCTCCACTATCGAAATGAAGAGCTCAAACGAAAACAGTTATTCAATGCTTGAGTAGGAGTGCTACAGTATTTTTAATTTTATTTTTGACATGGAGGAGATTATTAAAACTTAAAATTACATCAATACACAAAATTGCATTTAAAATATGAAATAACACTCCTAATCGGAATGTCATTTCCTCTTTTACCATCTCACAAATATTTCATCAACTTTCCCTGAGTAAATACTTCAAAATTTTTATCCATTGAACAATTGTATAATTAACCACGGGGTGCCCCCACCAAATACTGCTAGCTGGATTAGTTTGTTTAATTTGATGTGAATAAAAAATATATAATTTCTTTTATAGATTATAGGAAGATGAAGTCATTCTTATGAGGCCCTGTATGATAGAAAACAACTTTTAATGCAAAAAGTTCAATTTTAACTTGGAACTATGAATTTCATGCTTCGTGTTTCATATAAAATCTCCAGTGTTACTCATTATCATGCATACTATTATCCGATAGAATTGCTCATTACGACTATATTCTATAACCTAAGACATTTGTGACAAGCGACATTAGGATCCTTTCCCTTTGGTTATCATTTCCTAATATGCATGGCTATTTAAGTCAAAACACACATGAATGATTAAACACGACCAATAATTAACATCGATTGCACTAACCTGATAAACTCACTCCACAGAAATATCAAGAGATATTATTAATCTTCGACATAAAAGATGAAAACATGGGGCGGAACATATCGTGAAACGTACTTATAGACACGGGTAGTTAGTTACGTAAATCTCAACCAAGAAATTCATTGCACGGCTTCCACTTTGAGTTATGCATTTTCCACAAAGGGCGAGAAGCACATACTTGTCTATACGATGGATAATCAATTCAAACATGCACGCATTTTGAACGAAAGACGACACATTTTTTAATCAGACGACACAAATCGTTATCTGGATGGAGTAAACATGAAACAGGACGAAGAAACGACAATTAACATATGGTAATTGCATTCAGGAATGCGAGGATCAGTGAGCCAAACGTTAACTCCATTCGTTGCCTCTAGTAAAATATATGTGCAAAATGAATGAGCGGATGAAGTGGCGGAGGGGCATTAGTGCGTTGCACTCGAATACAGATTGCTATGGCAGCATCCTCCTTCCCCCCCACCCCGCGAAAACCTCCCTGCCGGGGAAGGATGACCCTTCCGAGCTTCTTACCTTCTTCCTCCCGAGGCAAAGAAACGGCGGTATTTCCTTTTTCTCTTCTTTCCTGCCCTCTTCCTCCACTCGTCGTAATCCCCTCATCCTCTCCTCTTTTATACCTTCCTCTTTTTTTTACTCCCACGGTCGCAGCTAAAAACGGCGTCAATTAGGGGTGGAAGGGATCGTACCGCGAGGTAAAGAGGAGAGGAGTTTACAACTTCGACAAAGCGATCTCTCTCTCTCTTTCTCTCACTCCTCCATTGAGAGAGAGTGATGGAAAGAGAAGCCAGCGCGTAGATGGATGATGGACGGGGGAGGAGGGCGAAGGGGGAGGGAAGGAAGCGAGTCAGAAATAGACAAAGGGACGTTGGGAGGGGAAGAAAAGTTAGTGTTTAGGTGCACGGGGAGGGGAGTACGAAGAGAGGTGGAGATTTGTGCAAGTCGCAGAGAGAGTGGGGGAGGAATAGAGGTGTATAAAAAGAGGGAGAGTGGACGGGAGAATGGGAGTGAGCGAAAGAACGACGAGAAGGAAGGATGGGGAGGATGCGGGCGGAGGAGGAGTGGGAGGAGAAGCATAAACCCGGCTGCTTGCTTCTTGCGCTAGTCCCATCTTCTCTGCTCTCCGAGGGAAGGAACAGACGAGGTCCTTGAACTGCAAGGAGAGGGGGATGGACTGTAAGGAAGGAGGGAGAGAGAGGAGACAGGGGCTAGCTAACACAAAAGGAGAGGGTGGCGGTTGGGCGAGTAGAGGGGGAGGAATGATGCCGGGAGGACTCGTGGGGGAAGAAGGGGGAAAATAGGCGAGGAGGTGGATGACGCGGGTGAGGCGTGATGCGCTGCGGTGGGGGTGGTTTTTGATCTCGCTTCGCACACAAAATGTTACTATTATAAGATGAGATCCGAGAGCGTGGAGGCTGGCACTTCAACCGAGATGTCATTTCAGGTCTCTCCAATTACGCAGTTCTGTACGACTACACACAAGAGCCTTGAATTCTGCAACTCATTTCGCAGGATATGACCTTGATATTTTGTATTGGTAATGAGAGAATTGCAAGGAATTGGTGCAGCAGGTTTAAGCTTTAATTTGATACATTTCACCCAAGAAAGCTAAAAAATGATAGTAAGACCGTCGTTATGCCATCGGCGAGAGCTAAGATTAACGGAAAAGTTACATCCCAGAGCAAGGTTATCAAATCCGAAATTCATTACAGAATCTTACACACGGATATCAATCTGTCAGGCTATATGAATCTGCTAAAAAATAACTCAGCCTTGTCAAATACGTATTAAATATAAATTTACCTGTATATCATGCAAAAGTTATGAGTGAAATGGGCATCATCATTAGATTTTTATCTAAAAACTTCCATTTCAAATGACAAACGTATTTTGATTACGAGTTGCAACGGATTTATTAATTAAATGTGAAAAATGTCGAGGCATTCGGTAGCTATAATGTTTAATTAAAAAATAGTATACATTCGATGAGAATGAATTTAAATCTGCCATATAGTAAATTCATATCCTTAATCATATTAAATATCTTGAAATGATAATTTGTAACAACAAAAGAACTTATTATTCTAAGAAATAATAACTGAAATTGACTTTCTAAAGATTTTAATTGATTAAATATTGTATTATTATTTTGTCTATATAATCTGTGCACGAAATATAAGGGTTTTGAGCGAACGTAAGATTTTCTGTTCCCATCGAATATTTTTTAAGTATTTATCACTGTAATTGAATAAATTGTTAGTTATTATTATTATTAGGTAATCTACCGGTTAAGGTAGGTCTTTGGATGGACAAAACTATCAAATAAATATTTTGTGACTCCCCACCTAGCAAACTAATCTATATCAGGTCCCTCTTCATCTCGGTGTACTTCTTTCCTCCCTTCATCCCGTCCAACATCCCTATCCTGTTCCTACCCTTACCTCGCTTGCCCAACATTCTCCCCTCTATTACCCTCTTCAACATTCCACTACCGCTCAATACGCCTTTCATCCATTTTTCCTGCCTCCATAGGATTTCTCTCAACAAACCCCTCTCCTCACCCACCATTTCCAGTACTTCCTCATTTGTTTTCCCTTCGGTCCATTTCACCTTCTCCATTCTTCTCCACACCCACATTTCAAAAGCCTCCAATCTACGTCTATCCTCCTGCTTCAGCGACCACGTTTCCGCGCCGTACATAGCTACGCTCCATATCAGAGTTTTTACGAGTCTTGTCTTAACATCCCTACTCAACGTCCCCGTCATCAACTCCCTCCTCCTTGAGAAAGCCTCCTTGCCTAGCGCAATTCTTCTCCTTACGTCCCTACCACTTTGACCGTATTGGTCCAAAACACTTCCGAGATATGTAAACTGCTCTACCTGCTCTATTATTTCCCCGCCTATTTTAATATTTAGCTTAGCCTTTTTCTTTCTGGAAAATCGCATAACCTTTGTTTTATTAATATTGATTCTCATCCCATATTTATCGCACTGAACCTCCAATTCACTCAACAATGCTTGCAACCCCTTGGCTGACTGAGCAACATGCTCACATTTATTGATGATTGCACTAATTGTTAGTTAATATATTCAAATAAATCACAGGTCTATCCTAAAGATAACCTATGAACCATACCATGCAATAGGTTTCAAAACATTTTATTTAACCTTCTGATGGAAACATTTTCTGCTGCCATCCTTAAAATACACCGCACTAGAATGATTGCATTTATCGATTTATTAATTTATTTGACGACTTTTGTTGGGGCGAGATTGAGACTATAGTTCCTTCTTTCCCCCAACCATTGTACATTACATTGAAAGTAATTACTCAACACCCAAGCCCTAGGTGGAGGAAAACCCAACTAGGCGGGAATCGAACCCGCGACCTCTGGGTTGCCATGCGAGGACGTTACGCCGTTACATCGGGGCCGGCAATTATATGTTGAGTTATTTGCTGCTATAATGTATTTATTTGAGAATATCAACCCTGGACCACATATGGACCCATTGTCGCCTCCCTGAATGGTTATGATGTATCATTTGTCTGACCTGACGTAAATGCAGTGGACAGCAGAGACCAAGAGGTGCAACCTTGAGCGATAAGACTACACCTGAATACACACATGTCGGCATGTCCGGTCTACGTGCTCCTGAGTGTTTCTTTTTTCAGCATAACTGAGTGGCGCTTTGTAATGCGTAAGCAAAGCTGCTGAATAGTGACATTAATTATCCGTTGGAAGACGGTAGCTGACACCACATGCAAATTCCTAGAGGGTGAATGGTTACGAGCCTTAGATAGGGGAACGAGAAAGGAAGACAATATGATCAAAGGTACCTTACCGGTGTTAGCATGCCTACTTAGAAAGCAATGAATCAAAGTCTTGCCGAATGTCTCAATACCAATGTCAATTTTTGAATGAACCGTGCACGATACTGGGAATGCTCTTTGCGCGAAATTGAAATAGACACCAGCATACAATGGGAAAATACTACTGCTCGGCAGGAATAGAATAGGTTTCAACAACTTGGGAGCATGCACATTAGTTACGATAAAAGCCTGACTTAGCTGCAGTTTACGTCATTAGCATTGAGAAATACGACAGAACTCTGTTAAAAATGTGCATTGAAAATTTGATAAAAAATACAAGGGTAACTCCAACACTTCTGACTTAAAATAAACAAGCTCTGCGTCAACTGCAGGTAAAATATGTGGCACCTCTCTGATTCCTCCTTTTATAAATCATAAAATATTAAGTTCAGACATATCTATGACGGCATATATAGCACTTTTGAAGCACTGTCAGAAAGAATTGAAAAAAGAAATGGCATAATTGATGAAGATCATAAATTGAGTAAGGCAATAGCTGAATATATGAAACAAAAATTGGAGTGCAAATTCGTATTAACTCCTACAGTAATTAATAAGGTATTTTATCATCTTCCCACACACCATGTAAGCATTGGCTTGGCAGTCTCATAATATAGGATTATCATAAATGCGAAAAAATAATTGTCAATGTCGAAAGTCATCGAAAATATCTTCTTCGATATTTTTCTCCTGGAATTATTTAGAGCGGAGCCTAAGTGTGACCTGAGAAAATTACAAATTTCTTATTTATTGTTACCAGAGGCTTGTGTGGGTTCAAAAACGTTAATCACGTCATTAGCAATATGAAAAAACGGATATAAGACAAATATCTTCAAGTAGCTTTCGAGAAATCACAAAATTATTCCCTCTGCAGCTTTCCAAATATAATTTTGTCATCAGAATTCTTGCTAATATCCATGGTAGCGGGCTGAACCAACTTAACATTAGGATAAACACTAATTACTAATCATTTCATTGGCTGATATAGAAATTACAGACATTATGCCAAAGACTAGCACTACTAACAATGCTCGTATGAACTAATTCAAGGTAGGATATATTCAAAGACTGAAAGCAATTTAAATTCGTACAAAAAGTGTATAATTTCCATTTTTATTTGGCAAAGGTTTTCCTGATAACAGTAAAAAATCATTTTTCGTGCACATACTCAACATCTCATATATGACAAAGGATTCTTTTAATTATATACAAATTAGCTTATATTATGGAGATGGCGTAGGAAATTGATGATGAACGACAAGTATTATGAGTCACTATGGGTGATTGCATGGAAATCCCATGGATTTCATCCATGGGATGAAAAGACAGTACGGAGTTCTTAATTCAGATTCGAAACATACCGCGATCGGCAGTTACCATTTCAAACTCGGGAGAGCTGGATAGACAATGTTGGAGAAGCGGGTGAAGGACTAATACAGCAGGATCGATGACGAGAAAGTGAAAGGAAGGACTGCCACAGAAGAAGAAATGCACACAGGCTGTGAATGCCGGAAGCCGTGGGAAGGAAACACGGTGGCTTCAGCTAGTCGAAGGGGGGAGAGGCAAAGAGAGCATGCCACCAGGCCGTTCCCAGCCACCGTTCTCCCGTCGCTTACGCACCATACCACACGGTCGGCGACGGAGTCGACGGGGTGACGTCCTCACGGCCCGATCTCCTCCTGCGTCTACCCCCCTCCCGACCACCTCCCCCCCTCGGAACCTGCCAATGAATGGCTGACGTCCTCCCATCCTCCCTAGCCCCCTTCCCACCCACCCGAGATTTTCGCACGTAGGCAGGTGGATCAGGGTGGGCGGCTGGGAGCTACGCGACCCATACTGAAGGGGCGCGTGCGTAATCTCGGCCTTGGACATGCCCGCCGTCTGAACGCCGACGACGAAGGAGGCGACGACTCACCGGACCGACCGCAAGGCGCTATCCTTCTCTTCGCCCCCGCCCCTTGGAGCACCGCTGTCGCTCCCACTCCTCGGGCCCACCACCCTCAGAGAGTCACACGCCCCCGGTGTGTCGGCCGTCGTCTACCGACCGCGCTGGCGGGGAAGTGGGAGGGGATTCCGAACATACATTCTTGGGTCACGTGTGACAGTCTAAAACGTGCGAGTAACGGTCCATGTGGATATTCTCTTTTTGTTCATGCTAGGAAATTTTCATTTTCTTCATAAAATGGAGTGGCGTGGTGCCCTCAAGGATGGAGCACCGAGCAGTGTAACCAAAAATAGCATCTACGACGTAACAACCCGTAACGGCGAACTTCGCCCGATACCGCGTACATGTGAGAAAGCGCGGGGGAAAATGTTGCAAAACAATAAATTAATATTATTGGTAATCTACTAGTGAAGGTAGGTTTTGGATGGACACATGCTGTCAAACGATACAGCGACAATTCCCTCTTCTCTCTTAACAAAACACAACCTGGCATCCAACATAAGACGCTCTCCGAATGCGAATACATACTTCTTTCCTCCCATTATTCCGTCCAAAATCCCTATCCTACTCCTACCGCTTCACGTTTGTCAAACAATTTCCCCTCTATCACGGTCTTCATCATCCCATTCCCAATCAAAACATCACTCTCAATCCATTGGCATCCCGCTCTGAATCCATATTTCCTGCCTCCTTTTGATTTCTCTCGACAATCCTCTCTTCTCCCCCATCACTTCCTTGTTTGCTTTCCTTTCCGTCCAATTCATTCTCTCCATCCTTCTCCACACCCACATTTCAAAAGGATCCAATCTATGTATATCATACTGCTTCAGTGACCATGTTTCCGCGCCGTATAAAACTACGCTCTACATAATATTTTTGGGGAGCCGTTTCTTAACATCCTTTCTCAACGTCTCAGTCAGCCATTCCCTCGTGGAGAAATTTTCTTTGTCTAATTCAATTCTTTGCCTTATGCCCCAATTACTTTGACCATTTTGGTCCAGAAACTTTCGAGGCACGTAAACTATTCCACCTGCCCATGTTTATGAACTCCTTATTTGATATTTAACTTAGCCTTTCCCTTTCTGGAAACCGCATAACCTTCGTTTGGTTTACGTTTATTCTCATCCCATACTAATCGCACCGAGTTTCCAATGCACTCGGCAACACTTGCAACCCTTTGGCTGACTGACAAACTAAATCTTGATCATCAACAAGCTTAACTGATTTTATAAATTCTCCACCGAATTTCTTTCCTATCTCCAGTTCTTCCCATATCTCTTTCACCATTTCTCCACAAATACGTTGAACAGCACAGATGATAATAGACACCCCTGCATTACAACACTTCATAACACTGCCTATACGGACTTTCCATCCGCTACTTGCACAAAAGGATTCTGAGACATCTACAGGTTGTGGATGTCCCCTATCCCTCCAATATACTCCTATTTTCTGCAAAACATTCATTAGTTTATCTCAATTGACTCTATCAAACTCCTTTTCGAAATATACGAAACAAACAAATAAATCCTGATTTTATTCTATATCTAGAAACCATATTTAAGAAGTCACCAGTAGACCACAATATTCTTAGAGATTGGAAAACGACTACCGTAACACCAATGTTTAAAAACGGAGACAAGGAGGAACAGAGCAATTACAAACTATTTTCGTCACACCCATTTCGTGCAAGGTTATGGAACATATAGTTGCTAGTTCGATTGCAAGACACCTCGATAGTCAGGAGTTATTAATGAAAAATCAGCATGGTTTCCGAAAAGGTAGATCCTGCGAGACACAACTTGCGCTTTTTGTTCATGATAATCTTATTTTGGGAGAGAAAAATAGTCCAGTGGACGAGGTTTTTCTAGATTTAAAAACAGCCTTCGACAAAGTACCTTACAGTAAACTACTCATAAAGCTAGAAGCATATGGCATAGATAAAATACCCTGGGTTGGATTAAAGACTTTTTGAATGGCCGGGTAAGAGAGTAGTCATTGAGTTGGCGGGAAATCACTCATGGAGCAAAGGTTAAATTACAGATTAAATCTCTTGCATAAATCGGAAGGATTTCTCTTTAGCAGTCACGTTGAAAATTCATTAGTACCCCCATAGTATTACGGCAGAAGAGATCATGTCAATAAAACTAGAGAGATTAATTGTAGAACAGTTAAATTTAAGATGTCATTTTTTCCAAAAACGATAAGGGATCAGAATAAAGTTGTCCAACCACGGTAGAGTCATATTCATGTCAAAAATAGTCTGGTATGCATTAACCTCCTGCCACACACCCTAGCGGTGGCTTGCAGGGTACAAAAATAACTAATAACTAAGCTCTTCTCCATTAGTGATCTCAATACTGCTATGACATCACGTATACCTCTCCCCTTCCTGAACCCAAATTGATCATTCCCTAAGTAATCATTTGTCCCGCTCTCCATCCTCTTATTGATGATCCTAAGAACCACTTCAGCTGTGAGCGAAATCAAAATAATTGTTATGTAGTCCTCACATATGGCTGTATTTACCTTTTTTGGAATAGGAAATAGATCAGTGTGATCTGATAAAGTCTTCCAGCCAAAATCCTCCCTCGTAAATGCCACGAATCAGTCTATGAAAACGTCCTCCCATTTTTCCAAAATCTTTAAGTAGCCCCGCGGGAGTTCTCTCTATCCTCACAGTCTTATTTGATTCCAATTTCCTTAATGTTCTTTTCATCTTGCCATCAAGTAAGCCTGGACCTAAGCTATCCTCTTTCTGTATCTAAGCTTCCTGGCTTAATATTTTTGTTATACAGTTTTTCTATGCATTCCTTCCCCCTCTCTTACGTCTTCTCTGGCTCCACTAATATTTTTGCTGACTTATTCTTTATTGTTTGCAACGATTTTCCCTTCTTACTCCCTGGCAGTGTTAAACATCCTGTATAGTGCATCAATTTCACCCTTCCGCTGTAGACCTTCCATATCCTCGCACTGCGTCTTCCACCACTCTTCTTTTGCTCTCTTTGTTACCCGCCCCAATTTATTATTTAACTCTTGATACTTCCTTTTACCTAATGATTTATTTACGTTCTCCTATTTCCTTCTCTCGTCTAAATTTATAATCATCTCGTCAGTAATCCATGGTCTCCTTGTCCTTTTCCTATTTACCGTTCCCATAGTTCATTTGCGGTTTTTGACATCAATGAATAGTTAACAATAAATGTAGCAATGCAAATATGTTTAATTTTTATAAGGTAATATACCGGTTAAGGTAGACTTTGTTAATTATATAATTTCATTTGAAATTACGATAATTAACTTAGATAAATTATTAATATATTTATGTAAATAAATAGTTCTTCTCTAGATCTAATGCTTGAAAGTACATCAGTAGTTGTTAATAATAACATCTTTTACAAATTACACAAATAATGCTATTAATATTTTTGCAATGTTGGATAAGTTGAAAAAAAATTCGTACACACAAAAAGACAAAGTAACTAAAAATCTTACGTTATGTCAAGCTTCCTTTCCTAAATAATTTTCGCGCAATGGCATGATCATGCCGAGTCATCAATGTTGTAATTGTGTCGCACTCCACCTAAAAATTCTTTCCACAAGATAACTCATAGGGAAGGGATTTCTGAAATAGGCACTAAAGTGGAAAACATGTAAACTAACAAAGTTTCGGAACCAAGTCATGAGAAAGTACAAGAAGGCGAAGGAAGAGCGGATTTTGGAAAAGTGGGGCCGCAAAGAATAGATGCCTTTAAAACATGGTTCTGGGGGAGACTGCTGAAGATTACATCGACAGATGAAAGTGAGGAATGCGGAAGTACGCATGCAAAAGAGCAGAGGAGGAAAGGACCATATAGTGAACTTAACGACAAAGAGACCTAGACAAAGAGGACACCCCTTGAGACACGATATATCAGTAGGAAACATAATGGAAGGGAAAATTGAAGGAAATATCCCGCGAGGAAGACCAAAAGAGCAGTACAAGGACAAATTGTACACGGGAAAAATTAAGGACGTAAAACAGAAAAGCTATCTGGGATTGAGGCCTTAAAAAACGAATAGAGAAGGATAAAGGGCTACAGTAAACCAATATTATGATTTAAATACTGATGATGATTTAATAATTTTCTTACATGATGAAATAGGTGATTATTTCTTTTTAAGGACTTAATTTTAGTGGATTTATCATCCGGAGGGAGGCAGCATCACCAGTTAGTTTGACTTATTTTCAAGTGAGTATAAAATCGATTATAAGTCGTGAAACGAAAAAAGTAGTGGTCTAATACTGAACTGAAATCGTGATCTCTTTTCCTGATGGGCCCTTATGTTTTTGTTTCAAGGAGTTCACTGCGCATTCCCTTGCTTCAAATTTTCTTTTCTGCAGCTCTATCAACGTGTTTATCCGCTTTTCGATTTTGTGGCTAATAATAATCCTCTATTATAATTTTCTTTCCGTATCCTCGTGGATACACTCGCATTCAGGCAGAGCTCCACTCATGAGCAGGACCCTCGGTTGCCATCGAAGGATCTCGGGATTAAATGCGGAAGAAATTAATTCTGGCATTAATTGGAAAATTCGCATCGTAACTTCTTTCGGTTAGATGTTGCGCCGTATTTTACCCAAGTGAAATGCACGCAGACAGGATATCTTTCATTTTAAATTTGATCACGAGAGTGGCCGACATTTCAAAAATCGTCGATGATATAACACTTACGACTGAGAAAATATTTTCAGCTGCAGAAAGAACAGAAATATGGTTATACAGAAGAATAATGAGAATTTCGTGGAACAAGGAAATCCAATGAAGAATCCTATGAGAAGTAGCGAAAGAAAGAAGGGTATTAAAAGTTTTCAAACAATGAATTGTGTTGAAAACGCTTCAAAGAGGATAGAACAAATTCAAATACTCACTGTTGAAATAATACTTTCCTATAATAATATAAAGCTAATACTTTCATAAATATATTTAATCATGCGGGTTTCATCGATACGTCACATTTCGTCCTGCACTAAGTTCCATTGTAAGCCTCCAAGTGATAATAACATTCGTAGATGGTATCATCTATTTGAAGACACCGGTTTTCTTTGCAAAGGAAAGTGTACGGGACGGCAAAGACTAACTAAATAACGAGTTGAACAAGTGAGAGAGCTTTCAACGCGTAGCTCCAAGTAATCAATTACAAAGGCTAGTCGTTAATTAACATTTCCAATGACATATGTGTGGAGAGTTTTATGGGGACGCTTACAACTACGTCCATATCTTTTGCAGTTGTTACAAGCTCTAAAACTTACATACTACGATTTACGTGCCAAGTCTAAAAACCCAGATATTCATTTTGGAACACCCTGTATATTAGCGTACTAGCTGGATAAGCCACTGTTCTCGCTTTTCGCAGGTTGCTCTTAAGCGGTAGATTTGATAACTAAATAGTAATAACAAAAGAGGTAAGCTATCCCATGCACGGAAGGAATGGGCAACATACAAAATATAAAACAGAGCCAGAAACGTGTTTTAAAGAAACTGGTTTTCCACTGGAATTTTGCCTTTAAGGCGATACAACAATTCGCTAATTGCGCGAAAGTGACTCTTCTTTCCGCCTTTCACAAATCCAAATTGTACTTATCAAACTTACGAGAGAAAATGTTCTCTGCCCTCGTCTACCTAACGGATAGTCATTCACAAGAAAAGATGTATCATTGTAAGGTACGCTTTCTAGATTACGGGGTTTGGCAGGTTTTAGCCGTTACATGACTTCGCCTTTCACAAGTTCCACTATAATTAACTATTGCGAAATATGCACAGCCTCTTTGACCACTAGCCAAAAGTCAAATTTTTACGGCCAGATCTACGTCGTTCGAGAGAATGTGCCGAGATTGGAAATTGGGATTAGGTTTTTTTTAAGTAGACAAAGCTTAGATGGATCCCAATCAAGGGGATTTCCATACTTAAAAAAAATTAATGCTTGATGTTTTATCTCATTTGTCGGTGACAATCTTAAGACTACATGTGGAGAGAAGACAAACTAGAAGTAATACATCTTTCAATTATTAGCAGAAGTACTATTAAAATAATAATCCCTGGTTATCATTGGCATACTGGTTTCAACCACTTGTGAAAAACAAATTTAGTAAAAAATACTCTCTCTTGGGCTCATCTACATGTATTGTATTCACAATCCTCAATCAAGTCTTTTCTAAAACGCCGAAAGGATAACTAAACCCTCACAACTGATCGTTCAATTTCGAAATGAGCATTTAACCAGCAGCTTTTTGTGTCTTAATACTGAAATAAAATACGTCAACATCCCGTTGTTAAAAAATACTTCCAGAGGTCAGTTCATGAATCTGACTTAAGGTTTAAAACTCGACAAGAGGCATACGGCGTCCCCCGAGGGAACTACCTTCGCTTTTCGGAACTTGGAACACCGGTCCAACCCGAGCCGGCACCTGGTAACCAATCCTCCCTCTCTTGCAAGTAGTCACTTCAGAGTGAATCTGGAGTGATGGCTTTAGGAGCCCATCACGCGATTAAAGGGCGGCAGTCATGAAATTGAGATAACGTAGGCAGGAGTTTTCGTCCCTGGCTACAGGATTTTGCGGGCACAGGAGACATCTTCTTAACTGTATGGCCTAACCCTGCCTCCTTGAACTACAACTAGCCTACTTGAATAGTTAGAACAATTTTACTGACCAACAGGTAGGGCAGCTTTCATATGCTCTATAAACCGGCTTTCTCATCCTACTATAAATCTGAACTTTAACAAAAACTTTCGCTGTCGCATAAATACGCAGAAGTACGGCAATGTGCATAAACACGGTAAGCTAATGTAACATTGGAGCTGCATACCGAAAACTGCCAGGAATAAGACCTCAATATTAGGACAAATGGGTTCGATTATGTTTTCATTCTTCATAAAAACAAAACAAAAGAAATAATTACAAAAATATTCGGAAAGGTAAACATTTATCTCTGGCGAAAACACAGAAAGAGGATAATGGAAATGCCTTACACATTCGGAAATTTTTTAAATATTTTTAGATTTTATGAAATTATTTTTACAATCAACGGTGACGCGGTAGCTTAATGGCTAGAGCAATCGGTTACGCATCGGGAGATATCAAGTTTAAGAGTCCGGATGATGCCCATGAACACCATTAGCTTAAGTCAAGCTATGTATTTTTCTGCGGCCCAGGTCTTCCTGGAAAACTACAATTGGCACATGGAAAAGAACTGGCCCTTCTACACCGACGCGTGAATTTCACACGCCGGAGGGCTTGAAGCGAAGTGAGCGCTACTCTCACTTATCATATCAAACTACAGTGGAAGTTTTACAAATGAGTTGAGCAGCGCACAGGATTTTGGTACTTTGTAAATATCAATTTCAATGCGTCACAAAAAATATTGTTGAAATTAACAAACAAGTGTGAACTTCTTAAAACAATCAGTAAGTACGTGAACATTATGATTAAGTGCCGACATGTCAAGTTAGTGATTCCAAGCACCATCATTGTCACGGTATCTTCCATGACGACTCTCCTGTTTGGTGATATGTAGTTGATACGACATAGTTAAAAAATGATTAAAGATAATCTATTCTTTACATATTTCGTAAAAGAGTTTTTAAAGGTGGTTCTTTTCTTAAGAGTGTGTAAATGTCAATAGGGAAAACTCCTCTTCTGCAAAGAGAAACACCGTTTCAATCCTCACCACGTAATTAATCACGTATTTATTCATTGCCGTGAACCTTCAACTACACGGAAAACTTTAAATTCCACGACGGCAGGTTTTAACGCGCTAGATGTCTTTTCAATACTACCTGCCCTGATTCCGTGTTAAAAATACATTTATACAGGAGTATATGTCGGAAAACAATACAATTTAAGAGGTTCTCACTTAAAGACATGAAATTCAAAAATCGTTTCCGTGTCTAAAAAAATCTTAACTGGGTTCTCGTGCATTTATAAGTTTCAACTTACACCCAGAAGAACCAATTTTTAAGAGCGTGATCCTTTTTAATGATCAATAGATTTATTTGACGTTACAGAGAATCGACCGTTTACAAAATCACGGCAATTTATGTCCCGTAAGGATACCTCTGATCCACGAAAATCCTCGACGATTTTCCAAGAAGTCAGGATTGCATGTCTGAGGTTTGGTCGATCAGCATAATTTCACCTCGAATCTGATTAAAATAAAACTTTTTTCTTGTGCACGATAATGATAGCGAATAAATACAAGATTCACCTGTATGTGCAAATAGGACATCCAAAGAAAACTAATAGATATAAATAATTCTTATGACTTAACCGAAAATAATTGTCTGTAATATTTTCAACAGAAGCAAAGGAAACCAGGGCAATACTCGTATTTCCTCTAAAAATTCAATATTTATTTGGAGCATTACAACGAACAAATTTCCTCGCCAATGTATTCGCGAAACTTATAATCGAAATTTAACAGATTTTAGGAATGCGTATATCGTTGACTTTTAAGGCCAAGGCTAAAGATTTCTTCCTTGAGGATGAAGACTAAATTGCTCGGATATTGATTCTGGTCCCGGGAAAACTCGTTAAGCTAAGAATGTCCTCTAGCCTAAAATCAAATCGTTGCCATTAAACTATATGCACTAATATCAAGTCAAAAAACTAATACAAAATGTTAATCGTAAATCACCGTGACTGTCCAATTTTTTCTATTGCCGAAGAATGAAAAGGCCGACGAAGAGCAATGAGCTACCCAGAATTGCACTAAAGGTTGCATGATCGATGACATCCGGCCTTAGCAACTTAAATGGCTATTTAAATGTAGCACATTTTGAGGGAGCGGAAATTTTTCAACCTTCATCTGACACTAACTGTTGCATGCGCCTCTGAGGTCCGAAAATTAGATGATTCGTGACGCCGGAGGCAAAACGTGAGCTTTCTTTCTCGTCCATTAACTAGTCTGCCAAGAGCATTTTGAATGAAAATCGCAGGATACTCTTCATAATTTTATCTTATTAGAGAGCTATCGAGTTTCCCATTTTTTGAAAACGAGAAGACATTTTCAAGACGCTCCGAGATGCCAGAGACCTCGGGGTGTAATCAGAATATGCTTTCTTCTTTTAGACCACGCTTACAAAAAACGATGTGTATAAATACATAAAAATGCATGCGTTATGTTAAAGTATTATCAAATCATCAGTGAAGCGATGAAAAAAGACAAATACTGAACATGAAAGGAGGTAATCCTTCCATCTTGAAAGTGCTTTGGATAGTCAGTTTAAGTTTATAAGAAGGAAAGGACACATACAAAATTATTTTCGTACACGAATTTGAGTAATTAGGATTGACGAACTTCCACGTCAAGGAATAAAATGCCTACTCTTGACCTTAATGGGTCAGCTAAAACTGCATCAGATGCGCCCTGGAAAATTAAGTAAGAGAGTTTGATAACGCCCGGGGCAAGAGGTTCTATCATTTCATATTTTCAGTTACTTTGGATAATTTTCCTTTTACTTTCATATTTATGGTATTTCCAGGAAATTTCGATTCACATAACTGGTCCCGTTGCTGAAGCTACATTCCTCCCCACAGGCCATAAATAGAGGAAATGAATAAGTTGAATGAGAAAATTTTTTAATTCTCACCACCTAAAAAAAGTTAAATCCAGTTCCTTAATGGAAACGGCCGTAAAAGGGGCGTCCTTGGTATGCAAGAATTCTCCAATCTTTAGCTACTCGATTCTTACGCGCCACCTTCTGAGACATTTAACGGAAAACGTTTATTGAAAACATAATTGACTTTTACATGCGTCCATGCGAGATATTTAACTAACACTCATGATATATCAGAATTCTCTACGACCAACGTTCTCCGTATCGTGACAACGTGCACTAAATAATCACGGCGCGCGGTAACCATCCCGCGGCAAAGCTTTCAGTCAAGAGCAAAAGCTGCGAATTTCCCTCTTTCTACCGGGGCAAATCCAATGGAAGAGCATCGGAACGGAGACGACACACGATGGTTGAAGGAAAAGAGGGAGAGGTGAGCGTGGGACAGGCCGAGGATAATCAATGTGAGCGGGGAGGAGGGCGGGGGGAGAGAACTCCGGATGAGGGAGGGAGATTACTGGCGATGTCGAGCGCGACCGGGAAGCACGAAGGCGAAACAAAGCAACACACCAATCGTTACATCATTCCGAGTCCTTCATATTCACGGCCGCTGCATGGCGGCGAAACGGAATAGGTCCCACGTATTCCAATAATCCGGTATTTCGGCAACACGTACTGGTAACCATTCCAAACACCTTTTGCGCAGAAGGTAAATGAATATTATTTCCTAGTTCGTGAGGAATCTGAGCTAACTTTTACACGATCTATAATAACAAGATTAAGTGACTTAAAAGGGAACGAATCTATATTTCGCTCCTTATGGGATGCATACATAACTACGGTCAACAAAAAACAAGAGTATATTTTCCATTTTATGGACCGAAAAGGGTCTTTTGCGGGTTTTAAAAGAGCATATAAGGTAACTTCAGTACCCAAGGTATCAATCTGAGTTATTTCCGGTATCATAGATAGGTTTAAAAAAATCACCAAGGCTTATAACAGCATCTATATTTGCACGATACTCCAAGAGCCGCTACAAGAGCGTGAGGCAGGGAATATAGGGAAACTACACGGAAATGAATAACTCTGTCGAGTGGGGACACTTGTATTGATAAGCTAATATTTCACTCTTGGCGTTGCAGTGGCGAACTGTAAGAAGGGAAAACAACTCTATTTCCTCGACAGCAAATGTATTTTCTTAGTTCGTCAAAATTATCCGATCTGCTGATGGTAATAGTTGAGTCTCGATGGGTTCCCAACAGGGTCCTAGATTGCGCCGTAATTGACTTATGTTTTGTGTCCTTTCATAGCAGTGTTATAACAAACTTTAATATTATCTCAATACTTTGTCCAATTCTTAGATGAAAAGCATTTTCTGGAATGTGTACTACCTGGCCGCAATATATTCGACTTAAGGGCTAACTAAATAGAATGGGCATGTTTCCTTTAAATTTCAGCGCTGTATTGTCTAAATACAAGTTTCATAAATGGTACATTTTTCAAGGAGTTACCGAATCCGTTTGCAACATGTGTATTCCCCAAGTTAGGTCGGATGAAATGGTGACAAATATTTTACGCAAAGAGCAACGGACATCTGAACGCCGTCGATGGCGTAAATACTGATCTGCTCGCTATTTTTTATTAAGAAGTTCCTACCGTACAGGAGCTTACTGAACTGAATGTAAGAAATCGATGTATTTTTTACGATAAATTTGGTTACAAATTGACCCAAACATCAGATCATGACAACAATGATCAAAACTATTCGTGTTGGGCAAAAAAGTCATAATGTAAAAAAATATATAATTTTATAAAAAGGCCTATATAGTATTTTCCTATTTTGAGTAAATATTACAGACCCTATTCAGGGCACCCTTTGTGAAGGCTCTGAAAACAGTTTTTAATTCCTTAGTAATCTTAATGACTCGCTCTTTACCATAAAAAACGGTATAAAGAGAGAGATAAAAAACGGTATAAAGATAGAGATAAAAAACGGTATAAAGAGAGATTGTTAAATTAATACAGAGACATATCACAAATGTGAGGCACATGGAACATTTAGCTTAATATTCGAAACCTTATTAAATTTAAAACACCACAGGAGAATAACTATTTACCTACTCGAATCCATTACGAAGGGAGCAGCAACGAAATATATTTTATGCTGTGTCATTTTACACACACTTTGTTTTAAATTTATGAATGGTTCTAATTTAATATGCACACATATGAATAGGTATGGTAGAACTAGGCAAATAACTATATGTGTACTGGACATTTTGCCATTGAATAGACATTAAGTTATTGAAACGCACGTACTAATGGTCTCAAAATCATTAAATGGTGAGGAAAAGGCGCAAGAACTACCAAGGATGTGGAACATTATTGAACTTCTCAAAGGAGCATCAGGGGTCCGTTCCTTAAAGGTACGTACAAATCAATTGACAAGCACTCAAAAAACACTCTTAAATATAAAAATTCAAAATTTGCACACTGTGTAATGTAGTAAGTAACATTTACTGCAATATTTCTTCCTATTAGGATCTGCAGACGTGAAATTTAAGAGAGTAACGATTATCTCGAACAAGGGCGTTTAAACCGAGTTGTAGCTCTGAGAAACGGGTCCCAGATTCAAGCGTTTTTGTCTGTATGCATGCTATCCCCTTCAATTGAAGTGCATTGAATGCGACTTTAAATAAATTAATTCCATTTTTCGTTCACTTAAATCTTTCTTTAACGGCCCCCATGAGAATAAAACGATAAAGTTTAACGATTAGAAAATCTTCACTTAAATAGGTTTAACTGTTTTAACTGAATCAAGGGCAAGTAGAGACATACCGCTCCAACAACTTATTACAAATAAATGAGTTACGATTGAACATCAATTCGATTTACTTATAAAGAAATGATTGACATGGCAGTGAGCAGCAGTTTACATGATTCAGAAATAATTCCATTGTAAGAAACGGATTAACTTCAAAGTTCTGCCATCTGAAGAATCAAACAGAAACCAAGGCTCATTAAACAATTTATTAGAATTATGAAATTGACACTAATATGATAATACGGACCCTAGCTGACACTACCTTTCTGATAATGTGCGATACCCAAACTCGTAAGACAGAAACCCGGCAACAAAAGGTAAAAATGCTGCATCGAATTTGGCTGTTAGATGAATTACTAAGGTTTTAAGGCAAGGTATTAAATTATCAGTTGGAGCACACGTAAAATAAAAATAAATGATTATGAGATAAAATATTTTTTTCGGAAAATAAATAATGATTAATATGAAATTCAAAATTTTATTAAAATGCATATCATATTTATTTCGAGGACAGGCGATTAAGAAAATAATGAAGAGCAATAAATGTCCTCCATTATGTTAGAAATGGTATTGACGACAAAGAAGCGAGGACTGGAAACAACAATATGGTGCTAATAGCAAAGCGAATTTCAAACAGAGATGCGAATAATTTATGAAGAAACTCGTGAGAAATAAACGGAGAGAAATTAAAATATTGATAATCTAAATTTAAATACCCTGGGAAGAGCTTTTGAGGAAGATCATGGATGAAATATGCAGTTCAAATAAAGCGTGATGGTGATATATGTTACATATGTACATACTAGTACTTGTGGAAGCAGAGCGGAAAGGAAGAACAAGGCGAATGCAAGATCTGTAAGTGCAATCGTAAATTTTTAGACAGGTCGCCCTTGCTCTTACTTGGCGAGGAAACATACACAGTCGTATGCGATAGTAACAGCTAGGGGAGACTTCACAGAGAAGGCTCCCGCGTTCGACTGCACTACTCTCCACCCTTTTATCTAAACACATCTCCCGCCTCTCCCCCTTTAGCTCTTACCTGTGGGAAAGAGCCTCTTGAAGGGAGGCAGTCGTTCCGCTCACCGAGCAGAAGCGAGCCGAAGTTGCGAAGACCCCATCCCTACTCAAGTCTAACACAAGTTCACTCCCGACACTCTCGCTTATGACCAGCGCAGCGGGTGCACCGCCGAGCCTAGGAATTCACCGTCTGCCGTGACAGAGTTCTTAAAGGGGCACGAAACTCAACTACTCAAAAACAAAATCGTTTGAAAGTGTTTCAGCTAAGCGCGTGTCAGCACGCGGACAGCTCGGTGGATGGCACCAACAAGAGACAATCCGTAAAGTGGAGGTTTGGAATTCCGTCTCGGTTGTGTATGCTCTGACGTGATTGTGTTGTATGGATTGTGGGAACGGAATAATATAGTCTCAACCTCCAGTGCACAGGGAAAATTCGATTTCTAGTATGGAATTCGGAGGATATACCACCAAAACAACATGCTTTCACAATTAAATTTAATTAAATTCAAACATAAAATATCCTTAAAATGCTATTCTTTTCCATAGAACGCCAGTGTTGGATGTACTACTCGTACTTAATCCATGGAGCGTACCGTTTTGAAAGATTTGAATAAAATAGATATAAACGATGACAAGGGCATCGCAAGGAGGTGGTCATTCTCATGCATACTAGGTCTATAATTACAGCTAGATGGGCTTAAGCCCCGTATTACCTTGACCAATGAAAACGAAAACACGAGTGTTTAAAACGTAAATACTTTTTTTTAATCTTATCTCATCATTTTTGACCCTACCTCCTCGTATTCTCCACGTCCGATGATATCTCTATCGAATAAAGCTCAATAGTGTGAATTATACGGTTAATATAAAACTTATGGTAAGTCAGGGGTTTAACATGGGCGCTTTCAAAAATACATCAGTGGACTTTTTAATCAAAACAGCAATTACTGTTAAAGTCTTCTCTCGGGCATTAAATATTTCCCAGAATTCATTTATAGTAATCCGATTCAGCGGTTCTGAGAAAATATGCATTAATTATTTTACAAAAACCTCGAAACTCCGATCTACTTGACTGAGGGAAAAAAGAACCAAATACGTAATTCTCAAAGGGTTATCTGTCTATCAACATTAAAAGCTGGAAGAAAGGTATTCAACTTCAGTAACCAAAAAAATATAGCTTTGTTTAAAGTTCCATATCTGAAAATTAAGATATGAAGGGAAGTAAAACTATCCATATTTAGTGATTAGCTTTACGATATTCGATAACTACTTAAATTTTGACTGAAAAATTAACATTTAACACATAATATAAATCGATCGTGGTGGTGACAGCAACGACATGAAGGCAGAGATTTGTAACCAATGCCATTAAATCGAGGAATAAGGACGTGCTTGTTATGAGCGACAGAGGCATGGGATAAACTTTCAGAATAAAAATCCATCCATATAATGAACATGTACCAACGAAGACGTGCCCCAAAATTTCTTACTTCATCTTATTATAATCTTGTGGACACGGTTGAATACCAATTGATTTTTCATTCAAAGAAAGGAAATACTGTCATAGACTCCCGTGATCTCATTTAGTAGAGCGTAGGTCGAGTTAATTAGAGAACGTATTCTGATTTTACATGCCTAACACAAGCAATACTGAAATGCTGCCATGACAACCGCACATTAACTATTTTAACTGAAACCTACTGTTCTATTTATTGAACGAATTGAAAATAATAAACTTAACAAGTTAAACGTTTAGTCTAAACATTGTCTCAGACACTTGTTTAAAGTAATCCGTAATGTAGATCTAACACTACGAGTACTTTCCTATTCCTTACTCATTTGATCTCATATTATTTCATTTCTTTCTTTATTCACCTAATTGATTCATAGACGAAATTAGGTCACACACCGTTACACGATTAACTCGGCTACATTATTAACTACAAAGTGGTTATTTTCCGTTAGTTATGCGGAAAAAATAAAAACACCGAAATTCCTTCCCTCGTGGGAAGAAGTCATCGCTTCTACATATATTTCATGAATTTGAGCTCCAAACATCTCGGCAAAGCTGAAAATCAATCATCCTTGGCATACGAATGTGAGTATAGAGCCAGTAGTATCAGGCAAGATATAAACATTCCATTTAAACTTGCAATGACAGCGAGTCTGAATAACTATTAATTACTTTCATAATTTTTCACGTTTCCATTGATTTCAATTAGCACTTATTACACTATGATATTGAATCTTGTTCTTCAACGAAATAAGAAGTTATAGATGCTCGCGGATCTAAACTTTTACTACCCCCGCCGGAATCTGCCGTCAGGACGACCAGATCTTTTCGTTGATTCTACGTTTTTCATGAAACGCAGTTTTTGCGAAAAATTAGTTTCGTGTTCTGGCCGTAACTGGGTACCTTCATATTCAATTTAAAAAATAGACGTGGAGACAATTATTTTATCACATTAACGAACAATATTACATTTATTAATTCAAACCATATCAGAGAATCTTTTAAAGTGTCATTCTAATCTTAATTAAAAATAATAACAATTGAAACCATATATTTAATGAAAAATTCAAGCTAAATGGCGCTCTATAACAGACTGACGAAGCGCCTTATTGTAATTTGTAAAATCTTTGACGCTTTTGAATCCCATTCGAACGTTAACATTTAATAAATAATTGTATAGTACATGCAATTTGTGAAAATATTGTAAAACTTTCATATTTTGCCCAGGGAACTATAAATAAAATGCAGGGAATGGGATAATTTGGAGATCTGCTAGAAAAAATTCTTCAAATTGAAAATCTTTGATGAAGACGCTGATCATTATATTCTATAATCACCCAGAAACAAAATGTTGCAAAAATATTACGAAAATTTTACTACTATAACAGACACAATGGGGAGTTAGCTAGTTAGTCCTCGGAGTATAACAGCGCGATGAGTGACACACAAGCAGATATTTGAAATATTATCCAGATAAAAAATATCCACACACTTGAAGAAACACAAATTTCACCGAATATATAATAAAATATAATTTTGCGTGCTACTACCTTTTTAAATTATGATTTGTTTCCTTTCTTAAGACACTGAGACACGAAACCACACGAAATCAGTAGTATTCTCTCATAGGAATTTTTCATTACGAATCAAATCAGTCAACTAGGGAAACAAATCCTGAACTTAACGACCTACCCTAATACAAATGTCACTATTAACTTCAAAACACGACACAAAGATGGCGTTATACAACAATTACTCAATGGTTGTTGGAAAAACCAAGTATGAATGTCATGGCTACCGTAGATAGGAAATTTAAAATTCTCCTTCCTCTACTATTCCTCATCCAATCGATGTTTCTCACGACCCTTTCCCTATGTTTCCATACCCTAGATCTCTTTTTCCAAATGCCCAATCTCATTCCACAAGTGATTCTTCCTGGGCCTGGGAGAGGAATATCGGCGAGATAACCGTTCGCGAAGCTATCCTCCGGCGCCTATCGGCCGCCCCGCTAAGTCCCTCCCCGGACTGCCGTGATTCACCGGAGAGGACGGCAAAAGCGGATGGTTGGGAGGAGTGGAGAGGTGGAATGGTTTAGTAAGGGAGAGAGAAAGAGAGGAAGAGACGGAGAGTGAGGAAGGGAAGGAGCAAAAATCGTGCGAAGGGCGAAGAGATGCGACCAATGCTCGTCTACGGGCTCGAGAAAGAGAGGGTTCTCTCCCCCACCCTCTCTCTCTCCCTCGCTCCTCATCTCCCTCCCCCCATCCCACGATGCCCGACACTCCCGCCCCCACAATATCCCGCGCCTCGCTAGCCCCTCTCCCGCCCACCACCACGGGTTTGCCCCTCCCACCCGACCTATTCCTACCCACCGTGCCCCCCACCCTGTCGGCACGAGGGAGTGGGTGGGAGGGCGGAGGACTCTTTATAAGGAGGCCGTCGGACCATCGAGGCAGCCAAACACGCCCGAAGCGAACATCAGCCGCGCACCGTTCCCAACAACCGACCCACGACGCGTCTTCTTCGCCGACCCACCGCACGCGAACCCTTCTTCGTCCCGCAGTGTGACTTCCTCGCTCCCACCGGCGACGCACGAGGAGAGGGAACTCCCGACGATAGTGAAGTGCTTGCAGAGGAGGGGTCCTCCTCTTGTTTTTCGTAATCCGAGAGGTCGCCGGCCGGAAGGAGACGCGCGCGTGCGCGGAGAACAGCGGAGCAGCAAGCAAGGAAGCAGAGGTGAGCAGCCGGCCCTTGTCGCCGGCACAAAAAAAATATCTCTTATACCCCCACCGCTCCTGAACTTCTCCCGCACACGCCCCTACGAAACGCACTTCCCGCCCAAAAACACCGACTACCTTCCGCCCGAGAGTAAAGGGGGAAGCAGACATGCTGGGAGACTTATTCGTCGTTGCTAAAATGAGATTTTGTCTCTCTCGATCGGCGGGAAAGTGTGAGAAGGTGTGGTGTCGTGGACATTTGTACCGTGGGAAGCCAGGGGTGTCGACATGATTGCATAGTTTCAGTCCGTCGCAGTGCCACAAACGAAGCTAACGCGTAGGTTGTTTTCTTGGTCTACATCAATACGTAAAGTTGCACGTGATTCGCGGGAAGGCGGTGAAATCTGAAAACCGAAAGTGGCTCGAATGCGTTCAAGGGTGAATAAAAAAAATGTAACGAAACCCAGAGTTCAGGTTCCCTTCCGAGAAATTCAGCATTGTTTCTGGTGATTTCAACAAGCGAGATACCTGTCGGAAAACTTTCTCAAGATTTTTTTATTCAAAACAAGCATAATTATGTTCCTTCCGGATTCATTGAATATATAATTTGATGAAAACACTTCGAGCCAACTACATCGAAAATGTTAAATTTACAAATGATATGTGCTCATAGCTTAATTAATTGTGATAATTTATAGTGCAAGAGCATTAAAAATACAGTCTATTAGTTCACTTTTTTAAGGAGATTCATTTGCATTAGCTTCCTCTTTGGTTCCTAGATGTGTTCTCAGCGCCGTAATATACGGGACCGACCACCTCCGTAACGAAACTGATCAATGATTTTCCTGAAACATCAGTTAATGCAAAAGTTCTCTTAAAAATTACGCGAATTCCAAAGATGGTGCAGTCGTTAGCGGTAATTTTCGTTTCACTTTAAAACGTCTATCTATAGCTTTTAGAGTACACACAAAATTTTCGGAAAGAATCCTTTGTAATAAGGCACTATATTTCATGGCAATACAATGGAAAAATTAATTGTTATTTTCCGCTGGTACTTGTGACTTATAAAATTGAAATATTTTTACAAGATAATAATAATAATATTCTTATCAATTGCAACAAATGTAATTACGCGACCTTTAATGAACAGTCTCATGCTATGACAATTTAGGATGAAATCCAATACAGTAAATATATAATGCATTTTACGCAACAGTTGTCATTATTTCCTAAATCCAACATTCCTACCATTGATGCCTTAATAGAAGAAAACACTTGAAAAGATGAAAATCTCATTCCCCCGACTGTTTCTCAACAATGTAAAAAAAAAGAAGTAGAGCGTCGGATACAAGTGCAACTGCCTAGGTGAAGATAAAGGCCCTGATGTAATAGTTTGAATTCCACTAGGCATCCTGAGTTGGCTGCGTTCCCTCAGGAGCAAATCTGTGCGAACGGTGCCACCTTCAATGGAAATTTGCATTCCCCGAGTCACGTTATAGAGTTTGTAAATTACAACTATATATATATATATATATATATATATATATATATATATAATTAAAACTCTGAACGAAAAATGAGTGCAACTAATTTTAGCGCGAATACTAAAACACGGTGGACGGAAGTAAGCACCAGGCGAATCGATTGTGAGAAGGGAGAATTGGGACGACACCAGCGAATGAATATGAGGATTACTATGAGATAAGGAATGAATTACAGAACATTAGAATGGAGAGTGCTCTGGAAGATGAGGCCAGAGGGGAGGGACTAATCTTAAGTGAAGAAGAGTCAAGAACTGAGTGAAGAAAGCGAAGGCTTGGCATTGGAAGGGCTGGTCACGAGGGGAGGACGGAAATCAAGGTGGATGTATCGGGACGATGAGGTGGAAGGTGGTGGGGTGGGGGGCAAAAAGAATTGTTGCGGGAATGGCTTGCTGCAGGTGGCACCAGAGAGAATGAATGCGGCTGCAAAAATGATGGTGCGAACGACGCAACAAACGGAGGAAAAAGCTATTGTTGTCCATGCGGCGGACACTAGAAGGCCGTATTCGAAGGAGAAAAACAAAACTCAGCGAGCGTAACCGGAGGAAGTCTGAGAGATGAGAAGATGAGATATGTGGGAGGGGGGGGGGAGGACGAAACTTAGCATGGAAAGAGTGGCCGATTAGACGTAGCACACCTTAGTTCTCGAAATGCAATTATCTCCAAGTTAAAATACTGATTTAAAAAAATAATCGAAATATTTAGCAGATTAAGGTGAATGCTCATTGAAATCCACATCGAGTAAAAATCTCTCATAGATGGTGCGAGGACGATTAACGCAAACTTTAATTCGGTAATTAAGTTTTATCTACATCCTAATCTTTCCCCATGGATAACTTCGTGAAAACTTTTAATCTGAAGATGAATCGCATTTCAAAGCAAAGAGAAGTCGAAAGCGATTTTATAAGCACGTGATGCTTAAAAATTGATGCTAAATTATTGAGGCCAAACAAGGTAACGCTAAAGTTAAAAAGTTTTTACCTTTAGTGTTACCTTGTTAACAGCGGTTAATCTCACTCTTAATTAGGATATCCGAGTGAGCGATACATCATAAAACCTATCATCAATGTTTGAGAAAACCCTCAAGCGATGCCGATTTTTTTATCAATGCTGAAATGTTGAGCAACCTTCTATTGTTCATTCAAAGGTGAGAAAATGATATTTTTTAATGATGTCATTGTAATATGCTTCTGAATTTTATTACTAATGATACTGACTGTTAGATAATTATTTAGTTATTAAAGTAGGAATAAATGAAATCACAGGTGTTTTCATAATATTTTCGTTGTTTAACAAATATTTGTTTGTAGAGTCATGTCCTCGACATGACACTATTGAGGATAAACGGGAGTGCACTAATGCATCAAAAACAAATTATTGTTCCTTTTCAGATATGACACGTTAAGTATCCTTAGAGACACCAGAATTCAAATGAGCGCGTTTTTTATAGAAAATTGTGAATGCCAAATTTTTATCAATATCAAAAACACACAAGTTTTTTTCGATCTCAGGCACGTGAAATTCATGCGACCCTTTTCAGGACAGTTCATACTTAAACAAAACGGCATCAATAGTTGGAATTGATTAAAGAAGGATAGCAATTTGAAATTATTGGAGCGTTAAAGGAACATTTGTTCAAGAAAGATCAAGGTTCCAGCAGTTCTGATCCTCGGTGCCTGTGCGTGGGTTGCTTAATTGTTTCTTCATTACTTAGTGCATAATAGTTAACAAGTTTTCAATTATTTGCACCCAAGGGCGAATTCAGAGATTTACATACAGTGTTACAGCACTCCCTGGATACAAAAAGTAAACAACTGTATATCTCTCTAACACATGATGAGTGCCTGTCTCACCCACTGATTTCAGCAACACATCTCCTTATCAATATCTAGACAAAACCCTAGTAATGGGAAGGGTTAACCCCAGCCGTACTTGACACCGTGTTCCAACTGCAAAGCAGTCCTCTTCAGAGAAGGAATGGCTGGAAGTACGCTGGGGTTAACCCTTCCCATTATTTCATACGGCCGTAGTTACCGTTCGCCTTATACAAAACCCTAGTAACATCCCCTACCAATACTTAGCAAGGTGCAATATATATATATATATATATATATATATATATATATATACATAATACACTATTTGGAGAATGCTCAATGAACGACTTCGATGTTTACGTGCTGTCAAATAGCTAATGAACTGCTTTAAAGGAAATGGTAATGAATCGAAAAAGTCATGAATTATTCATGCATGAGTAAGGGACGACGGTATCATCATTATATCTGAATAAATATATTCATCTTTCTGTGTGACCCAATTGTAGGATTAAACTCCTACTCCACCTGATTCATACCCAATTGCCAACGGGTGGATTACTAGAAAATGATCAACCCTGTAAATAGAAACCAAATAGAAGTGCAAGCAATGCCAAAATAATGTGCCATTCCAATTGTTTGATGCCTATTAAGTGGCTGATATTTATTTTTTCTCCTCTTTCCAGATAGTAGACCAGCCAAAGGGTCAAGATGAGGTGGACAGCAGTCGTGGCCCTGTTGGTGGTCTCCGTCACGGCCCTACCCTTGAAGGACCAAGAAGTGGCTGCTGACGGCAAGCCCAGACCCGTCGTGCCCCTCGTCATCGGCGACTACTCCTCGGTCAAGGAGAGCGAGGCCGTTGGCACGCCGGCCGACAAGAAACTTCCGGAAGGCTCGAAAGAGAATGTGGCGGTAGTAGATGACGCAGTCAAGGGGGAAACTCTCAAGGTTGCGGAGGAATCGCAACCAGTAGAGGCTGTCAAAGAGGAGCCGGAGAAGGTGGCGGTGGTCCCCGTGGAAGATGTAGCAAAGGCGGTGATAGAGGAAAAGGTGGACCCGCCCATGAACGCGGAGGAGATGATGAAGGAGGAAATCATTAAGGAAGAAGCCAAGAAGGAGGAGGAGATGAAGGAGGAGCAGATAATGAAGGAGGAGATGATGAAGGAAGAAGAGATCGTGAAGAAGGAGGTGGAGGAGGAGATGAAGGAAGTGGAGGAGATGAAGGCCATGGAGGAGATGGTCAAGAGCGAGGTGGAGGGCGAGAAGACAGAGATGAAGAGCGCAAATCTGGAGCTCCCTGTCGAGAAACCCGGGGCAGACGAACCAGCGGTCCTCGTCGATCCCGTTCCAGTCATGCCCGTACCGGTTAAAGATGAGACTAAGAAAGTGGAGGAAAACAAGGAGGTACTAATGGAGGAGAAAGTAGAAGAGATGAAGGAACCTGTGGTCGACATGGAGAAGAAAGAGGAACCCGTGATAAAAGAGATGGTCGTGATTGAGGAGGCTGTCCAAGAAGAGACAAAGGCCGAGCCAGAGAATGTGAAAGAAGAGCCCGAGATGAACAAGGAGGTGAAGGCAGTCCCCGAAATCGTGGCAGTTATCCCTGAGATGGTCAAAGAGGAGCCTGAAATGGTGAAGGAAGTACCGGAGATGGAGAAGAAGGAACCAGAAATGATGAAAGAAGAACCAGAGATGGAGAAGAAGGAACCCGAAATGGTGAAAGAGGAACCAGAGGCCATTAAAGCGCCGGAAATGGAGAAAAAAGAACCGGAGATGGTAAAGGAAGAAACGGTTAAGGCTGACCCATCGGTGGTGAAGGCAGAGCCAGAGGTTGTGAAGGTGGAAACGAAGCCGGTGAAAGAGGTGATTGACGAGGCGAGGATAGATGTGGAGCCCGCGGTGGAGAAGGTTGTTGAAGTTGTGGATGAGAAGATCGTCGCAGAGCCCGTCATCGAGAAAGACAACAAGGCAAGCATCGTAACCCGCGTCTTAAGGGAGGCGGCGGCTGCCAAGGAGGAGAAGAAAGGTGTCCCCTCGAAAAAGAAGCAAGAGACTGAGGAGAAGAAGAAGAAGGAAGCCCCCGTCGTGGCCCAGGAAGAGCCTGTTAAGGAAGAATCTGCGGAGGTTCCCGCCGAGAGCGTGAAGAAACCCGCCGATGTAGTTCCTCAGCCGGAAATTGCCATCCCTGCGAAGCCGGAGTCCGTACCCGTTACAAAGGAGGAGGAGCCGACGCCGGAGGCACTCAAGAAGGAGGTGATGGCACCCATCGTGGCCGAGCAAGAAATGGTTGCACCGATTGAGAAGGCGGAGAAGCCCATTGCGGAAGAAAAGAAGGAGGAACCAATGAAGGAGGAAGCGATGGAAGAGTCGAAGGAAGATTCGAAAGAAGAATCAAAGGAAGAGTCGAAGGAAGAGGTAAAGGAGGAGCCAATGATGGAGGAGTCCGTGAAAGTCGAGGAACCCATGAAGGTGGAGACAATTAAAGAAGAAGTCAAGGAAGCGATGGAGGAGAAGAAGGTGGAGGTTGTCGAGAAGGAGAAGGCGAAGACGGTGGAGCCCGTAGTAAGCCAAGTAAAGGCGGCAGAACCGGAAGTGAAAGTGGAAACGGAAGAGAAGAAGCCCGAGGAGATGCCGGCAGAGGAAGCTGAGAAAAAGGAAGAGCTCTCACCGATGAAGGAAATGGCGAAGGAGGAAGAAGAGAAGAAACCAGATGTCATAATTACAAAGACTGAGGAGGTGGCGCCCATCGTGGACAAAACGTCCGAGGTGAAATCATAGTAGAACGAACAATTTACTTTATTTTAAACCCTTCTAAGACTCTCCGTCCAGAGGCTTCCGCGTACTCATCTTGCCCCACTCCGATCTCGCCGAGGGGTGAGAGTACTTCCGCCCCGGTCCCACCCCTTCCCTTGGCAGTTACGCCCAACATCTGCAACAATAAATTATTCAAACCTCGCTTGTGGCAAGAGCCTCGCCGGAATGTAAGAGTAGCGAAGAACCCTCCCTTTAGCCTCTCTTGACTTCCTCCCCTAACTCAAGAATCGCGAAAGTCACTCATGGAAACAGACTTACGCAAAGAACGGGTAGAGGAACCGAAGGAGAACATATTTCCAAGTGCCTCGATCAAACGATTAAATGTAAGAATGTTTAAATGTTAATGGATGGTATAAGTAAATACCATTCTGGTATTACTTGTGATTTTTCCCATTAAAATTGTAAACAATTTATTTCTTTTCGAGCACTCTAAAGAGAAGGTTCTTTGATTTCCAGAGAGCTTTGCTTATTTTCTGAAGAAGCATGATTTTTTGGAGGAACAATATGTTCTCCATTCGAAAATCCCACCTGCCCGGACATTATTGTCTACTGCGGTGCTCAGCAGTCGTATCTTATCCTCAATACCCACCCAACATTAACACCCCATCGTAAAATGGCCAAAACAGTGATCACACCAACTGAAGCAGGTGCCACCGACGCGAATTCCATCGCTCAAGCGTTGGCACCGAGCTGGACACAAAGGACACGAATGTATAAATATGTGCGGACGGATCCTCCCTTCCCCATTAGCGAACTTGTCGCTTCAGTGCGCCATTGTGCTGTGTTGAACTGTAAGTAAAAAAAAAGGCCAAGTGAAACGAAGTCAGCAAGTCAATGACGATTCCATCGAATCCGCCGCCCCTTTTTTCGATGAATGGAAAAAGTAGAGTAGTTCGGTCGCGGTCATATCCATTGTATTTAATTGTCACTGAGTGATTGATCCTTTTAAGTGCTAGAATACCTTTTTAATACATTCCAAATAAAAATATACAAATAATATGTGTTTTCATTCATGAAACCTTCGCCGCAATTAAAACAAAGCTCTCGCATCGGCTTGGCTTCCTGAAATCCCTGTCTCGAATCCTTTTCCACGAGAAAAGGTCCGGATCATTTGCACAAATCACCCGACCGCAATGTGAGCCCATCAGCTTCACATGAAGGAAAAGGTAATCTAGAAATACAATAAATTCACCAAGTCGGAAAATCAGATGATGAAAATACCCGACTAAAATAACATTTGGCTAGACCCATTCCACTCAAGCAGACACGTAAGGGGGTGTAAATAAAAAAAGACATCATCCTGCCATCTGATTGCGCCCATCTAATAAAAATGCGAGGAGCGTGAGAAACATTCGTGAATTACGGACGCTGAAATCCTTGTGGGACAGAACGAGACGTGCACGCGGGGAGACGATGAATCTGGGCCCGGCGGGGCGGTGACCCGGTCGGAAGCGGGAATGGGCTGTGGAAATAAAGATCGTCGCTCTGGATCTTGTCCGCGGGAGGAGGTGGAGTTTCTGAGAGGGTGAGGAATGGAGCATTCGAGAAGGGTGATTGGTCAGAGGGGGAGGTTGAGAAGCTGGGGGGAGCGAGTGGGGAGAGGAGAAAAGAGGGTGGTTGTAGAAGGAGTTCGATGAACCCGCGGAAGAAGAGGATGGTGGTGGATGAGATGAGGAAAGAAAGATATCCGATGGAATGCCGATCCTTTCGCGGATGAAAACACGGTGGCTGCGCGCACAGGAACGTGTGAGGTTGAACGGGATGAAATAGTGGGAGAGGACGATGAAAAGGGAGTGCAAGCGACGTGGTGGGTTGCGGAGAGGGAAGAAGGAAGCGGGATATGTAAGAACCCGGCAAAAGCCAGTCTTCTCGTCTAGCCTTGACCTTTTGTGGGCAAGAGGAGGCACATCTGCCTTGAGCGGAGTAGGAGGAGGTTGGGAGAGGGAGGGAAAGGGAATACAAGGAGTAGGACCTCTCTTCCGCTTCCTTGGCCTCACCACTCAGATGGGCTGTCGCCCGGGAAGGGGAAAAGGGGAGGAGAGGAACAGGAGGGCGTGGACGGGGGCAGGCAAGGAGACTTCACCCCATTCGGCCTGATTCTACACACGCGGCGGCACTGATACGTTCATCATCTCGGCTGCGTACTCTTCGATATAACGGACGGCTGGACACCAAACTTTCGTGGCATAAATTATGATTCATCTCTAATTCGGGTAAAATTTTAAAAAACCACTGGCTATTTTCTTAGGAGCATTTCATCAATCATAGAAAACATGTTCAGAGTTTAGTCACAATGATCTGAATCTGAAGGATCACTGACTTGGATAAATAAAATATATATATGACTTATATGCCAAATCATGTGATGGATACTCATATGTCAAAACACCAGATAGAACCAACCACGTGACTGCCATAATTCAATAAGGCAATGGTTTAATGGTTAAGATAATTTATATTTCACTTTTGATATTAAATAGTGCAGTCTATATTTTTTAACTTTAGTTCATGAAGTATTAATACTATATCCATATACACATGCCAATTGCAAAATAGAGAGCTAAGATATGAAATGTATGCTACTTTCAAGAAATATTAGATCTAGTAAGAACCCCATTTATAAATGACTAAGTATTTGAGGAGACACTGTTAATTATTATGCATGGTAAGCAAATATCTAGTGATTTACATGCAGTTCATATAGGTCTGTATGGATACATTGAATTGAGTATTCATTTTGGTTGAACAAGAAGCCGAAAGATAATTCTAATTTTGATATTAGTTAATTACAATTGGCAGTTCTTGGTACAAAATTAAACCCAGAGCTGAAAGATGATACCTCGACCATTTAGAGACAAAAGCATCACAAATGCCCAATCATAAGAATCTGTGACCATCAAGAACTCTTTTGCGTAACTTGGAGAGCTTCAGGTGAGTGTCAGGCTCATAACTTAAACCAGGAGCTAAGAAATTCAACATAACTTATTATCAAGTTTACGGCCCCGGAATTTTTTTGTTTACATAATAAATTAAATTGGAGTGGCTATAACACAAATTACAAAGCTAACTCATCATGGCATTATTGTTTTGCTGAAAAATCACATTACACAGCCAAAAGTTTCTAAATTAGAAATGTATAGGTTGCCAAAAACAATCAGGAAAGTATGTGCTCAAAACATTTTTCAAGAAATTTTATATTCCTTCTCAAATTTTAAGAATTTTCTAGACCAAGGTAACTTTATATTTTATCTTAATGTATGAGCAAACTACATCAAGATCTTCAAATTTCAATGTCAAATAACTAGTGCAGAGTCATGTCTTATTGTAACCAAAGAAATATTCAAGCGAACATGATTTCATTCATTGACATTCATTTAGTTGCTTAAATAAGTCCACAAACAAGTCTGCAATCATCAAGGCAACTGTAAAATTAACTTAAAGAAATTGATGTTTATTCTTTGGTGAATTCAATATTTCCATAATGAATAAAAGCCTAAAATTTATAAAAACTAATTTTTCTCATTTTAAGTATCAAGATTGATAGAATTGTCACATTTAAAAATATTTAATCGGGAAAAATTTTGTATAAAATCCTTAAGATGAGTTCAAAGGTCAGGAAATGATTTGGCAGTTCAAGAGTGATACCTATGACAAATGCTTAACTGGCAAGGGCTTACAATCCAATATTTGCAATAAAGCACACATCGCATACTATTTTTCAGTAACCAAGAAAGAATTTGATGAATCAATTATGATTGGATGATAATCCAATCCCTTTCTTAGGGACAAGCTTGTTGAAATTCAACTTTATGCAAATAAAATGATTTCAGTCAAGATTGCTTCAACCAAGATCATCTTGATTGACAACTATGAAAAGGATTTACTAATAAGCCAATCTTTATCAAGGTGGTATTAAGTTACAACTCTCACTGTGAACAGTGGTCTTGGAGTACTTCATGGTGATGTATCCATTTTTTGTTAATAAAGAAGTGAATTTAATGTAATATGAAGGGCAAAGGTCAACTTAGGAAATAAAATACTACTCAAAATTGTCCTACCACTATCAGTTTAATAATTTCAATTGGCATATTATAATCAATTTGAAAAAAATGTGTAATTGATTAATAATAATAGAAAATGTACTCACCGATCCCTGCAACAGAGAGAAGCATATCACACCAAGGGACCACCAGTCTACGGAGTGAGTGTAAGGTTTCATTCGAAGAATTTCTGGTGCTGAACCAAAACAGGAAATCATAATATCAGCAACACAAGAAATTTCATTTGCTTAGTGTATATGATAAATATGATTGATATTACAGAATACATACTCTACGAATAAAACAGCTGATTATTTGAGAATATATCAACAATAGCTTGTGGCACTGCTTACTTATCAGAGTACATATACCCCTGGGCAACAACAGAACAAAATATTTTGTTTCCACAAGACCCTGGTTTCCATATGCTTGATTTCATTTTAATCTAAATTCAGACTTCAAAATAAATTTTAAAAACAATGAAATAATTTTTGAAATGAACTAATAAAAATTTAATACAATTTAGGTATGTTGCAAATAAATGATCATATCCATTTTTGTTAATTCACTTTTTTAGAAAAGATTTTTGATTGTTGGAAAATTTAAATTTTTTTAAAAGAATGATTATATATATATATATATATATATATATATATATATATATATATATATATATATATATATGTGTGTGTGTGTATGTATGTATGTATATATAAATATATATGTGTGTGTGTGTATATATTTTTGTTTTTTATACACACACACACAGTGTGTGCATATATATATATATATATATATGTATATATACATTCAAATAAGAAGTCCCGCCATACGGCGCACAAATGTTCATTCAAACATAGAAATAGGTATAAGGAAAGGGGATAGGAAAACACATAAAAGGCGAACACAGGACATGTGGGGAAGGCGGTTTTTGAGCAGATAACGAAAGTAAAAATATTTCCTTAACCGGGATTTGAACACCGGACCTTCCACTTGCCAGGCGGATGCGCTACCAGTTACACTACCAAGGAAACTTAATTTACCCTGAGATCTGCGATGTTTTAAGATGCCCAAGTGCTCCGAATCATTTGCCAAAGGAAGGCTTTAGGGAGCTGTTCCACCCACCAAAGGAGAAATAGACAATACACACAAGAAGAGGGGACAGTTGGTTAGAAAGCATATAGTATCATAAATGCTTTCTAACCAACTGTCCCCTCTTCTTGCGTGTATTGTATATTTCTCCTTTGGTGGGTGGAACAGCTCCCTAAAGCCTTCCTTTGGCAAATGATTCAGGTCCTGACCAAAAATGCATTCTCTTTCCAAAACTGTTTTTATCTCCAAACGAAAGGCACAGCGATGGGAACGAGGATGGCACCATCGTACGCCAATCTCTTCATGGGCCACCTTGAAGAGAATTTCCTTTCACAGCAACCCTTCCAACCTCTTTTCTGGGTCCGCTACATTGACGACATTTTTATGCTCTGGACACACGGCTCTGATTCTCTTGACAATTTCTTATTGGCCTTAAATTCTTCTTTCACTGTTAAATTCACTTCTTCCATTTCAGACTCCACCATCACCTTTCTTGAAACAGACATCTCAATTCACAATAGCAAATTCACCACTTCAGTACACATCAAAGCCACTAATCATCAACAATATTTACACTATACTAGTAGGCATCCTTCTCATACCAAACGCTCAATTCCCAACTCTCTCTCTATCCGCGGACATCGGATTTGCAACACCACAGCTACCCTCAACAAATACCTCCACAATCTACACCATGCACTCCACAAACGCGGTTACCCAGAAAAGCTCCTACAGGATAAAATCTACCGCTCCACCCGACCACACACACCACAGAATAACAACCCCACATCTGATGCTGGACTCAACCTTTGCACAACCTATTTCCCCGGATACCACAGACTGAAAACCGTTCTCAAAGAACTTTATTCTATATTACATGACAATGACGCGACCACATCCTTACTGCCCCAATGCCCCTCTGTCGCTTACAGATGACCAGCCAATCTCAGAAACCTTCTGAGATGCACGAACCCTTTGACACCCCGCCCTGACAAATTTCCACATATTTCCCCTACCTGCAATCGCCCCGATGTAAAACATGTCTGCTAATCAGATCTGCTCCCCTCTCCCCACATCCCCTCATTGTCCCTTCACCCCGTTCCCATGCTAATTGCCTCTCAAAAAATATTTTATCTATCTTTTGTCGTGCAAACAATGCACCTCATTCTACATAGGCAAATGCATTACCCCCTTATCCATCCGAATGAACAATCACCGCTACTTATGTAATTCTGCTTCACTCTCTTCTCTTCCTATCTCTTTACACGCAAGTTCACACAACCTATCATTTGACGAATGCTTTTCCCTAACAGTTCTAGAATCCCTACCCGATTCAGCCACCAACATAGAGGTGAGAACTCGCGAATCGGCATACATCCTATATTTCCAATCCTTTAAAATTCCCACCCTTAACCGCCATCTTTAATTTCCTTCCCAACAGTCCCTAAACCTTCCGCCCCCCCTCCCCAGGCACTCTTCCCTCAAAACCTCTCAGTCTGACCTGAAAAAGGCCTCGGAGTAGGCCGAAAGCTTAAATCATCTACAGTGTGAGTGTCCTTTTCCGTGTTATCTGTTTTATTCTGTGTTCTATTGTGCCGTCCAAAAGTTATATTGCCCTCGTGAGTACTTCCGCATCATCTATATATATATAAAATTCACTAAATAGTCATAGCAAACACAGAAACTATAACATATAAAAGAGGGACTCGTCAATAGAAACATAGAAGAGGTCTGAGTCCGCATCCGCTCCTGGGAAACTGTGCGAATTTATCACACTGTTCCTAAACCTGTGCCTAACCATAATATAATCTAACTGATACCTTTCTGAGTCACCTGGCATTTTCCATGTATACCTTCGCCTTTTGTGATGTCTAAACCATGTGTTGGTGATGACTAATCCCTGTCTCCTGCAGAATTCAATTGCTTTCTCCCCGCGTTCATTCCTCGTGCCTAACCCATAGTCCCCCACCTCACCACCATCTCTTCCTTTGCCTACCGTCGCATTCCAATCCCCCATCACTATCAAATGTTTCCCTGCAGGAGCACTCCCGATGATATCCTCTAACTCATCATACATCCTATCGACTTCTTCCTTCTTGTGGTTGCTCGGTGGCATGTATACCTGGTATATATATACATAAATACATATACATAATAATATAATGTGTGTGTGTGTGTATATATATATATATATATATATATATATACACACATATATATGTATATATATATATATACATATACGTGTGTGTATATATATATATATATATATATATATATATATATACACACACACAATCAAACACGAAATCCCACCATACGGCGAACAAATATTATTTCACACATAGAAAATAGATATATAAGGAAAGGGGATAGGAAAACACATAAAAGACCAACACATGAAAGGTGGGGAAGGCGGATTTGAGCAGATCACAAAACACATACAAGGGTTGAACACAAGAGAGGTGGGGAAGGTGGAATCGAGCAGATCACAAGTGCAAAAATATTTCCTTGACCAGGTCTTGAATACCCGATCTTTCGACTTGCCGAGCTGATGCTCTAATCACCAGAGCTATTGAGGAAACATAATTTATTCTGAGATCTGCGGGGGCTTTATGCAGTCAAGTGCCCCAATTCTTTGGGCACGAGATGTCATCAGGGGGCTGTTTCACCCATCATAGGAGAAATAGATGACACACAACAGGAAAGGACAGTAAGTAAGCAATTATACAACATCATAAAGGATAAGAACGGTGTCTTTCACAAGGCCAGAAGAAACAGACAAACACATTGGCCAAATACACATTTTAACACAAAATCCCATCATATAGCGAACAAATATTCATTTACATGGATATAGATATAAAGAAAAGGGATAGGAACACATAAAGGACGAACACAGGAGAGGTGTGGAAGGTGGAATTCAGCAGATCACAAGTGCAAATTAATACATATATATATACATTATAAGGTAATCTACCGGTTAAGGTAGATTTTCGGATGGACACAACTACCAAATAAATTTAAATATACAAGGAACGTAGCTACGGTCGTGAATCAATGTAAACAAAAAATACCGAGACCGTAAACTTGAATGGCACCAAATAATAAAAATAATAATAATAATAATAAATATAAATAAATGGAATAATAATAAAAAATAATAATAAATTTAAATAAATAAATAATAATAATGAAATTTATAATTAAAAAATTAAATTAAATTAAAAAAACAACCACACACAAACACACACAATCAGGAAACAAATAATTAAAGAAATAAAATAATAATAATAAAATCAATAAAAAATAATAAAACAAACTTACAACCACTCGATCACTCGGGTGAGTTACGAAATAACTTTCACTCTCGTGAATAACATTCACACCCACACTCAGGGTTTGCAAGGATCCCTCCTATGTCAGTGACCCGCCAATCACACAAATAAATGAAAATTATTAAAGGATGTAAAGAAACAAATCAACTTACGTGAATACACAGTCACTCAATCACTCAAGTATGCTCGAAAACATTGACCTTTGTGATTCACATATACTCATATGCTCAGGGTTTACCAGGATTCTTCCTAGGCCAGGGACCCGCCAATCACACGAAAATAACTAAACGGAAAATAAGGGACTTCGGTATAAACGCAGTCACTCAATCACTCAGGTGTATCGGACCTTTGTGAAACGCATGCACTCACCCATTCAGGGTTTACCAGGATTCCTCCTAGGTCAGGGACCTGCCAATCACATGAAAGTAACTAAACGGTTTACAGGGTTTACAAGGATTCCTCCTATGGCAGGGACCCGTCAGTCACCCAAACAAAATTAAAGAACTAAAATTGTGGGTAGGTAAGTGTCTGAGAACTTAGTGATTCCTAACAAAACACAACCCAGGAACCTACTCTACATCAGGTCCCTCTTCATCTCTGTGTCCTTCCTCCCTCGCTTCATCCCGTCCAACATCCCTATCTTGTTTCATCCCTCATTTGTTTTCCTTTCGGTCCATTTCACCTTCTCCATTCTCCTCCACACCCACATTTCAAAAGCCTCCAATCTATGTCTATCCTTCTGCTTCAGTGATCACATATCTGCGCTGTACATAGCAATGCTCCATATCAAAGTTTTTACGAGTCTTTTCTTAACCTCCCTACTCAATGTCCACATCATCAACTCCCTCCTCCTTGAGAAAGCCTCTTTGTCTCGTGCAATTCTTCTCCTTACGTCCCTTACTACTTTGACCGTGTTGGTCCAAAACACTTCTGCGATACGTTAACTGTTCTACCTGCTCTATTTTTTCTCCTCCTATTTAATAATTTGGCTTAGCGTTTCCCTTTCTGGAAAATCACATAACCTTTGTTTTATTAACATTCATTCTCATTCCATATCTATTGCACTGAATTTTCAAATCACTCAGCAATGCTTGCAACCCCTTGGCTGACGGACAAACTAAAACTTGGTCATCAGCAAACCTATCTGTTTTACAAATTCCCCTCCCACTTTTATTCTTACCTCTAGTTCTTCCCATTCCTCTTTAATCATTTCCTCCACATATACGTTGAACAGCACCGGTGATAATGGGCAACCCTACCCTAACACTGCCCATCCGGACTCTCCATCCTCCACTGGCAACTGAGCAATCTGAGACATGCACAGGTTGTGGATCAGTCTCCTGTCCCTCCAATCCATTTCTATTTTCTGCAATACACGAATTAGTTTTTCCCAATTTGCTCTATCAAATGCTTTTTTGAAATCTATGAAACAGACAAATACGTCCTGATTGTATTCTATATTCCTCTTGATTAGTGATCTCATTACTACAATGGCATCCTGCATGCATCTCCCCTTCCTAAACCCAAACTGATCATTCCATAAGTAATCGTTTGGCTTGCTCTCCATCCTTTTGTTGATGATTCTGAGAACAACTTTAGCTGCGTGGGAAATCAAACTTATTGTTCTGTAGTCCTCACATTATGTAGCCTTTATCTTTGTCAACATAGGAACGAACACTGATCTCACAAAGTCTTCCAGCCAGATTCCTTTCTGATAGATGCTACAAACCAGTCCATATAGAATCTTCCTACCACATTTTCCTAAACCTTTTAGTTGTTCCGTAGGAATGTTGTCTACCCCCACAGCTCAGGAAGGAAGGGTTCCTTCTCCCCTTGAGAAAGGTGGAATTGGCACCGAAAATTTGGAATATGTACGAGTTTCTTTTGTCCCTGTTTCTGTGTTTTTGTTCACTAGTGCTATCTTTGTGTACATTATATAATTATGTTTTTTTGCTACCTTATACGTTTAATACATTAACTGGTGCAATCTGGCAACCATGATAGGGACTATAGCTCACTAGCGGTCCTAGTTGCCTGAGACCTAATGACCTGTCTTATCTTGGCGGATCGTCGAGTTATGTGAATGGTGCCAGTTATGTCAGTTTCTGTTGTCCTTATTTTTACTGCTTGTCAAAAATGGAAATTGACGAAATCACGGAGCAACAAATCAACATCAAGTTTTTGGTGAAGCGCATTACTCTGTACATCAACTAATTTTTTATTTTGAGATACATGCTGACTCTGTAATATTCAATCTGTGATATCTGCAAAGAATATGAGCACACAATGTGATGTGTTCCATACTTGTACAAAAATGTCTTATAGGAACAAATAAACATTATTGTTCTTACTGTCACCTGGCTGTAAGACTGTCTGCAAGTGATTTAGAATAAACATGTATTATTATATCATATAACAGCCAAGGCCTTTTGCACACATCCTCTATATGTTATAACAGTAACCATATTGTAGTTGGGCTTCTTGGTTAGTGTGGCTATACCATATCAATCTCACCATTTCATCACAACGTACCTCTATATTTTTTTGCAAATATTTTCCATAATTTCAGCTTTTTCTGAGATATACTTTTGATTGGCCCATCTATTTAATCTCAATGTCCCTTTCACTAGTCAAATAGGGTATTTGCTGGCTTAAGACTAATGTAATACGAGTAATTACAATTCACTAGTTTTTTTCTGAATTGATCCAAACACAACTTGAACATCTTTATGCCGCACCTTTAGGTCTTTTGAGGAATACATTGCTTAATTATTAGATGAGCCCTGAAAGGCATAAATGTCTTATCCACATACTGTTTCTTTGGGGGCCAAGTATAACTATCACAATTCAGTTAGAGCATCTATTCTGGGTTCTATTTTGAACCGTCTATGTCCAATGGGACACCATTCATTAGTACAAAAGAGCCACATGCTTTGCAAGAGTTCAAATCTATTGAAACTCATTATTCTCAAAACGATGCCGACACCAAAAAGTCTACATCTGTACCAATGTGATGAATTGCTGACATTTGAATAATAACCACAAAGCCATTTATCTCAATAAATCTTTTCATCTCTTCTTTCCTAGTACGTTCCCACAAGTGCTATCTTGATTATTTAATATCTTCAGTAGAAATTAAAACTTGTACTTCAAAAAGATTTGTTTGTATTACCATTGACCTGAGAATTTCTTCATAAAAATATGGAAAAAATTGGTCACACCAACTAAAGTTACAGCTATTTCTTTTTAGGGAATTCCATGTTCTCCTTCAAATTCAAATTTTTTATGGTAACTTGTCGCATCATCTCATTTGCTACAACTGACCTGAACACCAACAGGTAGATTATTTGTAAATGTTAAAGCATAGATCCAGAATTTCCTCACTTGCTGTTGTGGGATGACTTCCCATTGGAGTTCCAAACTCAGAATTCACAGATTCAAAAGCAGAAAAATCATTTTCATCAGCATCAAAAAATAGGTCATCTTCTCTTCCTTCTTCATTGAAAATTTCAAACAATGGATCTTTAAGAGAATTGGTCTTCACTGCAGGGTCACCAATCACTGCAACTTTGGATTACCACTTCTTAGAAGAAGTGATTCAAACACTTTCTTCGAAATGTTGCTGGAGAAATATCCCACAAGGATAATAATTGGTAGAAATGGGGAAACAAATAGACTTTTATTTTGATCAAATATTAAGGTGATAGTGGTGAAGTGTTTTAAGGCAAAAGCAACAATGCGGCAGGTGGACCTGGACAGATGATTTAGGTGGAAAGAGAGTTCTGCGGAAGGGGAGAGTGGGCAATTCCCAGGGCAATACCAAGCTACAAGACTCCGAGACCTTCATTTCTTTTATTTAAACTCTTCAACAGCTACTTGAGTCTGTATTTACAATAGGACTCAAAACTACAAATGATTGAATAAAAACTAGTTTATTAAACTATTTGAAAAATTAGTGAAGAAACTACACAAAATATTAGCACATTGTAACACTTACCCATGTACTGAAGAGTCCCACACATAGTATTTGTACGTGCTCCATATTTAAGCCATTTTGCCAAACCAAAATCAATGATTTGTACATGTCCATCAGCATCAAGCAGTATATTTTCTAATTTCAGATCTCTGTAAATGACGCCAGCATTATGCAAAAAATCTGCAATTTAAAGTTCAATAAAGATAATAAAGAAAAATATTATGCTCCACTCATGTGAATTCAAATGGTTTAATAAAACAGTAAATTTAATATTAATAACAAGTACACATTTTTTCAATAAAATCTGGCCAGTTTCCTCGCAAATATTAACTTTCTTAAAATGAGAAAATAAGTACATAGTTCTATTTGCCAAAAATTCTTGATCTAGATTATGAAGATAAGATATTCAATTGAAAGTCATCAAATTTAAACATAGTTAACTTAAGATTTTATGTACCATGAAAACATGAAAAAAATATAGTACGGAACAACTCTCAATCTCAGAATAACTCTCAGTTGACCACTGACAGATGACTACTTTTCTGTGTTTTTTCTCCCCAATCTTGCAGAGACCTGCCTTCCAAGCTCTGCTCAAGGAGAATTCTTGGGTGCAGATAATTGTTTTCTTATCAAATCTTATTACTCGAAAATCTTACTCTACAAAAGTAGCATCTGTCTTGCAAAAAATATAGAGTGGATCATAAAGGAGGCTATAGGATAAATCAGATGGATACATACGAAAAACATTCTTCTCCTTAAGGGTTCTCCTTAGTAATGCTTGGAAGCCCTTCACGATATCAAAAGCAAAGAAATGGGGCATCCAATCAGTAATTACCTGAGAGGTGTCCCCCAAATTATCCATGGCAAGGAACTTCACTGCTTTTTGTAACTCATCCCTGGAGATGGTGGATTGAGCCAAATTAAATTTTTATTCAATAGCTTAACTGGGTGGAAAGCCTGACAATTCATTCACACACTTGCACTTTGCTTTGTGGATTTTGATTTTGACCTACAAAACCCTAAAGAACTAAGAAATTAGTCAGGACTTCTTAAACACACATGCATTCAATTTATAATCTTATTCTTCTTAGATTTGAACACTTCAATCTTTTCATTGGATTAGGGCTGACTGCATAAATCAGTTCTCTGGCCAAGCTCTTTTGTCATAGATTTAAAACGGCTTTGGTATGCCATGATGCTGCTCTTCCATGGAGTAGAATTTGATCATGGCTGTGACCATGCTCCTCATCATTATTGAATGCTCCACATAACCTTGCCCCCTTCTGTGGTCACACTTTTTCATTTTCTTGCCCCTTCAAACTTCTAAGTAAGTTTGTGACATTTTATGATAAGTATAGTTTTAAGTCTATTATTAGAGGTGCTAAAAAATTCCATGTTTTGGAAAACTTAAGTTTCACCCCAGTTAGGCCAACACTAGTGTGTGACTCATTTTTGTGGAATCCTTATTACAAAAAATATAAGAAATATACTGAAAGAGCTCAAAAGAATTTTTTATGTGAATTTGTTTTAAAATCAGCATTTGCTAAAAAGTTAACATTTAAGTATCTGACTATAAACTTACTTTCACTTGACAAATACTGCACTTTATTAGATTTAATACTTTTTTTATGTCAACTAACAATTCTATTGAGTGCCTTAAATTACCAGAAATGAAAAAATATCATCTTCAAACAGCTGATCCATAAACCTAAGCCTTTTAATCCCCAAGTATCGTTTACTAACTTTATAAAATGGGTACATGAGTAAGTTTTATTCACCTATTCCAAGAATATGTAACGAAAACACAGTTTTCTTTATGTAATTATTAGGGAACCTATTTTGCTTACATGGAATAACGTGTTATTTATCAACTTTTCACATATCCTTGTACTATTATGTCAAAATCATATATGACAGGACTGTTGCTATAAATGAAAAATCCATCAGCTGCTATCAAATGTTCCTATCCTCCTGGTCTTACTGGCAGATTATCATTTTTGTTATTATTTTGAAGGTCTACAAGATCTCCATGAAAATGTACTTTCAACAATTATGCACAATTATTCAATCTGTAATATTGTTGGAAAAACTTTGTTATCTGTGTCCGTTTGAACCAGGCAGAAGTATTATTCCAACTGAGACTTTAATTGTGATTTTCTTTTAGGCTGTGCAATGTACAAGTACATCCAAGATGCTCATTGGCAATGCAATTTAAATTACGAACATTTGAATGTTTCATGTGTGTCTGATTCAGGACTTTCTGACCATTATGTTCTTGCGACTATATTAACTTTGTCAGTTTGGATCAACCAAGCGGGTTTATTTCTAAAAAGGTGTATTCTAGGAGCAACACTGAGAGTTTTATAAGGTATGTACAAAAAAAATTGAAGCTGGTCTTTCTACACAAGAACTGCTAGCCGGATCACAATCATTGAATCTTGTAAATAAGTTGAAATATTATGGTTTTAAGGATGCTGAACTAAAATTTATTTCTTCCTACTTATCTGATCGTAAGCAGTTTGTTTATGTAAATGGTAAACAGTCAAAACCATTACATATTAAATATGGTGTACTTCAGGGCTCCGTGCTAGGACCTCTTTTATTTCTGGTCATGATTAATGACTTGTGCCCCAATATGATTACTGACTGTGTCCTCTATGCGGATGATACTACTTTTCTACATAGTTCCCCCCATCATTCTGATGTGATGAGTAGGGTTCCTATTATACTTAAAAAGGCAGTGGATTGGTTCTCTGCCAACAATCTCCTTATGAATCCCGATAAAACTCAGCATCTTCTCTGTACACTAAAATCTACTACACCAGATACTGCCCCTGTTAAACTGCTGGGATTTTATCTAGACTCCAAGTTAACATGGAGTGCTCATATTCTACATGTTAGGAAGAAACTTGCATGAGCCCTATTTCTGCTCAGGAAATTGAAATTATATGTGAGTAAGGACTACTTAACTAATGCCTACTATGCTTTCTTTCACTCGCATATCACTTATGGCATTAGACTTTGGGGGCATGCATCTGATACTAAGCTAATCCTTCTGATGCAGAAAAAAGCAGTCCATATCTTAAATAACTCATGTGCACTTGAGCAATGTAGACCTCTCTTTTTGAATTAAAAAATTATGACTGTCTACAGTTTATATATATTCTATACTTTAGTTCATATAAAAGAAAATACAAGTATGTACTCCACTAGAGCTGATGTTCACAGCCATAACACGAGAGCAAAGTCGAATATGGATTTACCACACTGTAGGCTAGACAATACCTACAAAGTTGAAGGTCTGCCAATCAAGTTGTTCAACATGATCCCAAATGCTTTGAAGTCAGCCCACAGTGTGGTGTTCCGAAGGGTGCTGCGTGTTTGGCTTACCTCCAATCCTCTATACTCAATAGAGGAGTACTATGAGCTTGATTTTACTAGCCTAAAATTATAAGGTTTAGTGTCTATGTGGTGTGGCTAGTGTCAGTTAAGGTGTTGTGTTTAGTGTCATATCTATGTATATGTTTTTTATGTGATTGTATATTGTGCTCTATAGTGTGTTATTATGTTCCTGCAAAAATGACAACATCCACCATATGTAAACATGATTAAGATGAATAAAGTTTATTATTATTATTATTATTGAGGTGCTGCCTTCTAGTGGTGTCTGTGAGATGTAAAACACGACCTTGCTTGTGGCCTTATCTTGACTTGACTTGTTTCTGCACAACAGCGATTCTTGTCTGAGCTTGCACAAACTTGCTGTACAAATTTTTGTGTTCGTGTGAATGAAGGAGCTCAAGAAGCAACGGGTGTGCATTGAATTTTCTTTTAACTTTGGGGAATATGCAACTGAAACTTATGCAATGATTCAAGAGGCATTCAGGAATTAATCTATGAGTCAGGCAGTGTTTTCATTCAACAAATGACACCCATGTCAACAGTTTGAATGATTTAGCAGAAGCAAATCATAAGTTTACTGTCAGGGAGATTGCCAATGAAATTGACATAACTGTTGGATTGTGTTTCACTATTTTGACAGAAGTTTTGGGCATGCAGTGTGTCGCATTCAGATTTGTGCTGCAAGTGTTAATGGATGAAAAGAGGCAAAAAGGTCTTGACATCAGCCAGGAACTGATTGATTGTTCAAACAACAATCAAAACTTCTTAAAAACAACCATCACAAATGACAAAACCTGGGCTTATCGTAATGATACAGAAGCCCAAGCCCAGTCTTCATGATGGAAGGGGCCATTTCCCCAAAAACCACAAAAGTTCAGATGTCACAATTGAACGTGAAGGTGATGTTGATCGTTTTCGTCAATTGGGAAGGGATTATTTATTGTAAATATATCCCCAAAGGACAAACACCAAATGAACAGCACTATATAGAGGTTATGAGAAGGTTAAGACATGCCATGTTGGGTAAGAGACCACAAATGTGAAAAATAAGTCTTGATACTTTCATCATGACAATGCATCATTGATTGTTACTGAGTTTTGGCCAAAAACAGCACACTGGTGATCCCCCAGCCACCCTACTCATTGAATATTGCTCCAGTGGACTTTTTCCTATTTTCTAAGTTGAAATTCACCTTGAAAGGACACTAATTTGAAACTACTGAAGACATCCAACAAAATTGTACTGCAGACTTAAAGGCTATCCCAAAATAGCCATTCCAGGCAGTAATCGAAAGCTGGAAAAATATACGGAATGTTGTATTGGCAGTTAGGGGCAGTATTTTTAAGGCAATAAACATGATTAAATGGTAACTAATAAAATCAAGGATTTTTTCAAACAGTCTCATCATTTTTTGAGCAGACCTTGTATTATTGCATTAAAAAAGACTCAAGCAGAAGTCTACTCAGCCAACTCTTTTGAACCTAGCTTCAATTATTTTTACTTGAAATTCTGTCATTTATTTCAATGTGCTGTTCCAAATATCATGTTACCAAAACATGTTAATACATTGTAAAAAATTCTTTCAGCTTGACTGTGAAGATAAGTTAACATTTTTTCTCAAATAAATATTTAAAACCTAAAAAAATGAAAAATAACAAAGAATTCCATAACATATAATTATTTTCAGTTAGAGAAAGAAAATAGTGACTGGTACAGTTCGCAATACAACACCCATGGATCTATGTGTTTATCATGAAGACTTGAGAGATGAAAGCTTTCTGTCAGGAACGCTGTCCCCCCTCCAGTTTCATAGATAACTTCCATCTCCTACTTCAGGGATCTCTCAATTTCACTCCATAGGCGCTTGAAAAGCTAAGCTGAATGAGGCAGAGCTAGTATATTACTATTTGATTTACCAATTAATACTTTCATTATTTACATATTTTTATAACTAAAAAAACAGGCAGAGCTAATTTAATAGTGTTGAAGCTGAAATCAATTTCCAAAACTTTTACATAAAAGCCTAGAATATATATCCAGAAAAACTGTTAATCCATGGGAATAAAATAACTTTTTAAATTAAAACTTACCAAGAGCAAGTGCAATTTCAGCAACGATAATTTTCACTACCTCCTCAGGAAAGGGCCCATAGTTATTCCACAGTCTTAGCAGCTCCCCTCCTGGTATGAACGTACTAACTGAAAATTTCAAATGTAAAACACTAAGAAGTAAAACAATGATGCTGAAAAGCTATAGTTCAGCAAAAAGACATTTGGAGTATTATGAAGCAATGAGCACTAAGAGGGATTTCAGAGTAAAATAAATTTACTGAAACATTTATGATATATTTTGTGTCCAATCTGATTTAATTATCCTAAAAAATTAACAGAGAAGTGTGCAAAAGTAATATATGTCACAAAAAACAAGAAAGGATTTAAATTCAATGAGAGTTAATGGCTATGAAAATGCACTTCACTAAAACAAATAACTTTACTAAATCTCACAGCTTTATTTATAATGGGCAGTGTTTGAAATTAGAGCAATGATTTTCAGAGACAAAAAAACCTAAGGTGACCAAAAAGGTTTTTGAGTTCACAAATAGTGTGAATATGCTTCAGGATTAATGTCTCTTGAAAAAATCTAATTTACTTCTTATATACTCCAGCTATCATTCACCAATAGTTGTGCCAAGTATGTTGGTAGCATAAGATTATCAAAAAATCAAACTTTCTTATGCATCTCAATTAAAATATTCCCTTTGTAGACACAATTTTTTAGGTGTTTAGGTGTATTATTTTTGCTTGTTTCAATGCACTAACTTTATATTTACATGCACTCCAAAGACTTGCCCTTTGAGCAACAGTGACCCAGAGATGGAAACACTCGTGGCTTAAAATCTTCACCCTTTCATGATAGGCAAACAGCTTTATGTTAATAACTCATGCAAAGTTAATTGCATTTTGAATGACCAAAGGAGCTGAATTAAACAATGTTAATCTCAGAAATATTTTTGTAGGGGGATATCAAAAATCTCTAATCATTCAACATAAAAAATAAATAATTGAAGGTCGAACCTTACACTTCATCATACCAGCAGCCACATTAATGTATAATGGTAGACCAATTAGTTTTCAAAATTTCTCTTTAGAATGATATTGAGTCGTTCTGAAATCCCAACAACCTCTCAGCTTTCTGCAACTTAAATGGAATGATTCTTGTACTATTCTTTCATGATTGTAGCAGTTTATTAGTACCTCCTATTTAATTTAAAAAATATAGTGTTTCATTAAACATTTTTCCCACAAGTTAAGCTTTACTGATTTTCCAAATATATTATTTCTAATCTGCATTATATAAAATTCAATGTGATAGTTCATTCGGTATTATTTTAGATTTTCCATATAATGTAGCAGATAAATCAAAGTGATGTGTTAGATATTTATAAAGCTTACAAGGATATTTAATCAGTCAACTAAAAACACCAGGTTTAAAATTCACTCATTATCTTAAGGGTCCTCCAAAATTTCCACAAACCTTGATGCAAACAATTATTTTCAGGAGTAATTCCATATTTTTACTCTGGAAAGCATTTTGAAGCTTAAAACATACTTCTTCCTGTGTTAAGAGTAGCCTAATGGCCATGTCAGGTTCCTCCCCATCCTTCTCCCATTGCCTAAAAATTCTACTTTACCATATTACCCACCCATTCTTAATGGTGAAAATGACCTCAGCTGTTGGTCACCTCCCATCATAACATGACAACACCACTTAAACTTGACTGATACACTTAAAGCATTATTTATGCTCTTATAAGAGCCCCCATGGTTATTTATTTTCAAACATTTGTTCTCTTAATCTTTTAAATTGCTCACAGTTCATGAAAATTAACCACCAAAAAGCAGGCATAGAAAGTAAATCACCATTTATTCTGCATTAAAGTCACACAATGAGTCATGATTATCTATAGATTGCAGTTAATATTATGATGATATTTCTGTTTACTATATGATGAAATTTAAACTAAATATAAAAATAGTAAATTTGCCCTTTGCTTTGAATTTCACTTTTTTCTTGAAGTGACCAATTAGAAAGTTTTACTCTTTTGGACAGAGAAACAATCTCAGATTTTCCCCACAGGTTCTCACTTAGTTCACTAATGACTTAAGCCTGTGGTTCCTCAAGTAAAAGTCCTTAGAGAGTTCCAGGTAAACATTTGTTTTATTGTGTACAATTTCATTATTTCATTTGGATCACATGTATTTCTACCACCCCAAACATTAACCACTTCTCTTTCTACCAAAACTCATCCCTACCATCCATCATTAAAGCACAAAATCTCTATGGCCCAGCTTGGCTAACAATGTATCATTCTTTGGCCAAGTTGGTCATAGGCATTGAGACATAGGTAATGCAGCCCTAATACTCATTTAACCTTCATTCTACTCTGCATCTCTCTCTCTCCTTGTCCCTGCTTGACAAACTGCATTGGTACAGAAATAACCAACTCAATTTGGCAAACATAAGCCATAGACTACATTGCTGTATGATAATATTGAATCTTGGCCAGCAGTGCTAAGAAAACTGAACAGCTAAGTGTAAGAATGTTTGTTTGCTTTTAACACATGCCTTCACCAGAGGCAGTGGGGTAAAGCCCTCACCTGCCAATCCAAAGGTCGTGAGTCCCACCTAGGTGGGTTTTCCTCCACCTATGGCAAGGATGATTGTAATTGTTTTTATTATAACAATAAGGGTTGGGAAGAAGAAGGAACTATGAAGTCTCAATCTCGCCCCAATAAAAAGTCACTAAATAAATAAATTTAAATGCTATTATGCCAAATAGAGACGTTTCTTGTGGAAAAACAAGGAAGCACTGCAGATCTGTGCCTCTAATGGTCAAGCCACCATTGCTACTGATGCCATTGTTGATCATATTTAAAAGTCAACTCAATATCCATTGGAAGATTCCCAAAAATTTATTTATGGAAAATAAATACATATAGTACTAAAGCTAGTCCATTCTACATCACTTTCTTCCCTACACTTAAAATGATGGGCATCTGTGCAATTACACTTTAGTTAAGCACAAACTGTAATGCATTTATCTTAATTGCAGCAAACTTCAATCAGACCCTTGTGTTACAGCTTCTTCAGCTAATTAAAATACTCACCAATAAATAATTGCTTCTTGGACTGCCAGAAAAAAGGACAGTTTACAATAAATGGATGATGGCCACACATTGATTGGATCATGACTTCATCCTTTACCTGTTTAATGGCATTGTCAGCGATGATCTATAATGGAAAACAAATTAATCACAGTAGCTAAAACCTTTACAATTATTTTTAGCTATCATTATCCAACTGTAGATTTGCACAGTCCAAAATAAGTTGGAATTTTTTTATAGAGGACTAAAGTGGTTTACAGTCACCCTTGCATTGCTTAATAGGGCACAAGTCCAATGATAGATTACAATGTATATGTATATAACTGAAAAAAAGTTTCCTTGAGTGGGACTCAAACCACTGATCTTGGACTTACTGGGTGTTATTCTTAACTTCTTCAGCTATTGAGGAAGCTTACATTATGCCAAAATATGTAGGGGGATTTATGCAAACCAACAACCCCGATTCCTTGGCCTGGAGATGCCATTAGGGAGTTATTTCACCCACCAAAGGATAAATGAATGAAATAACAAGAGGAAAAGATTGTGCAAAAAGCAAGCATACAATGTCATAAACAATAGGAACAGTACGTTTTGTGGCATGCATAGCCAGAAGGAGGAAACGTGCCACACTGGTCATATACACATTCAAACACAAAAACCTGCCACATGGTGAGCACATATTCTTTCACATAAATACAGATATAAGGAAAAGGGATAGGAACAGTTATAAAAGACAAATGCAGGAATGATGGGGAAGGTGAAATCGAGCAGATCACACATGTAAAAAAGTTTCTTTAACCAAGACTTAAACCATAGATCTTCTATTCACCAGGCCAATGCTCTAACCATTGAGCTATCAAGGAAACATAAACTACACTGAAACCTATGGTGAGTTTATGCAACCACTTGCCCTGATTCTTTGGCCAGAAGATGCCATTGAGAGCTGTTTCACCCACCAAATGTCAAATTGACGAGGACACAAGAGGAAATGATAGTAGGGAAAGCAATCATAATTTATCATTATAGATAGGAATCTAAATGGGACAAAAAAAGAAGAATGTACATTCCGAAAAATATCAGGAAGCCAAGTAGCATCAGATAGGGTAGGATGGATGGCTGCAGTCAACCAATCTTAGGATAGAATGACCAATGATGATCATTTCCTTCATTCTTCTAAAAATGTATTTAAATATTTTTTGTACTCTTTTTGATTCTTAATCTATTTTCTGCAATTTGTATTTAAATGTTACCTTTTATGATGACATTCTATAGATGTTCTTTTATGTTAAGGGATACCCCATTTAAACAAACTACTTCTCTTTCCTAGATTCTAATGTTACATTGTAATGGAATGACTCAATTAGTAACATTCATCACTGCTCTTTACAGTTCTAGGGGGTTTTCAGAGCATAGGTACTTTGACCCTTGGCAAATGATGGTACTTTTTAGCAATGTTTAGCACAGCAACATTATCTTTCACAAGAGAAAAATTAATTTTTAAAAATTTGGCACAAAAACCTTTACTTAAGTAATTTCATGCACTTTTTATTCATCGATCCAATTTGGGGTTTGGCAGAAGAATGGGCTATCCAGTTTCAATCTCGTCCCAATACAGAAGCTTTATAATAATTATTAACTGTATTTACATTCAAAGTAAGGATGACATATTTTTAGATCTCATGGGCTTTGAGCAAAATACTTGGATAACATTGAAGTTGAAGGCGCATAGAAATTAAGCATTCTAAAATTTCCATTACACTGTTGTGGCCCATACTACTATGTGACATATACGACATACCTGGGCTTTTGACAAAATTTTCAGTGCATATTCCTTTCCTTCACTATCGATGACTTTATTGACTTTTCCAAAAGCACCCTTTGATATAGTTTCCACTACCTGCAAAAATTCATAGTAAAGAAACCAAATAGCAGATGAAATTGCATTAAAAAGTAAACAAAAAGGCATACCTGAAATTCTACAGTTGTGACATGGCATTTTTTCTTAAATTCTGGGAAAAAAATGGATTCAATGAAAGAAACTGGCCAAGGGGTTTTAGAGGAACCAAAATCTTCAGATGTGCTGTACTTATGACTCCTGAAAAGTAATAATAAATTCTATAGACACCAAAACTATAAATAATGTGTGCAAACAACATAGAATACATATCTTGGAATTCTCCATACTTTCTCACCTTCTACGAAATGAATTAAACCCCAATAGCTCAGGAATACAACTTCCAACAGAAGACTTTGATCTCGTGCTCATTCCAAATATATCTTCTGCAGTAACAAAAACGGTGATAGAATCATTGGACTCAAGATTGTCCTACGAAAGTATGTCAAACATTTTACATACCTCTGAAAGAGCTCTAGAGATTTTTTTCAAGGAATATACATTTTTTATAATTTCGAGATCTGCCAATGCAAACTTTTTCCTTTCAACAGAGTAGACCCAACGAGTGGAAACAAAGATACGATCCATAACAAATTCATTTTCGCAAATCAAACATCCGCCATATTCTTGAAAATACTACATTTACCAAAACAGTTGTTATTTCACGTTTTTTATTAGAATTATCAAGTAAAAACAAATGAAAAATAATTATTAATTAATTAAAATTAATCGGGTATGAATCTTTATAATTTTTTAGCTGCTATTTTTAACTGAATAACTTTTTGACTATAATATTCTCGATATTTCGATAGTATTGCATTGGTAGTATTGGTGAGTAGCGCAACAATCGACCTTCCTTGTCTGTAGCTGAAGGAAAAATGGCCGGGGTATTAGGAAGATTAGTTGGTCGTAGAATTTCTACTGCAGTTAATTTATCTGCTAGTGAAGGGCCATCTGCAACAGCAGGACATGCTGGTACATTTATTTACTTTCAATTGTCGACATTTCATATGAATTTCATCTATCGAAGAATATTTATTTTACAATATGTTCACTGCAGAATAATTGTTTAATTTTCTATTCAAGGGGGTATGGACTTATGGAGGAAGCTAAGCTTCTTCGTTGCTATTCCTGCTGTATTTTTGTGTGCGGTACACACGTACCTGAGGGAACAAGCGCACCCCCACCAGCCACCAGAGTTTGTTCCGTATGAGCATCTGAGAAAGAGAGATAAGGTAAGGGTTTTAATTTTAGGTGCAATTTATTAATGTTTCTTGCTTGGACAAATGTAATGTAATAACTTTTTCTTTTCTAGCGTTTTCCATGGGGCGATGGTAATAAAACCTTGTTTCACAACCCTCATACCAATCCGCTTCCAACTGGTTATGAAGAGTCCCATTAATTTTTGACAATGTTAGTGTAAAAGAATACCGTGTAAATTGTAGTGTGCCTGGGTTGCAAGTGTAACAGAGGTTTAAATAAATTTGTCCAGTACGTTAAAGACATCTTGTTATTTTCCTAAGCATTGAAATAGGCACTGCTTCGCTTCAAGCATTTACGAATTTTCATCAAAGGTAACCACAGCATCCTTTTAAGTTGATTTTATGAATAGTAGGAAGATTGTGTAAAGTTGACAAAGGCTACCAGCATGCTCCAATTGTAATTTCCATGTCACGAAATTGGTACACAGGAGATCATTTATTAATATTTCGCCTTCATATATACAACTCTTATACCGATGGTTTTAAAAATAATTTTTTGCATAGAATTTTGAATTCACAAGTTGGGCGAACTTGCCCAGAATATTTGGTAAGAATGTTGGAAACGAAGAGCAAATTAATTAAAAATCTTTTCTTCATTGGACAAAACGTTCAATAAAACGTAGTGAAGAGAAAAATATTTGAAAGGTAACAGTTTATTAGAGGTTAATTAGGCCATTACAAACATATTGTTGCACATATTTACGTGAGAAACATGGTGGGTGAACTGATGTCCATATTTTGAAATGCAAATACTAAATCAACCTGTAATCATTTTACGTCCGTGTGTTGGTTCTCATTAAGTAGCAGATCCTCCCTGGAAATTAAATTCAGAATTGTCAATGATAGGATTTGGCTTAGTGACATTTTAATGTGAATAAAATCTATTTACAGTTCAGATATTAAGACAAACTTATTTCGTTTTATATCTGCACAATTTTCGACCATATTATGATAGTATTATAGTTACCAGTGTGAATGCCATACTTTAAAATATGAAGGTAATCAAAAAAATGTCAGGACAGAGAAGAAATCATCAAAGGTAATTCCAAACTAAATGGGAAAAGCAGTCTCTGATAAAAATTTTAACTATCAATTCTATTTCCCTACCTTAATCAAATATCTTTTGAGCTGAAATTGCTTCTTGAAATCTTGATAAAGCCCCCAACATATATAAAAATAATAAAAGTCAAACAATACTCTCAAATTTTTAATATTGATTTTTCAACTTATCGATTTCTTCATACTCATTTTCCAGATGTGTTTACTGAGAATGAGTAAGCAGTAATTTGAATTATTCTTCTGTGATGTAAACATTATCGAGTGAACATTGGTAAACCACTCTAACCCTTTTTAATTTTGATTTCAACCTTATTATTTCTTTCAGTGAAGTATACAACTAATAGTATACATCCTTGAAAGGAAATATATAAGTTCAGAAACATTTTACGAAGTTAAGTAATCATGTCATGCCATTATAATGTGATATCATTTTTTAAAAAGGTGCTAATGCATGATTAAACTGCATGTGTAAGCACAGTGAATATATTTGTGTCGTGAGGCTTTTACAGATACACTGATTTGGAAACGTGTGATGTAGCAGAATCACTTAAATTTGAAAAGAAAGGCTTTCTTGTGTCACATTAAAATTGGTATACTATTTCAATCATCACAAGAGTTGCTAACTTTGATTTTTGTGATTCTTTTACAGCATTGTTGACAGTAGAATGCACCTTACTTGGTTCTTACTAGCATAAAGAAGTAATCACACATAAAACTTACCCAAGATCAAAATTTGGAATCGCAAAATTGATCTTTAAAGACTCTTCCTCTAATCTGCTGGCCATATTTGTTTCTCTTACTAGATCTAACGAGAAAGAGAAGGTTAAAAAAATTTCATAGGTGCTATCTGATTCAATTATATAATTAATCTATTCAGATACCAGCGTAACTTTTACATCAATAATGTTTATTCATCCATGGATAAAATCCATTAACATGCATTATATTATTACTTTTTATTTGCCCAGAGATCACAATACAAAAATACCAGGTGGGTGATGTATGTACATGATATAAGGCACATCAAAAAAGAGCAAAGACAGGCTCAATTAAGACAAAAAAAAGAAATGGTGCTCAGAGTTACATAATATTTGGCACAAACCCATGAACATTGGCTGTAACGTGCACATGACACATCAATTCAGATAAATCATTGATCACCAACATGAATCGGACCATGACCATTACTATAAACTAAGAGTATGAACTTACTGGTTGGGAATATTGTTGAGATATTCATCAACCGAGTAGAACATATTATCTTGTTGATATCTTTTTAATTTATGCCTGAATGTAGCAGTTCCCTGAGTACCCTTTATACTTTTTGGTAGTTTGTTATATAACCTGATGCCCATTTCATTAGGTCCTAATTTCAATGCTTTAGGTCTTATATTCCCATAATGGATGTTGTGGCTTCCTCTAGTGTAATGATGATGATAGGCAGAGTTAAGGGAATAGTTGCCAATGTTATTTTTTATATACAGAATTAAAAACATAATTTAGATGCACGGGAGCGGTGGCAAATTTAATTAATGGAAAATAGACCTTGGTGGAGCATAGTGAGGTTTCGTGGTTATTATTCTAATAGTTTTCTTTTGCATTTTAAAGTTGGTTTGAGAAATAGCAGATGATCCCCAGAATATTATACTATAGGTTATATTTGAATAAATTTCCCCATCGTATAAATTGAGTTTTTCTTGTAGTTTCATAGAGGTGTCTTAATAAATAGCAAGTTGAACTGAGGTTATGTTGAAGTGCTTTTACATGGTATCCCAAGAAACATTTGCACACAGAGAAATACCTAGAAATTTACATTCCATCACATGCTCAATTGATTGGTCATTATTTTTTACCAGCAGATCATTTGTCACATTGTTATTGCGTGTAAAGTATACTATTTTACTTTTATTTACATTTAAGTCTAGAAGGTGTTCTGTATACCACTTATATTTCGAGAACTTCATTGTCAAAAGTCAAACACATGTGATGTATATAAATACCAATGTTTAATTTGTAAATATATATATATATAGGTAAAAATATACTTGGGAAAAAGTCATCACTTTTCCAAGAATTCATTGTTTAAATAAAATAGGGAGGTCTTTAAAAATTGCTTTACTTTGCTTTTAAAGAGATGCAACTTTTCATTTCCTTTGAATTTATCACCTAATAAATACAATTGCAATCTTTTGACTGACTTTCTTGATCATCTCTGAACCTAAGTGCCTAACTGTGCAATTTTATTTCCAATCAAGCCCTTCCCATGCCACCCTTATCATGTATTCACGGTATTTTGTTTGAAAGGACAGGCATTAAGGGAAAGCACTATTCCCTCTCAACTCCACAATACTTAGTTTTATCAACTTTGTCAAATTCTGTCTTGGACTCCACAAAACACATAGACATCATTATTGTATTCTATATACTTTTTAATGATGTTATCATCATTGCATTGCTGTCATATGGTCCCTTCCTTTGTCTTAATCCAAACTCATTGTTTACACTTGTTAAACCATATATTGTGCTTCATATAACCATCATCTTTGCCAAATGTCAAATTTTACTAATGGGTTAAAGAATTTTAACCTATTGCTGCATGCCTCTTTATTTGTGTTGGGATGAAAATTGATGTAATTATGTCTCTTTGTAACTTCTTCATAAATTTTAACTTTTACAATCAGTCAAAAAAATCACGTCCTTCTATTTTTCCCTAAAATATTTAGTGATTTGGGGAGTATTATACACTTCTACTGCCTTGTTCACTATAATTTTCTTTGTGATTTTTCTGACATCTATGAGGGGCATTCAAAAATGATTCTGTCATAGCTTTCATTTGCACATATATGAAGTAGAAAGTTTGCCAGAAGACTTAATTAATTCAGTACTATCTCATTCCCATCCTACCAAAAGGAAAAAGGTATATGATGGTTATAGAATTTATCCAAGTTTTATTTCAAATCTATAAAGGCAGTTCTTAGGATTAACATTGAAAGGATGGACAAGATGATTAATGATCACCTTGGGGCTGCTGAGTTTTGATTTAGAAAGGGAAGGAAACAAATGATACCACGAATAAAATAGAACTACATGGCAAAATAAATTACCTATGTGATTTTCTTGGGCACCTAAATCAAATTAATAGTATTTGTAACAGCCTTATAATTTATATTTGATAAAAATTAACAAAAATAATATTTTAAAAATTGTAATTTAATAAAAGCAATGCTAACTTGTAAAACATACAAATTTGCATCAAATTTAACTTCTTCCGTAGCAATTAAAAATAGGGATAACTGATTTTCAGGTATGAGATATTTGTAGAAATACCTTTTGTTTCATGTGTTCTTAGACTCATGTTTCCTGGAGAATGAAATTCATTTTCATCATACATTCCATAATTTCCTCCAGGAATAAATTGACTGTCAACTTCAAAATCTGGGGTGTGTAATTGGATGACAGAGGATGCCAAATTTGAGGTTTCTTGATCATAGACATTTAATGTGTCATAATTAGTGTAATCATCTTGATTTTCATTGAAGCTTGAAGAATCCATAGCTGTGGAGATGATTTTTATAATAAATATGCCTTACTCTTTTTTATTCATGACAAATCCAATATGCAACATTGGTTTTTACAAAGAGCTCCTATCCCAGTATTTCAGTCAGCTGGGAAGGTGTGGTCACCACTTGATTGGCTGTAGGATTTATCATCAATACACCTAACTAGCCAATAGCCCACACATTTCATTATTCCCTTACTCAAAAATGTAAATAGGTTTTTGTTTAACATAAGGTGACTCTACAGAAATGCTGGACATTTTCAAAGTTCTCAGTTTTAAACATAATTGTAAGCTTCAAAACTACTCTCACTTGAAATATTATCACAGCTGGTACCATGCATCAAGTGCTCTTCTTTGTATTTCTTTTTTGGTGTTTCCTCTCTTAGAACACAACATTCCTCTATCATTCCGTATTTTTGTGGTGGTTTAGCTGATGGAGTAGCTTTATTTAAATACATATCAATGGATCTCTGGAATTTACATGAATTTTGTCTACCCTACAAGAATTGATTATTAAAATCAGTATTATCCCACAATTCTTATGAAAAAAATTCAGATTATTTCTATCAATTTAGTTTCCATTTCATTAGCTTTATTTAACTGCTACTCAAGGCTTGCATGACTGTAATGCTTAAATGATTACCTCTTTCAACTTTATAGCTGGTGTTTTGGGTAGCATCTTGACTCTTTCTTTAAGTTTATCAAAATAAGACATCTGGGTGGCATGATAACTTTTACAACTTTGAGAGGTAGCAATATCCTTCTCCGATCCTTTTTTTTCCTATAAAGAAATCTATTTAATTTGTGTGCGTCCACTGAAATTTCCAGTAGTGCAGGTCAGGAGCCCCATGCTTTATACCTATTAGTTGAATTTTATTTTAGCACAGTTGAAATTTCCTTATAAATTAGAATATTTAGAAGTAGTGGTAAAAGGAGACTACCAATTATTACAATGAAGTTTAAAGAATATTTGGTAGGTCTTAGCCTCATGTAAAATGTTACACTTGGTTTTCATCAGCTAACCATTCTATTCACATTTTTTTAAATTATCTGTAGCTCTCATAAGTTTATATCTCCCAAGTCCATCCTCCGCACATTCTTATGAACTGAAGCTTTTGTTCTGATGGTGAAGGGATTTGTCCAAAGAAGATGGCTTGAGCATAAATATTTTAAGCAGTGGTTTATATGATTGTATTACAGTTCCTCTTCCTCCTTGCCTTTACCTCGGTCTTCTATCCCATAACAGTAATGCTCCCTTGATACTCATAAGGATTCAATGTTTTCAATTTCAACTATGTCTTCAATTAACCAGCAACACTGGCCATCATTCCATAATGTGCTGACATTGTTAATCATAATCTATTGTCCCTCATTAGTATTTCTCATCCCTAATGATCACATTCCCACAAAGATTTTCCCACTGGATACCATTCCATCATCTTTCCCAAAAGGAGTAACCCTCGAAAATTAGGTTAACGTTGGAAACCTTTCCGTGGATTATCATTCCAACTCCCTCTGCTCTCAACCCTTACTTTATCTCCTTTCCTGCTTATTTATATGGAGGTAATACTAAGTTATTAAAAATACTATGTCAGCACATTATGGAATGATGGCCAGTGTTGCTGGTGTAATTGCAAGTGTTAATGCTAAGTTATTTGCTATTAAAAACTGAACTAGGATTCTCAAAAAGTTATAGACATCATGAGCTAGTAGTCTGCACAGTTTTCTTTTGATTCTATTTTATAAATTTTTGGCAATTGACTCCAAGAAAAATATTTTTGATGATAAGTTCTTGACCAAGTCCTTTTTACCTTAATTTTTGCATCTTGACCTATAATGCAACCTGCAATGCAAGGAATAACGACTATTAGAAAAATATTCATTTCCTCCATCTCTCTCACTGCTTTCTTCACAAGAGTACTTACCTTGAGAAAAGGCAAATCTTTTAAGATATTCTTGAACACCTTCAGATTTTATAAGTCCTTCAACATTGATGGATGCCTCAACATCAAGACCAACTAAATTTAGGGTAAATGTGGCCAATTTGATCATAAGATTTTCATATCATTTATGGTTGAATTACAACCTGGTATCCATAGTGTAACCAATAAACTTACCCCATCTTTCATTTATCAAATTCACTTTGATGTCTTTCACATTAGGGTGGTTGTTTAAGTTGATTGTTTTTAATATGGTTCCTGAATTTACAATGAATGCATCACTGAAAATATTGTGGAAATATATGGAGTTATACATAGATCAAGATAAGAATTTTGGTTGAAATTTTTAATCCATTATAAGAGATGGGATAATGTTGTGGAAGGAAACCTAGAAGTTAATGAATCTTTGCTTTTGTTGTAAGATATGCATAAAGAGTGCACCAATTAATATTTTTCTGCCTGAATACAACATTTTGATGAATGCTATTCAATCACTGAATGATAAAATTGATTTAATCATCAGACTAATGCATTTTGCATTTTTTCAAAAAATATAATAAGCATTAAGAAATCACAAGAAATATGACAAACATCTTGGACTCAAAATATGATTGTACATTTTTAGCACAAACTATATTACAATAAACATTCAAAATACACTTTTAAATGTCAAAAAGACTCTGGTTTATGGTCAAATAGTAATAAGAAGAGGTAGGTTGTCATTGGCCATTAATTGTGAAGTAAGGAGTGGTCATGAGTAGGGTGAAGGAAAGAAAGGTTGGCATTACAGAGGGCAATTATGACTCACAGGGCTCAATCACTTGCTGGAGAATCTGGGACCAGCCATATGTTATGAGTCCTTTCACTTATATTCAAGCTGCTTGAGATAGTGGATGTTCACTAGGGATGTGGGGTAACGGGAGGTTAGGCTACGTCTTTGTGAAAGACAAAAAGTGTCAAAGGGAAAGGAGATAAAAAGAGGAAGTCACAAAGCCATCATTAAGGTAGAAATGATCATGAAAAGGCTGCACAACTGATCTACAGAAAATTGAGGTGGAAGGGAAGGTAGGACAGTGGACAAGGTAGGTCAAATCCATGATGATAATTTGGAAAGGAGAGAGACAATGGGGTCCAGATATGAATTTAAACTATTGACTGATTTGCAACAAATGCATTCAAAGGGACCAAAGAGATGGTTAGAGGGATCTTTTAAAAGATGCAAGTCTTTAGAATGGTTGGTATCCATTGAATAATTTGCTATGCTGAAGTTTTCCAGTCTATTATATTTAAAATGGGCTGAATTTTCTTTGAACCTAATGAGGAGTTGGTTTTTGTTTTTTCTGGCATATGTTTTGCTGCAATATGTGGGGCATTTAATTCAGTAAATGCTAGATTTATGATAGTAGTAAAATCTTTTCGGTGAGAATGGCTTTTTAATTTGAATTTCCATGAGAAAAAGATAATCTACTATGGTGTGTGAAAATAGCATGAAGGCCTTTAATGAAAGATAAATATAAAGGAAGTTCTATGTATCTTTTGTTCAAAATTATAGAAAATTGGTGGCGAACCATATTAGTCAAGCGTCACCAAAATAATTACACAGGGTACATAAATAAGGCCTAAACAATTTTGAAATTTCAAGAAAGTCATGCTTATGACTTGCAAAATTGGTTGTGATGGTATTCATCAACAAAATAGATTGTTTAGACTCTTGTACTGGCATATTCATATTTGCACAGTAAATTATGCAAGATAAATTAATTATAGCTCTTAACTGAACAGCCCTCATAACTTAAAGCATGACCCATATAGCTACAAGGAACACCACACTCTTGCACAGAAGCAAAATTGCTTGAAAACTATGAAATTGATGGATATTATACTGGCCAACATTTTTATCCACAGTTTTAAGTTCTATCAAATTTTAACAATAAAAATTTTAGTCAAACGATTTTTAATTAAATTTGTCAATTAGCCCACACTTACAAAATATTTTCATGAAGAAGGAGTACATTTGTTGATGGTTCTCCAGCTACCAGTGCAGAAATGTTATTTGTCCCACCTGAGCTGATGTACTCTTTTACTGATTCTTGATTGGCTATAGAAACTTCAATAGTTACTGTATATCCAGACTTGTCTACTGAGAGTATATACTCAGGTAAGTGACTCACAAAGTCCTTGATGTCATTCCCAAAAGGTGGTGCTTTGTTTAATATCTGTTGAGCAAAAAAAATACGATCATTAGCCACCTTAATAATTTTAAATCATTAAGATACACAACCGGAAAAAATTTCTTATTACAACATTATCAATACAATCTTGTTTAACTACTTTTCTTATTTTGATGAAGTTTTATTGGGTCTTCCACTGGGTCAGGTGTTCCATGTTGGCTAATGTTTGAACACTCAACTTGAGCATCATCCTCAGGGCAGATGGCTCATCTGCCCTGAGAATGATCCACGAGTCTAGCATCGAAACATTGGTCAATATGGACCCCCTGACCCTGTAGAAGACCAAGAAAACTTCGTCAAGCTGATATGCCGGGAAGGCGCCAGATTATACTACTTTTCTTACCATTGAGTTTATGGATTTCATTAATTTACCTAAGGACCCTTAAAAAAGTATTTACCCTCTCAATGTCTCGAGGACTAGAATCTCGCAGAGCTGCAAATGAAGTTTTACCAGAAGCAGCAAGAAGTGAAGCATATGATGCTCCTATTCTGTCCAATTGTCGTGATACAAAAATGGAATCTTCCCAAAGGCGGCTGTTTAAACATTTTATAAGGCGTAATGAACTCAAAAGAAGTCTGTACCATTTATTTTTTCCTTGTTTCACCAAGCAACTCGTCACATACCGGCAAAAGCCTGGAAGATGAAAAACAACATACACCTCAGAGAACAGTATTTTCAAGACAGCAAAGATTTAATGTTGAATTACAGCAATTAGGAAAGAAAATGTACAAAAATTAATCCAGTGCTTCTTTAGATTGCTGAAGTCCAATATTATCAGTGAAAAATAAATGTTTTGTGTTGAGTGTTATTAGAAAAGACAGCATTTCATGCTTCATCTCTAAAAGATATTGAACATCTACAGAGATAGTGAATTCAGGCTTTCAATATTAGAAACATATAGTATTACTAAGTTAATGTGCATCCCTGAAATTAATACCAAAAATATATATCTAATAATGAAAACATTTATTTACTCCTAATTTCCACCAAATTAAAAAACTATTGCATATTAATCTGATGAATGTAGAGGCGATCTTACCCCCTAGCCATTCCGTTGTGCCAAACATCACGTTGAGATCACCAACAGGCCTATGACATTACTAAAGACTGAGATCGCATCTCTTTTGCTATTTCCCCTTCTTGCATCATTCACCCCTACCTACATCATCCAAAAATTGGAATGCCTGTTGTCTCACAAGTGCACAGTTGGCAATTGAATTTTTCCTCAGTCATCTTTGGTATAAAAAAGTTTTATTAAAATGTAATGTTTTTGTCCAATAACATTGGCCAACCAGAGACTCTGTGTGGTAAGGGATTATTGGTTGGATATCCTTCCTATCTTTGAGTTCTCTGTTGCAAGGAGGTAAGTAGGATTGGTGCTTGACCAATTAGGTTTTTGCAACTTCATCAGCAATTTTAATTACAAGAATGTCTTAATGGCCATAAACTAAGAAAAACTCAATATCTGACAATGTCATGATCTGAAAAGACTCCTCTAGTAGGTGAAACTTTCAACATGAAGTTATAAATGTCTTTCAGGTTGCATGATTCTCCAAGTATAAGTGAATGTATTACTAATGTGGGCTTTTTTTCCTTAATGCTTTGAGAATTAAGAATATTCTTGGGTAATTCTTTGAGAATTTGTGTATAGATCAGGATAGTGAATGTTTCAGCATAGACTATGACATCGTATCTCAGTAATAGTAACATTTTATTTATTTTAGTTCCCTGCAAGCCACTGCTAGGGTGTGTGGCAGGGGGTAAATACACACCAGACTAATTTTGACCCCTTAATGTTCCTACCATGGTTGGACACTTTTATTCTGGTCCCTTATCTTTTGTGGAAACATTGGCATCTTAAATCTGCTCTACACTTAATCTCTCTAATTTTATTGACATGATCTCTCCTACCACAGTATGATGGGGTGATAATACATTTTCAACATCACTGCTAAAGAGACTTCCGACCAACTTATGCAAAAGCTTCATTCTGTAATTTAACCTTCGCTCCATGAGTGATTCCCAGCCTAGCTCCTCTAATATTTTGGATTTGCTACTAAGTTTATCACAACAATGTGTTACAAACCTTGCTCCCCAATGCTGCATATGATCCAATTCGACAATTAATCCAACTTAATGGGGATCCCATATACTTGCAGCATATTCTAAATGAGGCCTAACTAGCAAAAGATAACATTTCTCTATGGCCTTTTCATCACACTTACCCTGTACTCTTCTAATGAATCCTAATTATTTGTTAGCTTGCCCACATATTTTCTGTACATGTTTCACCCAGGAGAGGTCATGAGTGAGGCTAATGCTGAAGTACTTAATCGAGCCTATACATTCCATTTTGGTGTTCGCGATGCAGGAGGCGTTCAGTAGGGAATTGCTCTTTCTCCAAAAATGTATCACTTCACACTTGTTTAAGTTTAATTCTACTGGGCAAATCAAATGTTGCACCAGCATTGTATAGTATTAAGGTAATCTGATAAAGCTGTCATGTCCTCAGGATCATGGATATCATAGTAAACCACTACATTGTCAACAAACTTAAGGGGTAATGATTTACCTCCCAAATGTGTGACAGCCCCCAAATTTTCATCCTTCCTGCAAACATCCCTGGACTATGTATGATGTAGACCCCTTTGTGAAGATGGTTGTTTTCCCTAACAGATCTATGAAGTTATGTTATTTTAAATTATCAGGGCTTGAGAAACCCTTGTTACCATGTTACATGAACGATGTCCCACCTGGAAGACTAATCAATAAATTTTTGTAACATCTCTATCAGCAGAGGCCCTCTCATGGACTACAACCTTGACATGGTGAAAGGGCTTTTACATTCCAATGACCTCTAAAGCTGGTGAAAGCAATGATAATTGCTCCTGGTAGGGTCACCCATGTTATATTGGTCAAAAGTTAGGAGCCAAAAGAAAGCTAGTCCACATAGCATCTGTTCCTCATTGAGGCAGCTGCGAAGGTATATGACCCCAGTTGAGTGGCCATTGGGTGATGATGCCATGTTAAAAACACCATTGAGGAAGGCGAGGGGAAACCACCTCAATTATTATTAATTATTAATGCCATGATTTTTGTGATGGACTGAATAGAGAAAATGAATCCTTAAAACTATGGGACTTGGCCCAATCAACCGCTTGTCATGCGTGGCAGTGGGAGAGGCAAAGCTTCCATTGTTGTCATCTCATGAAAGCCTTGCCAAGCAAAACTGACAGCAGCAGTGCAGAAGAAGAAAACCGAATTAGTTAGAATAAAACTTGGAATGCTAGCACAATGTTGAGGAGAGGAAAATCAGATAATATAAAGTAAGAGATGGAAAGAGAAAGGCTTATTGGAGACTTGTGGACTGTGGGTGTGGAGAAGGTAAAGTGGGCAGAAAGGAAAACAAATGAGAAAATGCTGGGTATGGTGGGGTAGGAGAGGAGTTTGTTGAGAGATATCATAAGGAGGTAAGAAAAATGGTTGAAAGGCATATTGATTGGCAGTGGGATGTTGAAGGCTGTGATAGAGGGGAGAAAGTTAGGAAAGTGAAGAAGGGGCAGGAATAGAATGGGGATGTTGGAGAAAGTGAAGGGAGGAAGAAAACATACAGAGATGAATAGAAGCTTGTTATAGAATAGGATGCTGGTTGTGTTTTGTTAGGAGACAAAAAATATTTATGTGGTAGCTGTGTCCATACCAAATCTATCTTAACCGGTAGATTACCTACAATAAATAATTAGCATAGGGTGTTTGATTATAGAGCATTAAACTGCTTATATCAGGTTATAATCTGTTGCTATGATATGACTACCACTCTAGCACATACAAAGGTATTAAGATCAGAACATTCCGTAAAGCCAAAATTGGGCAAATACTCAAGACCCTAGTGATGAATAAATAGAGATTTTATGGATGTTAATGAAATTATTTTTGGTTCCAGATTCTTTCCTCCAACTCTGAGGAAATAAGCAAATCTAGGCTGTTTTACAAAACTTGTCTATTATTTCAAAACCCAGGTTTTTCCAAAGGCTAATTAGATGACTTGACCATTTTTGTCAATTTTATAATCAAATTTTCTCCCATTCTTTTTGGGATCTAGGGTTTCTACCAGATATTTTAATGAAGAGAAACTGAAAAATCTTTTTTAAGAGAGGAAGAGCTAAGCCCTCCCTTTTATTTTGTTCAAGAAGAATATGAATACTGCTTTCTATAGATTTACCCTGTTCTCAGACACTGAGCTTGGTACAAGACACATCACGATGAGTACTAACATAATAAATCATTGGCTAATTCTTGTGAATTGGTTCATTAACTTGGTTCATTTCAGTTGTGAAACTTCCAAGTACTAGTTTCATAGCATTATAGTGATGTATTTTGCCCTGGTGACCATACTTTAATGAATAAGATGCACCAAAAGTATTTCATTAGAATATAACGAAAGAGTTCTAATAATTTCAACTTCTGTCAAAAGATAAATAGAATAAGTACCAAAAATATCATAACTATGGAAATAGTATAAGCTGATTGCCTCTCCTGACATATACTGCAGCAGTGACTCTATGGCTGTATTTAAGGCTACCATATCCAAAAATAAAGCAAAGATAAAATTGCTTTGTGACACCTACATTTGCTAACTCGCTGGCCAATTCGAATTATTTTTATGCATTCTTGAGATAGTCCAGCATCTTGAATTTGAAGGCAGCCAAACATGGTCTGAATAAGGCTGCAAAAATACAAATTTGTCAGTATTTTACTAGAATACCATAAATGCAACAAAAATTAATTTCCATTTTACTCACAGGTTAATTATATAATAGATACAGTGTTCAATTAAAAAATGTAACCTAATCAAACTCTCACCAATATAATGAATATCAAAATACTTGCATGTTAATTTTCTGATCTGCTGTTTTCACACGAGTTGGTATTGGATATCTGATACATTCATGGCCCTTATTCTTGTTTAGACAGTTTAAAATTTTACGCTCGCTGGCTCGAAGTTGAATATCAGAATATTCAGTGCTCTTGGATAATAGCTTAATCAAATCAATCACTGTCTCAGTTCCTATAACCTGTTAATAAAATACACATTATTTGTAATAATTTTAACAAAATAAAGCTTTTTAGGCCAATGCATTTATTTACTCCTTCTGAAGGTAAAGCAAAATTATTTCTGTTGAGCTTCAATTTACAGAGACCTTTTGAAAGAGTTTCATAGTTTCCAAATGAATACAATAGCGAGCCATCAATTGGCCCATCTCTGTGGGTTTAATATCCATTCCATCAAGGTTTATCACACCACAGCCAGCCAAAGCATTTAGATCTCGCATGCATAATTCTGCAAAGCAAAAATATCCAATTTGGAATCAATTATACACCAAAGTATATTAAATGAATCATACAAAGACATTAAATGGAAGGGTCATACCAGTAAAGGATATTTTTTGCATGCATACCACGGAAATTCATAATGAAGTAAATTAAATGAGCTTCACCACAAAAAGAGCTCAATATACCTATTCAGGTAAATGCAGCTAAAGAAATGTTTAAAAGATTCAACCAAAGTAATTAAACTCTACCCAAGAGCTCTTGCAAACTTCCCAGTTCTTTATTGCATGGGTTACCATGGGCATATCGCACTACTGTGACAGCGCATTCAAGAAGGCAGGAGTATAGGTTAGGTTAATTGTAAAATTCATGCTTTTAATGTAGTTTCATTGAAATATCTGAGTACTATAGAAATGGAAATATATGTGCTTTAAAACTCATGACTGAAAAACCTTCATTCAAATTACTGAAAATGTATGCTTTTAAAAATATTAGTTTTTCTTAAATAAAACAGTTTCTGGCGTAACTTGGTTGAAAATCTTCATATTGACATTTTTGTAAATCAAACCACTTTCATCACCTGATGATGTTATGCTATAACGAAACCTGGGTCATGATAATAAAAAGTTTATGCGGAAAAGCAAAATGGTTTGATTTATAAAAACGTCAATTAGTTTTTCCTGTTGAAAAGTATAAGGTCCCTTGACCAAGTCACCGGACACAGTATTTTTTTTACTAAAATTGATTTCTGAGTCATATAAGTACTGAAGATGTGGCGTTTAACAATTAATTTAATTGCAAACTTGCAAAACCCCAATAATACATTTCTAGTCACTGAAAGCTAATTATAATTCAAAGTTGTAGAATTCAAATACCAGGCAAACATTTGTACCCTTAAACCTATGATTTTGGTATCTGACTATACCCTTAGAAATAGGAATATAGCAGTCAGACCAAATTAAAAATATTTTTAAGCCCGTTTATGCTTTGTTCGAAAAACTTAAAGAATCATTTTTATATGCGATTGGCTCAAGAATTTTGGGTTTGGGTAACAATGGCCAGAGCATCGTTTAGTTTTTATTAGATACTACTAATATTATTTCTGTTTACAAAGAATGTGGTGCCTAAGGAAACTTTTATAAATGGATATGTTTCAAGTAAAATTCTTTGAACATTATTCTTAGGTTTTCTATGTTTAAATATAGTGTTAAATAAAACAATTAAGTGTTTTCCTTTCCCTATTACCATCATCATTGACAGGTTCTAGATATAATTTATTCACTGAATAAATCAATGGATAAGGATTTAATATCATATCATTTTTTATCTCTTTCTTCTACCTAATGCTATGTTCAAATTCTTCCATTTCCTTCTCTTGTGTATCTTCTTGATCATGTTTTCTGCAATCCATGGTCTCCTTGTTATTTTCCTATTCATTGTTCCTATTGTTTTTTGTGGCTTTCAATATTCTTTTTTTCATCATCATAGGTCATCTGCCATGGTTTGCAGGCCCATGAAGGCCTATTCTCTCCCATACTTTCATTTCCTGTTCCCTTTGCTTCCTTTTTTTAAATGTTCCCAGTTTACTTTCATTGTACCTGTCCCCCGGTCTTCACTCCTAAGTTCCTCTATAGCCTTCAGCCACTCCTATCTTCAGATCCCAGTTAGTACTTCTGCATTCAATTTCCTCAAAAATCTTTCCTGTTTTATCATATTGAATCACTGGTTACACTACTTAATGAATACAAAATTATGATCTGAATCTGCTCTCAGGTATAGTCTAACATATCCCTCTGAATTTCTGGGTATTTTCCATGTATACCTATGCTTATTGAGATACTTGAACCAAGGTTTTAATACATTTAACCATTGGCTCCTTCATAACTCTATTTTTTCTCCCTGTAGCCATTTCTTGTTCCTAAAAAGTAGTCCCCTACCTCACTTTCATATCTCCCTTTGCTCAGCTCCATATTCCAATGGTCAAATGTTTCCATCCAAAAACACCTGCAATTATTTATTCTAATTGATCATGCACCTTTTTTCTTCCTCCATATGATTGCTTATTGGCATGTAGATCTGAAAAACAACCAAATTAATTAGCTCAGCTTTTACCTCTACTAACTATATTTTACCTTTCATATGCTCTATGTTTACCATGCTTCTTCCTACCTACTTCTTCAATACTATTGAGACCCCTCTCTGGATTTCTGTACTCTGCTGTGCATTAACCTATAATTGTCACTCCAGTTATTTCCAGTCATTCCAACTAACCCCACACATACCTAATACATCTACATTTCCTGTGTCCATCTCTCCCTTTATATATTCTGACTTCCTTCTCCTCAACATTACCCTTATATTCCAACAAAGTTCCTAATACAACTGGTTCAGTCCTCTTCCATGCTGCTGCTATCAATTTCACATTGCAAGGATTTTGTGGGATGATTGACCACAGAAGCCTTGCCTCTCTTGCTGCTGGATGCAACACATGGTTCATGAGGTTGAGCCCCATAGTTACTAGGGCTGGTATTCAAATCTTTGTCCATCATAATTCATGGGATATGTAATTTAGGTGGCTTCTTACTGCCCCCCTCAATAATTTTTTTTGAAATGTGACTCCAGCACTGAAATGGCCAGCCTACTGGGGTCAGATGGCTTTACAGCCACCTCATTGCAGGCACACCCTGAAGGTTGTAGTCCACAAGCTGGCTTAATATAAATCATATTTATAATTTATATAAATGAAATAAGTACAGTTAAGTTATAAATCTGAAACCTAATTTTGATCTAATTTTTAACATAAGTTGACAGAGGAAATATTTTTTTAATGAAATAATTCTATTTCAACAAACCATACTTACAATTTAGTGCATATTATAACCAAAATATACATACCTTGAAGTTTGCTTTCAATCTTATGTGGATCACATGGCTGGTGAACTAAAGAATAATGACTGGGACGACGTGAAGCACAAACATATAGAAAAGTAGAGTGGATCCAATCCATAGCTACTGCAACATCAGTGATTGTATGGAGCACAATTTCAGCATTTAAGTGCTCTGCCAGATGGCGGTGTAGGTTACTTTCCAAAGTTTCTTGTCCTTCAACCAATCTTTCATAGCGTTTCTGGCAAGAAAAATATTTTTAATGTATACATTCGAACATATTTTCAATTTTATGTACTTATGCAATTTCAACTAATACATATATTATACCATTAATTTAAGGAATCACACATGACAAATGATAACAAATATTCACTTCATGATAAAATCTTATCTCAGAACTTGTTGAAGGTACTAGTCTCCCAATATGGCCACTCAAGACTTGGTAGACCAAGTCTGTAACTACAAAGTGGCCAGAAATTATGGAAATCATAGTAAAAAGAGAGCTGAAATGTGCAACAAGAAAAAAAGAGCAGAGGTGAAAGTGTGAGGTTGGGTAGGAATAGTCAATTTTTAAATGTCAAGTTCTGGGAGAAAGAATTTTGGAAATCTTGTGCTCCTCATTTAGACTTGGGATTATGCAAAAATGTCCAATGGTAACTAAGAAACAAAAATCACTATGGGGGCACAAAAGTTGCCTTTGCTCTCAGGAAATTGAAATCTTCACAGTACCACTGACAAAAATAGTACAAAGTTCCAGTTTTTTCATGTCAGAGTGGTATTTTAAAACTTCAAGTGGTGTAATTTTCAGCAGACCAGAACTTTTTGCATGGTTGAATATAGATAAAGGAAAGAAAGTGGACCCCCTATACTGACATGTGGAATTTTCATGCAATGGGCCCTTGGTCAAGGTGAAATTTACCCTCTTTTATATATTTATTGTGGTATTGAATCAACCAACCTAAAGTAGTCAAGTGTACCATCTTTACTGATGTTGTGAATAAAGTTTGGCACATATAATCTAGTTATGAATTGGGATTTAGTAACTTAGAGCTCCAAACACAAAGCAGCATTACCATGAGCCTGAATACACTAGAACTATTAAATTCAGATGAATACATAATATAACACTTTAAAAATGTATATTATCTTAAAATGTATGAAAAGTAATGAACTTGATTATTCCCTTAGTGTTGCTGTTACATAAATTTAATATAGGCAATAATTAAAGCCCAGGCAGTATGTGTCTTTTAAATATAAAAATAACTAAAATGTATCACATATTTTCAAATGTATTACCTTCAATTGATTTTTAGTCATTATTACTGCAACTGCACTGGTATCAAACTGAGGTCTTCCAGCCCTACCAATCATTTGTAGTATTTGGCTTTCTGGATACTCTTGATAGATGCCTTTGACATATTGGTCAGTGGACATAATAATTACCAGGTGAGCAGGTAAATTTACACCCATAGCTAAAAGAATTAAAAATAAAAGTAATTCCAATTAACCATATAACACTTAATGCTACACTGCCATTATGCTTTCTTATACAGTAAGGAAAAAAAGGTCTTGATGCAAAGTAAACCAATTGCAACAGTTCTATAAAATTTGACCACATTGTAATAAGATACATAAAAAGCATTATAAGTGGGGATTGACAACATTCCTGTGGAACTGTTGAAATGTTTAGGTAAATGTGGGAGGAAGACTCTGACTCTGATTGACTGATTCATAGTATCTATGAGGAAGGAATCTGGCTGGAATATTTTGTTCAGTGTTAGTTCCTATTCCAAAAAGGGTAAAGGCTACATCATGTGAGGATTACAGAGCAATAAGCTTGATATCCCACACAGCTAAAGTTATTCTCAGGATCATTAACAAAAGGATAGAGAGTAAGGCAAATGATCACTTAGGGGATGATCAGTTTGGGTTTAGGAAGGGGAGAGATACGCGCAATGCCATTGCAGTGAAGAGATCACTAATCGAGAGGAATATAGAATACAATCAGGTTGTATTTGCCTGTTTCGTAGATTTCAAAAAAGCATTTGATAGAGTGAATTGGGAAAAATTAATGCGTGTATTGCAGAAAATAGGAATGGATTGGAGGGACAGGAGACTGATCCGCAACCTGTACATGTCTCAGACTGCTCAGGTACGAGTGGGGATCGCAGAGTCCGGATGTGCAGTGTTAGGAAGATGTGTAAGGCAGGGTTGCCCATTGTCACTGGTGCTGTTCAATGTATATGTGGAGGAAATGATTAAAGAGGCATGGGAAGAACTGGAGGTAGGAATGAAGGTCGGAGGGGAATTCGTAAAATTGGTTAAGTTTGCTGATAACCAAGCATTAGTTGCTCAGCCAGCCAAGGGGTTGCAAGCATTGCTGAGTGAATTGGAGGTTCAGTGTGATAGATATGGGATGAGAATCAATATTAATAAAACAAAGGTTATGCAATTTTCCAGGAAGAGAAAGGCTAAGCTAAACATTAAAATAGGAGGGGAAAAAATAGAGCAGGTAGAACAGTTTATATATCTCGGAAGTGTTTTGGACCAATACAGTCAAAGTAGTAAGGACGTAAGGAGAAGAATTACACTAGGCAAGGATGCTTTCTCAAGGAGGAGGGAGTTGATGACAGGGACTTTGAGTAGGGAGGTTAAGAAAAGACTCGTAAAAACTCTGATATGGAGCATAGCTACGTAAGGAGCAGAAATGTGGTCACTGAAGCAGGAAGATAGACGTAGATTGGAGGCTTTTGAAATGTGGGTGTGGAGAAGAATAGAGAAGGTGAAATGGACCAAAGGGAAAACAAATGAGGAATTACTGGAGATGGTGGGTGAGGTGAGGCGTTTGTTGAGAGCAATCCTATGGAGGCAGGAAAAATGGATGAAAGGCATATTGAGCGGTAGTGGAATGTTGAAGAAGGTAATAGGGGGAGAATGTTAGGCAAACGAGGAAAGGGCAGGAACAGGATAGTAATGTTGGATGGGATGAAGGGAGGAAAGAAGTATACAGAGATGAAGAGGGACCTGATTTAGAGTATGTTGCTGGATTGGGTTTTGTTTGGAGTCACAAAATATTTATTTGATAGTTGTGTCCATCCAAAAACCTACCTTAACCGGTAGATTACCTAATAATAATAATAGCATAATAAGTTCACTGGCACAAAATTGTGAGAAATTCCTCCATAGACCAACTCCAAGAGAAAAATATTTGCAAAAATTTGCAGCTACAGAAAAAACTCACAACTCATTTTTTTTATTGGTAATGAAGTGCACAGGCAACATCTAAAAAAATATATTTTCAACTTATGCAATTCATTTCCAATTTTTCCCACCATCACCCAGAATCTCACTTGTGCTTTTATGCATAACTCTATACAAATATATAGCACAAATTTTTCCATAGTTAATAAGTTAAATATTTACATGTCCCAAAACCATATGACTCAGAAAGGTATCAGTTCGATTATACTCTTGTTAGGCACAGGATTAGGACCGATGGGATAAATTCACACAGCTTCCCGGGAGTGGATGCGGACTCTGGCCACAATTTAGTTGTTATGAAATGTAATGTCCATTTCAAAAAGATAAGGAAGGGGCAGCAGGTTAGGAAATGGAATGTAGAAGCATTAAATGGATTTACAAGGAAGGAGTATCAGCAGACTGTACAGAAAATTGTGGATGACAGTAAAGAGCTGAGTACTATCGAAGAAAAATGGGAATGTGTCTATTTCCTTACCCTTTTCATGTATCTATTTCCATGTAAATGAATATTTGTTCACCAGATTATATATATACACACATAGAAATAGATATAAGGAAAGGGGATAGGAAAACACATAAAAGTCGAACACAGGACAGGTGGGGAAGGCGGATTTGAGCAGATCACAAATGTAAAAATATTTCCTTAACCGGGACTTGAACACCGGACCTTCCACTTGCCGGGCGGATGCCCTACCAATTACACAGAGATGAAAAGGGACCTAATTTAGAGTAGGTTGCTGGATTGGGTTTTTGTCTGGAGTTACAAAATATTTATTTGATAGTTATGTCCATCCAAAAACCTACCTTAACCGGTAGATTACCTAATAATAATAACATGAGATTCATTATGAAAGTAATGTGCATGATTTCATTGGTAAAATTGGTCAGGAAATGTGGTGGGGGGTCTGCCCTTCCAATCCAGCCAGTTGCTAGTGCTATGAGCAGTCTAAGCGGAAAGATGTGCCTCCATGTTAAGGGTGTTTTTCGACTCGTATGTATGCATGTGTGTGTGTGTATTGTCTATGGATTGTAATTTACCTGAAAATATTGTGGTGTAATGAAACCTAATGTGTAATTTAATTATTTTGTGTTGAAAATCCAAGTGTCTCTAAAGACCTGGTAAAAAAATTAATGAACCTATGTAGCATTAATATGATCATACGTATATGCTTTTATTTGCAGATAATACAATTGTCTATTGTAAGAGAAACACCTAAATTTATTGAATTCTTCATAAAGTTCATTTTAGCAGCTTAAAAGTTGTCACTCTATCATGCTGGTCAGTCAAAAAGCAAAGGAGATTGGGCTTCAAACCATTATTTAAGTACATATTGAATAAATTTTACCACAGCAACAACTAAATACTAAGATATGACAATATTACTTCATTTTTACATTAAGAATCAATGAAGGATGCTTATTTATGGTGAATATATGCCTCCATATGAGTTTCAAAATTTATAGTGAATTTATTGCATTTTTCAGTGCTCACCCAATGTTGATGTTGCCACAAGAATTGGTAGGCAACCAGCTCTAAAGAGATCTTCCACAAGGTATCGATCAATAGGAGCTATGCCAGCATGATGGCATCCAATTCCAGAAAGCAGCATATCTAAATAAAATTGTAACAATCAATCATTTTCATTCCTTTGCATACATTAAATATACCATTTTTTACCAAGCAAAAAAATCAGAGTTTTCATTACTTTCATTTTCTTTTTAAATTAAGAATTGGTACCAAAGGGTTACAAAATTTAAAGAGATGGTATTTGACTCTATTCTAATTCTCTGACTTTAGTTGAATGAGATTAGGGATGAATCATGTCCTTTCACCAGGTTTCTCCCAGCAAAATTGATATATATGAGATACCTACATACAAAATTGAAACACAAGAGACGAAAAAAGTCTTCTGTGAGAGGTCCAAGCACCTTAATCTAGTCAACATTCTCTTTATATTTCAAGGCTCCTCTACTTTCTCTCCAATTTTCTTTCTTAATTGCATGCAATTTCAGCCATAATTACCAACACAAGCCTATTTCTTTTTTGTACCCACATTTTAGGGATTGCGCTACCAGCTTCTATGAATGAGGTTGATATTTTGGATTAAAATATCGTTTCAACCTTTCATATTAGTGCAATGGAAAAATATAATTAATAAAAATCACTCTAGTTATAAGTGTGATTGTTAGTTTTATGCTCATTATTGAAAAAAGCCAAGAATTAAATTACAAGAAGGAACTCAAATACTTAGGGGTACAGGGAACACATTGGATTCCCAGGGTCTAATGACAATTAGAATCAAATCATCCGAGAATCAAATATCTAGAGAATATAGATGGCTAAATAAAATCTTCATTTAACATTTTATTTTGATGTCTAATCATAATTTAGAGATGAAATTTAAGTAAGTTTATTTCAGGCTGGACATGTTATGAATGTGATTTACAGACATTTAAGGGAAGACAAAGGTAATAGGAATGGTCACACGTGATACCTCAAACAAATTCTAGCAACTATTAGTTGGGCCACCATGAAATAAAAATGCCAAACAGTACCTTTAAGTTTCTTCTCACTAAGCTTGTTAGCAGCATAATACAACTTCTCCCGCTGATATTGCGTGAATTGAAAGGTTAGATCCTTATATAACACCATAGAAGTCTGTATGACTCCCTTTCTAGTACTGCAGAATATCTAAGAAGTAAAACAAAATTACAGTCATTATACTAATAGGTATCTTGTCAAAAAGAATGTGGCTTAATTTAACTATCCAACAAACCAGAGTCGGTTTCCCATCAGCATATGACAACAAAATGCCTTTAAGCTTGTACATTAAAGTTAGGCTGAATCTGAAAGATGACCAACCATCAGGGCAGTTAAAACCAATGACAACCTTGTTTAACTTCACAGGCCTTGTATCTTCATTAAATCTAAAAAAAATTATTTTTTATACAGTCAAAATGGATATTGAATTGTACATGGGCATGCTTTAAATGTTGTAATTGAAAAATGAAAATATTTTAGAAGCACTTTCACACTCTACCTGTGCAAATATTCCGATTACCTCCACAACACCCATTTTAAGAGTTCATGCAATGACATTTAATTAAGGATCCATTTAGCAGTTTAAATAATAAAATTTTACATGGCTCATAGGGGTGTCATAAGGGTAGACAGGCTACCTTGGGGGTTGCATATTTGGTGCAGGTTACACAGATCCTAGTTACAGCCATGCCCACAAAAATATGATTTAGAAAGAGGAAGATGAGATTAAAGGAAATTTTTTTAGGTCTTATCAATCCTATTAAAAGCGGTAACCTACTGATCAACTTTGTTATTCCATTGGCTGTTGAATAGCAAAGCCACACTAAGTCATATGAGTAAATATTGAGCAGCCTTTTTCAAAAAATAATGAGATGGTATGATGAAACTTGCAGGAAGGTTAAGGAGTTTTCTTATTTCACAGCAATTGCACTCCGTAGTGAAATGCCCATAAAAAGGTATACCAACATGTTAATCAAAGAACAGTAACTTTCCAATAACTTTGAGCTAATTACAATGGTGGTTTCAATTGAAAATGGGCATTGAAATACTCTATTTTAGAATTTCAGAAAAATGGTGGTTTTCAAAATCCTTTGAATACTAAATAATTTGTTAATTCTTCTTAAAAAGCAGATAAGTACCAACCCACCCTCTTGCTCTGCATTTGTCTATATAATGCTGTCAGTTTGGGGCTAAGAAATGTTTTATTACATTTTATCCATATTTTATATTTCATTATCCTTACATGGAAGTCCAATGGGTATGTGTTGGACTACTGGGGGGACAAGTGATGCCTCCCTCAGATTTATCCAAGCTGTTGGATTTTCAGATACCAGATCCTGGGAAAAGCACAAGCAGTACAGGGAATAAGGAACTCCCCCCCCCCTCTCTCTGGTGTGTAAATTTGACATGCTGTTGGGCTTAGTACTAGGTGTGCTCTTCCCTCACCTATAAAATCGAACCTATGGTTGGGAACTGTGGTTTGGTTTTGATCCTTGCTTCAATATATGTTCATGTTTAAGACATTGTTGCATGCCAAGAACACAAAGCATTATGGGTTGTTGAAAATGCATATATGCAGATAAATGCTGGCAGAGAAAGGGTTAAATGAAGTAAATAACATAGTGAGGGTTTTGTGTCTAAAATGATTGAGCTTAAGGTACTTGGGTTACCACATGGGTCTCACAGTTGACATATTAGTTTCTCCTTCATACAGTGTCTCTAAAACCAATACTGGGGGCATTTAAACAAGGCCAATCACACATAAGGCATTCTGAATTTTATGGAAATCTTCTATAGTGTTATTAGATTTTCAATACTAACACTTTTCAATGTGGAAGAATATTTTTAAAACTTTTGAGAATTTTTGGTTTTCTTTGAGTTATGTTTCCTAAGAAGTTCATGTACATACAGAAGATATAAAAAACAGAAAAAATAATCTACCCCTAATTTACTTGAACTCAGGAATGAGAGCATTTCAGTTCAAAACTCTTATAAAGCTACCTGAAATGAATTTTAAAAAGACTATAAACCAAATTAAGAAAAAATACATAGCTGAAATAATACAAGTTTTAAAAAGCTAAAAATTAATTTGTAGTGTCAACGATGAAAATAAGCTAAGGGCAGTTCAAACAGTTATTAAAAGATAATCAGGTATGAAAAACTGCTAGTGCTCCACCTCTTAACCTAAGTGTCTTAAACAGATTTTTCATTCAAGCTGTGGAGAACATTATATCCTCATATACTTTTGGGCAATATAAGGCTCAAATTATGCTAATAAATCAAATAATTAATAAAAACCACCTTAAATGCTCATGGCAACTCTTTCTATAGTCTTCAAAATATTTAAATCCCTCAAGAGCTCCAATAGTAAGGTCATTCATGAGCTTTTTTTAGAATATTTGTATTGAGAGCTTAAATAAATTTATTATTTATTATGTAATTATTTTCAATGCCTGCACATTATCTGGTATCTTCCATATTCCTCTGAAACATGAGTTAATCCTATATTTAAGAAAGGTGCTATGGATGACCCTATGTAATATAATTGTATATCAGTTTTCAGTAAAATTATGGAACCAATAATTCCAAGTCTTGTATCCATGGAGATACATCTTTCATGCATGAATTACCAGTCCTACTGCCCAGCCCATTGAAACCTGTCAAATTGTTAGGCCTGTAGCAAATCTTGACCCAAAACTGGGCTGGAGCTCCCATTTCTCTGAGATTCGCAAACATTTATTTAAAACTTCTGTTCTATGAAAGCAAAGCATTATATTACCTTTTTAGTATCTGTGATTCATATACCACACTCTCTTAAATAGTCACCTTGATTATGACCTGAAAATTTGGAGGCATGCCCCTGATGTGAAATTGGTCTTTTTCTACAAAAAAGACTATCAGGATATTAACCCACTCAACACCTTGCAGACCTCTTTTTATTAGAGCTATGGTGTTGACACTATACAGCATGTAGTGTACTCTTTTGTGTAAGATAATCTCCATTTATTATCTAGTGTGAATTCCATGACTATATCACAAGGAAAAAATTGGTTATCTCTGGTGAACTAACATTCTTGTGTACCAATGTAGATGAACAAAATCCCATCTATCCATGACTAACATAGACATCAAATTATTTATTCGCTTTCCAATGTCAGTAAGATTTGCTACCATTGCCAAATTCAAAAGGTAATACACTCATCTAGTGTAATGTACTCAGTTTATGAATGATTTTCTCATCCTGCTAATCATCTTATATTTAAATAAAACAGTTTCTGGTGTAACTTGGTAGAAAATCTTCATATTTGTAGTTGTTTAATTTTCAAATGTCAACATTTTATATTTTTTAATGTGCAATATCCCTTTTTATTTATTTGGTCCTGCTCATAGTATGAATGATTAACAATAAAATTATGTATTATCATTCATAGAATAAAGGAGGGCCTGTGTTTGATTCCCAGGCACACCTCAATGGCACCCTCAGTCTCATCCATGTTACATGATTTTTGGGTACTAGAACTTTCTGGGAAATCATAGGCAGCTGAGGAAAAGGATCTGTCCTCCCCTCCCTCCTCCAAATACCCTGATATGTAAATTTTACATACCATTGGGCTCAGTACTGGGTGAACCATCACCTATTAAACCAACCTCAGGGTCGATAACTGCATTTATGGTTTGTTATGGTATGGTTTTTTTAGCACCATTTAAAGAATATTCTGAAATGCATATACTTGTGAAAAATGGCTGGAGAGTTACTATCCCCAAGCCATATGGCTACATCCTCAATATTTGGAATACATGCTGAAACTGCCACAAAGCGCACAGGTAGAGTTGATATATCTGCCAAACCCATATGGTCTCCTTCAATATCTTCACAGTCTTTCTTCATGAAAGCAGCTTGATGCATTCGAAAATCATGAAGTATAGTACCCTGAACAGTTTTCATTCTACTGACCACCGCTTCCATTGTTGGGCCTCTACTTTCATCATTCAAAAGATGTACCTATTCACAAATGAATACACTGATAGAAAAAAGAACAGCCAGAAAAAACCAGAGTCATACAATTCTCTATTAAACAAAAATATATCACTGACAATTTATACTGTGAAAATAAGATACAATGTCAAGATTAATTTGTAGGTTAATAATTATAGTCAAATATGATGGTATATCACATAAATAATAAATTTTAATCCCAGTGTAATTAAAATTTGAAGCAAACCTCGTCAATGAGTATGAGTTTCACAACTTGCATAAGATGTTTATTATCTTTCCATTTTCGGGTCAATGAGTCCCACTTTTCTGGAGTTGTTATAATAAGATGATAATCTTGAAGCATTGAATATTCAGATGAATCTGTATCTCCAGTAACTTCAAGAGCTCTCAGACCATACTGAGAGAATTTCATGGACCAATCATTATACTTTTCTGAGCAAAGAGCTTTAATTGGTGCAACTGGTTGAAATAAAATATATATCAGTATAGAGTCATAAAGGATGATGAGCCTTGGTTCCTTAGGTGTCTGAGGAATGTACAGGTTATGGATAAGTCTCCTATCCCTCCAATCTGTCATTGATTCTACCCAATTTACCCTATTAAATACCTTTTCAAAATCTTAAAAAGGGACAAATACATCCTGATTGTATTCTATGTTCCTCTCTATTTGACCTCATAACAGCAATGGCATCATATGTGCCTCTCCTCTTCCTGAACCCAACTGATCATCCCCTAAGTAATCATTTTCCTTGCTCTCCATCCTCTCATTGATGATCCTTAGTACCACTTTTGATCATTTTTATTTCACAGGCAGCCAAGGTTGTTCTAAAATCATCCATAGAAGTTTACATAAAGCACAAAAACTACCTTGGAAAAGAATGCTTTGGTTTAAAAAGAGGAACTCATGAGGCAATTGTCTTAATGACAGAGTTAGTAAAGAGGATTATAGAATATAATAAGGATGTTTTGAGGTACTTCATTCACTTCGATAATACATTTAATCATTAAGTGGACAAAGTAAGTGTAACTACTGTAGAATATGATTATGTCGAGGAGTTAGGTGACATATTTGAAAGCTGTATATGAATAATGTGCAAAGTGCAAGGGTAGCAGAGGGAGAAGTAGGTTGGGCAGTGATGGTTAGAGGAGTACAAGAGACAGATAAGAGCTGTTTGTTAATACTGATATTTCTTCACATACACATAAGCTGAGGAAACGTTAGGATGGCGTGGGATTTCTTGAATTGGGATTAAATATGGGTGGCAAGTTGATTAAATCTGGTTTACAGATAATCAAGCAATAGTTAAACAACCAAGGTATTGCATTTTTTGTGGAGTGATTATGGGAGGGATGAAATAGTATAGGTGAAGATTAACCACAAAAGAATTAAAGCAATTAGATTCTTAAGAAGAAGGAAGGAGATTCAAACATAACAGTACGAGGGAATAAACTAGAGCATGTGTAGTTGTTTACACATTTGGGCAGTATCAGTATTTTATGTATGACAATTTGCAGATCAGGGGTAAATTAGGAGAAGAATCGCAATGCAAAAAGAACCATTTCCAAGAAGAAGAATTTTTTTACAGGTAAACTAGAGTAAAATTGTAAAAAAAAGATTGGTACAAACTTTGATATGGAAAGTAGTGCAGTATGGATGTGAAACATGATATTCGAGGCAAAAGGATAAGTATGAATAATAAACTTTTGAGGTGTGGTAATTGAGAGGAATATAGAATATGTTGGATCAAAAAGAGAAAGTTGATGTGGGAAATATAAAAAGGCAGAAAAGGAGTGAAGTGAAAACATTGGAGGTGGTAGGATGTTGAAGACTTTGACAGAAGGAAGTATGTGAGGTAGGCATGATAGAAAAGGGAAGAACATGCCGTTTCAGTATAAGGAAGGCAGGTTTCACTAAAATATCTACAACTTTAAAATATATTATAAAATAGCCTTAACAACTTACTATATACAATTTTAATGTCTCCTCCATAGCTTATAGTTTCCATCTTCATAAGTAAACTCACAATTGCCAACTCAAAGACAACAGTCTTTCCAGAACCTGTTGGTGCTGCCACAACCATTGATTTATCTAAGAAAGAGTCAACATTAATTCAACATGTTTCTAAAAATTTTTTTCTTTACCAAGTGGTTAAAGAAATAGGCATTTTCACCAGCCTACGGATTCAATGTGATTTATCATGTATGCCAATCATGAACACATAGCAGAGAGTATATCATACAGAAATACTATCTAGAATTTGACATAGTAAATCCAATTTCCATTAATTCATTGTTACATTAAAAATGAGACTATAAATATTCATAACAACATATATTATAATGTGCTTGTGAATGCTATCTCGTAAGAAAGTAATTCATTAAGCATACAATTCAATTTATAGTAGCTTACATAAGTAGGTACACCCCTAATTACATGTTTAAGTGTTCAATGTAATATTTAATACCTACACATTGACTACCACTATATTTGTACTGCATAATGAGGAAGAATAACTAATGAGGAAGTTTAAAATATAATCTTCTATCAGCTTTGACAGTATTAACAGAAAGGAACAATATATATTTTTTTCTTTATTATCTATGAGTATCAGTTTGCTACTTACCTGAATACAAAACATCATTAAGTACCCTAGATTGGACCTCATTGAAGTGTTGATAACATGAAAATACATCACGAAATTTTTCAGCTGTAAACTATTAAGAAATTGGGCGCTAATAATAAGGATAATTATTCGTTGAAAAGCATTTCATTAATTTTCTATGTTATATCAAGGATACGAATTTCGGTTTTGGAACGAAATGTATAAACCGAGTCAGCTAATTCGAGATGGTCACTTAGATCTGAATGGTTAAACTTCGGCATTTTGCAGAACGGAGATACAAACAAACATATATTTCTAACAAAGAAGAGTTTTAATTAAAAAAAAACTCTTTGACTGCCTAGAATTCAAGTTTTCCGGGCGATATCACAAAGAAGATTGCTAATCATCCCCTGATCGATATGATAGAAAAAAATGAGTAAATAAGCAGGATTATATTTCACATTATAATTTATAAAATATTTTATTATTTTCAAAATTTCGTGTTATATAAAGTATTTTATTATTAACATCAAGTCTAATTGTACAGACAAGCGAAAATTGTTTGTAGGCAAAAAAATATCGATTAATCGATTTTAAAAATCGTCATCACTTGAAATTTCGCGCAATTGGCATGTGATTGAGGCAAGATAAACACTTAAGGTTTGAGGCAATCGAAGTTCAAGGAAATAATTACTTGTCTTTTCTCGTTAAGATTTGGTTCTGTCAGATTCAGACACACCATGAGAACGAAAAATGCGAAGGTAACGTGTTTTATTTTGAGTCCTAAACGTAATGTTTATTGTTTCTAGTTTCATCTTCGTGTTTTCAGATCCCGAGTGTGCGAAAGGCATTATGCACTCTTGAGCCTAATACGAGAGACAAAGAAAATGTTGGATTTGGACCGGCTTCCACAAGTAAGGCAGTAATCGTTAAAAGGTTGGTTACCAATACTTGCAATCCACTTCTTGTACAAGAATTTTGAAATAAAAGGTGATAATTCTTTAATTACTTCAGCAATGCAAAGGAAAAACTTCACTCTCCGAAAAAAGACGCTCTTGGTAGAACAGAATCAAAGGATGTACAGAATTCATCAGCTCAAACGGAAGTTGCACCTCAGATTGATGTTAGCGATCTCATTTCCCCTGGTAAGCTAAATAGTGGGTTGATTTTGACAAGATTGTTTGAGCAGCTATTAAGTATTGTATCTTCCAGACGGTCCCAGTGAAGGATATTGGAAAATTCTAGCTGAGCAGCGCCTCAAGGCTCTGGAAAAAACATTGAAAGAAAACGAAGAATTGCATTACAGAGTAAAAGCTCTAGAGAAGCAGAAGAAAGCATACCGGGAAATGTTGGACGAAACCACAGCTCTAGTTTCTGTTTTACAGGTACTTGTACGAATTAACGCAAATTTATTGACTTTATTATGAATTAACGTAAATTTATTGACTTTATTATTTATTGTTCAGTAATTTGAATTTTTTTCGCAGGAAATGATTGGACAGGACGATGAAAATCCATCTGCTGAAGAGCACTCGAATTAATTTTGTCTGAGCAAGAGAATATGTTTACTTATTTAACTAATCTGCAATGTAGCGGCTAATTTTGTAAAATTTTAACTTTTTGGTGACATAAAATAAAAATAACAAAAGATTAGCGTGTTATCATTCAATTGTTTATCAACGCGAATTTGAACTAGTTCACCGGTTTTCTCTAACAGTCCATCGTAATAGAATTATTGTAATGGATCGGAGATATCAGAGATTTCGTGGTCGGTATGCCGTGAATTAGATTGGTTATTCTGATATAATTTCAATGTTTACCATTTGTTACATAATTTCAGGGGTTCAGCAAACAATCCCGAGTATGATGCAGAACAGAGATGGAATGCATAACTTAAATACTTCGATAAGGTAGACTTAGTATTTGAACAGTTTATCTATATTGAGAGGATTATGAAGGAGGTTAATAACTTCTTTAATGAAATAAGGCGATCTCGTGACCGAGGAATTAATTGGCCAACTTGGACCTAGACACTCGTTTTTCTTAACAAATAGTTTTTTATTACAGGGGTATTATGTACAACTTGCGGTGTGGATTTTCTGAATTCACTAAATAAAGCTTAATTTTATGTGGCATGAAGTCACTAAGCTATAACTTTTTTAACTCTCGGTGCCACATACTGTATAGGTTGCATGTAATTCTTTACGATAAATGTTGAAGGATAAAAATCTTGTTTACATTTACCCTTATTTATTTATTGACCAATAGGGATCGTGATCGTTTATGCTGAAAATTTAATCATGAGTGTTCCCTGGTGTTAAGTTAATGCTCATTAGCATTCATGAATTTTCTCAATTATTGCATAATTTTAAAAGTATTTTACATTCGACTGGGAGTATGCAATAATAGGTTCACAGCCTAATGTCTTGCCACAAGTAGACACTGTTGAGTGCTCTCTATGTAGCGTGGAAGTTGAAACTTCAATGCCAATAAAAAATCCCTAATATCTGAAACTCATTCCTTAGCTTGAATCCTCACTCATAAAACCTAAGACTAACATGATCCGTGATGCAATAGCCAAAACTGGTTGAATCCTGGTTTTCTTGAACATTTTATGATATTAGGCATGGGGACATTGTCATCACTAATCTGGGGCGTGTTGTGTTGACATTTTGTGGTTGGGTGGGACTGTTGAGGTGAATGATATGAAAATTTTTCTGATGGGAGGATGGAACAGCATTCTGTATTGTTAAAATTTTAATGAGAAATTATACATGAATGCTTTGGTGTTGTACTGTACATAATAATCATGCATAGTTAGCTTTCTTTAGTCCAATGACTTCAGGTGTTGGAAACCCTGGTGTGTATTGTCAGCAACAAAGTGCCATGAACACACCTAGAATGACACCATACAAAGTGCCATTTCAGCGTAGGCAATTGGGAGAGCCTCTATATGCTGATTCTGCACCAGTAATTATCCCTCAGCCTCTTCAACTATCTTCACCATATGGATTGGGGCCCATTTTTAGAGGAACTACTGGCCTGTATTTGCCCACCTATCAACAAAATCTCAATGAATTGCCTAATATTGATAATTCTAATAGCATGTGTTTTCAAGAAGAAATCATAATGAAAAATGAGCAAGATGCATATGTGACTGGCCTCACCTCAAGTCCTCCTAACCATCCATTACCAAGAGATGAGCCAAAAGTTTCAAATATTCACACATCTATTCTTAAAGCAAAAGAAATCATTCAAACCCCAATATCAGGCAAAATGGAGTCCAAGGTGTAAATTTATTTAAGTTATTTGTAAAATAAAGAAAAATTTGTTCTTAAATCCATACTGTAATTCAATTTTTTATTCATCTATAGCCTACCAGCTCCAAATACAATCAAAATGAAATCAAAAAGGAAACACAAATGAGTAGCCCTGCAGCCAAGGTATGCTTTCAATTAATTGGCTTTAAAGTTGTCTCTTAAATTTACTTTAGTGTAATTCTTTGGTA